>JAEPQZ010000018.1:0-507908 GCA_016758905.1 Umbelopsis isabellina
ACCCTAAACCCTAAACCCTAAACCCTAAACCCTAAACCCTAAACCCTAAACCCTAAACCCTAAACCCTAAACCCTAAACCCTAAACCCTAAACCCTAAACCCTAAACCCTAAATCCTAAACCCTAAATCCTAAACCCTAAACCTAAATCCTATATCCTACCTTTAGAACCTAATGTCTAAATTCTAAATTCTATATCTAAATCCCTAAAGTCTACATCCCTAAATCCTACATCCTAAATCCTAAAGTCTAAAGCTTAAAGATTAAACCATAAATACTAAATCCTAAACTTATGATCCTATACTTACAATCCAGACCCTGTCTCTCATATTCGTAAACCCTAAATCCTATATTCTACATCCTCCATTCTCAATCTTAAACCCTCAACCATAAACGTTAGGTCCTAAATCTTAGATTCTGTATCCTAAATCTTATATATTCGATTCTAAACCCCTCAATCCTACACCCTAACGTTTAAGCCCTAAATGTTACAGTCTAGATTTTATGCCTTGAATTCTGAAGTCTAAATGCTAAATTCTATTTCCTAAATCTTAAATTGTAAATTGTATATTCTCTATCCTGAATCCTAAACCTTGAAGGCTCAATTCTACATCCTAAATCCTCAAGCCTAAAGCCTAGCTTTTAATCTCTAAATCGTAACCCCTAAAGTCTAAATCATATATATTCTAAACCCTACATCCTAAAGCCTAGATCGTTGGAGTCTATGTTCTATATCCTGAGTTTTAATCGTATATCCTCAGTCCCCAGATCCTGTAGTTTACCGTCTAAATCCTGAATCCTAAAGTCTAATGCTATATCTAATTCCTTCAATCTCAAGCCTAAATCATGTACTCTGAACTCTAAATTCCCTATGTCCTAAAGTCGTAAACCCTACATCATAAATGCTATATCTTAAATGTATAGTTTGTAGTCTAATATTATATATCCATAATTCTAAATCATAACCTTAAATTTAAAATTTTCAACCGTATATCATGAATCGATTCTATATCTAAATCTTCAATCCTGAACTCTTATGTTTCTTTACCTGAAATTCTATACTTTTACATGTATATGTTAATTCTTATTTCTTTCTTCCTAGCTTTCAACTCCTATGTTTCTATAATTTCTATCCTAAGCTCTATATGTTTGAGATTTAAAGTGTCAAGTCTATGTTATAAGGCCTGAATTATACTCCTATATTTCAATCTTTTTTTTAAAATCTCGGAATCTCACCTCTTGGTCTTCTGTCCTAAGTCTTAATTTTTGGAGTTCAAAATGGTTTAATTATAAATCCTTAAGCTTATATCCTTGGGGTTTAAGTTTAAATTTACAACTCAAGCCATATGTCCCTCCCTAATGTTAAATTCCATATTTTGTAGCCGATATTTTAAACTGTAAAGCCTAATCAGTAAGTAATTCTGGATCTTGTATCCTAACATCCGAAATTTTAAACTCTCATTCTTAAATTCTACATCTTATTTTAAACCTTAAATTCTGCGCTCTATATCTGCATCTAATTCCGAAACTTCGGATATGCTGTTTCCTGACGTTTGCACTTTTTTCATCTGTACTCGTATTTATTGGCTGATTCTCATTGTCGTTTTACTATTTTGCAACATTGATAACTTTACATTATTACCATTACTTTACTAAATTGTATCTTTTTCTTTATTTATTTAAGACCACTTGATTATTCTTTATAATCTTTACTGCTAGCAAAATGTAATTGGGCACATTAGGCATAACCAAATTTCCTTTTACCATAAACTTAAAATTCTTTATAGCTTACGATTTATTCATATTTGTCAATGGCTATCTGGAGCCCCCGTCCCGCTCGTGACAAATTAAGTCAACAAGATGATAGTACTAAACGTTTCCTTTCTCAACCTTTTACAGTCAAATTCATAATCTTTGATTGGCGGGTGGAATAAAAAACCTCGAATTCTTCATGGAAGCTGACATCCGTAACAATGGAATCTGGCGAGACTAAATCGCTCTTTTTTGCACTCAGATACTACATGCTCCGAGCTTATACCGCGTACACAACGTTGACCTAGCGTGGAGCATCGTAGTATATCATGCTCCACTACCATCTCTCCGAATACTCGGCAAGGTCCGCAGATTAACCAAGAAACTACACGGCGCGTTCCACATCGGTTCCCAATGTAACAAGTGCATTAGTAGTTCCTTGCACGTTAATTTTTTTTTTCGCGCGATATTCGACGGCTGGTGCAGACGTTGAAGCTTGACGTAATATTGGTACCGAAGTAGACTGCTCTGCACTGTTGGATTAGGTTTGACGAAGCTTTCGCTCTCAGAATTAAATGGGAAGGATGATCGATTTTCGGTAAGAAAGAACTAATAACTATCTTGGTATCTGCCGCATATAAATAAGGCGCATTTAACGTTAATAGAGCTCGTATGGATTATCAGGAAGCTGGTTCAGTAAAAATTCCTGAAATGTAGCGAGATATGATTGGGTGCGAGTTACAATTCAGAAACCGTACAATCTACAATGACTGACGTTTTTTGGAGCATACTGTATATAGTTTTGCTCTGCTATATTTATAATTGAAAACAGATTTTATATTATATTTTGATATATGAAGGCTGGGCTGAAGGCTACTAAATTTCCAGTTTTCTATGTAAGTTCAAACACAAATTCACTGTTAGCATTACCGTATGTGTATGGCACACCGTTTACAGTAATGGCACCGCATGAACCTGTACCTGAACCGGGTGTAAATTTGCTATAACAGGAACAGTAGTATTTGGTTTGTCCTGTCGAAGTGGTTTTGTCTTGCGTCAATGAAAAATATTTGAAAGTTGTCTCCGGAGCTGCAACGCATGAATCTTCGCATTGATCATATGTAAATGCATAATTGGTCCCTGTTGTAGTCGAATTTTGTGGGTAAGAATAGGTTCTAGTAAGAAGCGCACCAATTACATTGTTTACGGCTAAGTTTGATTTATAACATGTTCCTGCATCACGTATTGGTGGTGTTGGTGTACTTGTCACTGTGGCTGTTGTGGTAGTCAAGATTGCATCAGTCAATGTTTGTGTTTGTGTGACGGTATCAGTGATCGTGTCGGTGATTGTGTCAGTAATTATGTCAGTTATTGTGTCAGAAACGGTATCAGTTGCAGTCACGGTATCAGTCAATGTACTAGTGAAGAAGTCAGAAACTGTATCAGTATTAATGGATCCGCAGACTTCTGTCGAAGCAATCATTTGTGTTGCTCCAGCAGACACGGTAAGAGTTGCGGTGCCTATTTCAAGTACACCGTATCCAGCATCGGTAGGGCAGTAACCTTTGACATTGATTACATTTGTTTGCAAGCATGGGATTTTGATGTCATAATTGTTGATACCAACAGTGACCGAGCATCTTGCAAGAGCATCTTCGCAATCATTGTCGAGTTTTTCATGATTATGATGGTCATCATGATCTTTATTAGATTCGTCATCGTCTTTTTCATAATGAGATCCGTCTTCTTCGTCTTTGCCAAAATTTTGTGCTCCTCGGAATGCTGCAATGTTCTTAGCTTCTTCAGATGCACCAGCCTGAACACCGAGCTGAAAAAGAGCTACAGTGAAGGCGACAGCGAGTTGAATCCAAAAGGATTTCATAGCTACTAAAAGTCGTTTGATATTCGAAGTCAAAGTATTCTATAGTGCTCAGCCAGTGTTATATAAGCTCGTGCATAACAGTTCCCCTTACTTACTCCAAAAAAGATAGATTAAATGAGCGGGTAAATTCCTTTCCTCTTTACTTGTACATCTACTGAGAACTTTTGAGTATTAAAGTTTTAAAATAAAAAATTGTACTTCAATGGATTCAAAGTTTAGTTGAAGGCTACAAAAAGTTTTATAATCGAAATGGCGCGTAGTACTTCAATACTGACAATTATTTGATAACTTTACATAAAAAGTACCCAGCTATTACCTACAGATTTGGAATTTGGTCTTTCTGTGTATGTCAATCTGAGAGCTGTCAATAAGTTATGATTCAACAAATTCAGTATTATATCATGTACACTAACAAGGTGATCTTTTTGAGGAATGTAGTAGCCTTAGTAGTGACTAACATGTCTTTGCTTCCAAAGCTCTACTAATAGCGACAGCACTGTTAAATGGCTTACTTAAAATAGCTTGAAAATTGAAAAATATCGAAAGCCAAGAGTAGACATTAAAAATAAAAAATTGCTACAGTATGAACAGATGGTTTCTCATTGACTTCAGTATATCGAAAGCAATGTCCATTTCATTTTGTGGTTGGGTTCTGTGATCTCCCTAACACGGGGCTTTCAATCCACAGGTGTTTTCTTGAATAATAGAAAACACGGAAGTGTCCCCAACCAGCGGTAAGGTAAGTTTATGACACCATTATTGTCATGGTTGGTGCTTATTTATATATATTTGTTGCCCTTTGCTTTTTAACGGCCGGTTGATAGGCTTTCCAACCGCAATTTCAAAAGATTTCACCTTTGTATCTCAAATAGCTGTTAGTGATTTTGTACTCTTGTAATCTAGAATCTTCATGGCTGTCTCCCATTTTTAAAACGTAAATTGAACTGTAATGTATTAAATAGATAATGCGCAAATGGAATGGCAATCAGATCACAAGGACTATGCGGATGGGATAGATACGAATGGAAAAATTCAGGGTAGGGCATATGCAAAGAGATGATAATTTGGCAAGTTAAAACAACGCCGCTAAAAAGAAAATAAAATAAGTACATAGAAAAGTATATCTCTAATATAGGAGTTAGATTTGTTGGCTGGGAGCAAGAATAGTGATATCTCCGTGATAGGAGCATCAACCTCGTATGTTTCACTTTGCGTGCTTGTGATGATTTCCTCGGTATCAAACCATTTATGAAAATGGTGAATCATTAAAGTAGTTCTCGCGTTTGTCGGTGGAAAATGCTGATACACCAAACAAATTGTTGCAACCTATGGCAGAGAGAGATTGATTCATAGACTGTTGGGTGCCCAAAGATGGTTTGGTAAATAGCGGGTTTTTGCTAAATGACAGTCGAATACCCCCTTTCAACGAATTGCTCAATAGATATCCATTAAGTTCAGACATGGCTTGGGTAGCCCGTATAACATCGTCGAATTCAACGAAACACAGCGGACCATTGGCCTTGCTTCGGAAACAGAGTCTTTTGTATCCTGTACATATAGAAAATATTTGGCGAAGTTCTTCTTCCTTGGTATTGGGAGGTAAATTGCCTACATATAATGTATTGCATGGAGGATTTTGATCGGTAACATTTGGAACAGAGTAGCTTCGATAACTATAGCCGGGCAGCCCAGGCGAGGGGAGAGGTGAAATGCCGTTGTTCATGCTTAAATACCGACTAGACAACGTCAAGTCATCTGACCCAAACAGAACGTTATTGAAACCTCTTTCGTTGTTAGGTTGAATAGATGTACGCAAATTTCCCAGCTGGCGAGCAAGCTCATCATCCACATCCGCCAAACTATGTGAAAGTCTAACATTTAGACTTTTAGGTAAGCGACTGGAAACCAGACCACCTACATCGTTTCGAGCATCTAGGGATCCACTACGTGTGGATGGGTAAATCATATTGTTATCCGACATAGACAGAGCAGGCGTTGATGGTGTGCTATTTATGAGGTCATAAGCTGGTTCGCTTGCTGCAGTAGTATCTATAATGCTTGGTGAGATGGAATGAAATGCATCAAAGGCAGCCTGGAAGCTGCTTTTGCGTGTAATAGACGATGTACGACCATGAGGACCTAATACTAGTGTAGAGTCACCGGTCAAATTACGCTTGACTTGCAGATTCTTTTTAGCCATTTCTACTTTGAGAGTGTATTTTTGGCCATCATGATCCCACTGTTTTCCAGATAGAACTTCTTTTGCTTCCAAAGCATCCAGCCTAGTATATAATTTAACAAATCCCACCTTATTTTACAGTTAGTATCACCATTTAAACAAAAATAAATTACGTTGAATCCATATACCTTTAATTTTGATTGTGGTCTTGAACCAGGGATCAGTGAGAGCCAATGTTCATCGCTGGCATCTTTACCGGAACGAGACCAAAGCATGGCTGCTTCATATCCAGGGCAAAAGCAGAAGATGGCACGAAATTCTCTTTCACGCATATCTTCCGGAATGTCAACCACACACAAAGTAGATACCTCCTCCAATAACAAATTACTCGAACTAGAATTGTTACTACTGAATAACATGCTTGAAATGGATCGACAGCTGCTAGACATATTTTCCGACGTTCCATTGATACTTCCCGCGGTTGCGGAGGTGTCGTAAGTGCCAGGAGACAAGGGGTGCACCGGATTATCTTGAATGAAAGGAGTAAATTCAATAGCCATGTTTTTGTATGCTAATATGCGGAAGGAGGTGAGATAACGGTGTCAAGTTTTTCGGTAAAGTGGAATTTTGGAGCAGCTTTGGGCAAATGGAGCAATGGACAAAATGGAAATTCAATTGAAAGATTAGAGCGGATATGTATACGAGAGAGTTAGGTGTTGATCAAAACTATGAATAAATGGCTGGCATGTTTTATGTACATCACTGGCAGTTGTTGAGGAACCACAAATATGTGATGCGAGCTTCAGTTAGTGGACTTTCTGCTTAACATTGGGCGTAATTTCTATGAGGAATGATGATCACCATATTAGGAGCGCATACTTTGTTGGGATGTTTGCTGGTAGGCATGTTTTAAGTGTCATTGCAAACGCTTATGCAGATATCCCACGTCGATATCCACATCTCTCTATTCTTCTATGACAATTCCTTTTTAAAAAGATTTATTTCATGTCAAGAAAATGTAATGAATGGTAGCTGTATTTGATTGGGAATTTTTTTTTTTTTTGGGATATTGAAACAATCGCTGTCTACTCCTTCAACTTGAGAAAGTGAGCAATGCTGGTGTTCAACGCATCCAGTTCGGCTTCTAATGCTTTGGCCTACGTGAGGAATTGGAATTATAAAGTGAATATCTGGCATCCGAATTCGAACCGGACAAATGTAAATGCAAATCCACAAAAAACATACCTTGCTATCATTGATCTCGCGTACATCGGCAGGCACCTTATTTTCATAATCCGGAATACTCATCTTCTTGAGCAAACCTTGTTTAGATTTATCAACATTGGCAACCTTCTTCTGAAGCTTTTGGACTTCAGATTCAATGTCAACTTGTCCTTTGACCAACAGAAGAACGTTAATTTCCTCAGTCAAGGTGGCCAAAGCGCATCCAACAGGCGTCTGGTCAGCTCCCTCAATGATATTGACTTCAGTCACACCCTTGGCTAGTGTAGTAATGGATTGAGTTTCATCCTTGAGTGTATTTGCCAACTCACAGTTGGCAATTTGAACAAAGACTGGGTTTATATGGCGAATTAGGTCATGTACGCTAATGTAGAAAAAGTTTATGCAATTGAGAACGTAACTTACCTTTAGCATTCTTGCTAATTGAATACTCAACCATAAGACTTCGAGTTGCCTTGATAATAGCAAAGACAATGTCGAATTCTTTATCGGCCTCGTCGTTGCTGTAAGTCTTGTCTTCGACGGGGAACTTGGCCTTGGTAATACTGGTGCAAGTATCACCTTGTCGTCGATTCAAACGTTGCCAAAGTTCTTCAGTGACGAATGGCATGAAAGGATGAAGGAGCTTTAATCCACCATCCAAACAAGTGTATAAGGTGTCTTGAGCGCTGCGTTTAGCAATGCTGGCCTGCTCGTTGCCTTCAGTGTTGGCATCGCATATCGGCTTGATCAATTCCTATATGAGATATAATATATTTAAATCAGTAAAATAAAAAAGACTCGTGAAAGTGACTGGTGAGGTCAGAAGAAGGTGCATTCATTCACTTACAATATACACATCACAAAGTTCATAAATCCAAAAGTTGTAGATAATGTTGGTAGCAGCCATGAAGTTGCGTTCCTCCAAAGCCTTGTTAGTTTCAATGGCAGCTTTGTTGAACTTGTTCAAAATCCACTTTTCAGCCAGGGACTCGTTGCCAGTTAATTTCGCATCTGCTCGAGGAGTGAAATTGTCACCGAGCTTCATCATAGCGAAACGATTAGCGTTCCACAGCTTGTTACAGAATTTGCGATAGCCATCAACGCGAAGGATATCCAAATTGATGTCACGACCGCCAGAGGTATAAGCGCAAAGTGCAAATCGAAGAGCATCAGTACCACATTCTGGAATACCAGCGGGATAATCTGCCTGTTGACCAGCCTTTGCAGTCTCAATTTCTTGAGTAGCAAGATTGCCTTCGTACAATTTATCATGGAGTCCTTGAAGACTGATACCTTCAATGACATCAACAGGGTCAATGACGTTTCCAAGGGTCTTAGACATCTTGCGTCCATGAGCATCGCGAATCATGGCGTGACAGAAAACTTCGGAAAATGGAACTTGACCAGTAAGTTTGATACCAAACATAACCATTCTAGCTACCCAGAAGAACAAAATATCCCAACCAGTTTCAAGAAGGGAGGTGGGATAGAAGTTTTGGAGATCCTCAGTATTGTCGGGCCAGCCGAAGATGGAGAATGGCCACAAACCAGATGAAAACCAAGTATCCAAAACATCAGGGTCTTGTTCCAAGGTGAATTTCTGACCTGGGAACTTGGCTTCAGCTTGAGCCTGTGCCTCTTCTAAGTTACGGCCAGTAACCCACAATTCACTCTCCTCCAAGTCGGATCGTTGCTCTTCCAGACGAATAAAGTAGGCAGGGATACGGTGACCCCACCAGAGTTGACGTGAAACACACCAATCTTGGATGTTTTCTAACCAGCGGAACCAATCACCTTCAGAAGTCTTGGGGGTAATCTTAAGCTTGTTATCGTGAACGGCTTTGAGGGCATCATTAGCCATATCTTTGCAGTTGACCCACCATTGTGGCTTCATGATAGGCTCAATGACATCGCCAGATTTGGAGCAAACAGGGACAACCATAGGGTTTTCCTTGACACCAACAAACAAGCCCTTCTTCTTCAACTCCTCAACAACAGCAACTCTGGCATGGAAACGCTTCATGCCCTTGAACATGCCAGCGTTTTCGTTGAAAGTACCATCATCGTTCAAAATATTGATGAACTCCAAGTTATGACGCTTGCCGACTTCATAATCGTTGAAATCGTGAGCGGGAGTGATCTTAACAGCACCAGTACCGAACTCCATATCGACAATAATATCGTCCAAAACGATGGGAATGAGACGTCCATTGAAAGGGTGAATGACATGCTTTCCATGGTAGGCCTTTAAAAACGAGGTTAAAGAACTGCAGTCAAACCGGGAATGGCAACATACAATAGCTGGGTTGTTCTTACCTTGTAACGAGGATCTTGAGGATGGACAGCAATAGCAGTGTCACCCAACATAGTTTCAATACGGGTAGTGGCAACAATGATTCTATCCTTGCTATCTTCGACTTCGTAAGCGAACTCGTTCAAAACACCAAACTCAAATTTCTCATTTTCATCATATCCAGGAACGTTTAAAAGCGTACGTCCAGTGAGTTCCTTGCTATCGACTTCAAGGTTGGACAAGGCGGTGTTAAGTCGGACACACCAATTGACCAAGCGGTTAGCACGATAAATGGTGCCCTCTTGATGCAAGCGGACAAAAGTCTCGACAACAGCCTTGGAAAGTTTCTAGGTTGGATTTGAAAACATATGAATAGCGATTTCATGCATAGTCATATACTGGGTTCTCTGCACTTACAGGATCCATGGTGAAAGCTGCTCTATCCCAATCATATGATGAACCAAGACGATAAAATTGTTCGTAAATACGATCACCATACTTTTGCTTCCATTCCCAAACTTTGTTGACAAAAGCTTCACGTCCCAAATCATGGCGGGTCAACTTCTCATCTTTCCATAACTTCTTTTCAACAACAGACTGGCAAGAAATACCAGCGTGATCTGTTCCAGGGTTGAACAATACGGTTTTACCCAACATACGATTCCAACGGATCAAAGCATCCTGAATGGCAACTGTCAAGGCGTGACCAATGTGGAGAGATCCAGTGACATTAGGAGGTGGGGCAGGAACGACGAAAAGACCTTCTGGTTTGGGCTTTCCTTCAGCTGTCATTTCTGGCTTGAAATAGCCTTCCTTCAACCACCACTCATACCAAGCGGACTCAACAGCACGGGGATTATAGTTGGCAGCCATTTCCTCGCTCATATCTATTACAAGGGCATATTAGTCAGAAGTTGGCGCGCGACTTATGCCCTATCAAATGTTCAGCGCTATTACCTTTCTTTTCTCCTTTAGGAGTCTTGTTCACGTACGCTTCAACAGCGGGAGCAGCTTCCTTTTCAGCCTTAGGCTTCTTGGCTTTCTTCTTCTCGGAAGAGTCACCAGATTGTGCAGCTGCGGCAGCAAGCTAAACATCGAATTGTCAGATTGACTGTCAAGTTCCTACTAAACAGCAGATCATCTTTACCTTGGCTTGCTTAGCAGCAAGTTTGGCAAGCTTTTCCTTCTTCTTTTCTTCATTTTTGATTTGGTTTTTGGTCTTAGCCTGTCCAGCCTCAGTGTCCTGAGGAGGTTGTTGCGCGTTATCAGCCATATTGGTTGTAAAGCGATTCGAGAGGATTCACAAATTCGGTTTAAAAAAGTGTATTTTTTATGGTACAAAGAATGAGAATTTGTGACTCATTTTGTGACAAATGAGACTGCTTTTTGTTCATCTCGAGACATGTCAAAATGTTTTCGAGACAGTGAGAGAGGAGAGGCATGCCAGTATGCCCGCAATAAGTAATAAGGCTAACACGCCCAAGGTTGTTGTTCAGCATGCAGACCATGCTGATGATTTTCCCGAGTTCAACAATACAACCAAATGTGAGTCATGCTTCAACATCTTTTTTATTACCGAATGGAGCAAGCATCAACCGAAAGCTAATGATGTAATTGCCCGAGCTAGTCGTCATTGGAGTATGTGCATTGGATACAAAAGCAAGATCCAAGCCAATGCGTAACATTCTGAATCGCTTGCTCGAGTATGGTGATTTTGAGACTGTTATTTTTGGCGATAATGTTATATTACACGAAGGTAAACTTTTAGCTGCCATATGCTGTTCATATTTACTGCAGATCCATATGACCGTGCACTGGCCATCTGGCTCATAGTTGTATGGAAGGCTGCTTTGCCACACTGGCTTTTTATTACATGTTATCATTTGTTAAAATGATATTTATAATGTACCACAGTCCAACTGACTCAACTTTTCTTCCCTTTTTTACTTTTGCTTCTTACTTTTAGCCGTCGAAGATTGGCCGTACTGCGACTTTCTCATATCATTTTTCTCCAACGGTTTCCCGCTCGACAAGGCTATTGCTTACACAAAATTGCATAATCCATTTCTCGTAAACTCATTGGAAATGCAAATCTTGCTTTGGGACCGTCGCCTAGTGCTAACATTGCTTGATAAAGCTGGTGTTCCTACACCGAAACGCCTCACAGTTAGCCGCGATGGAGGGGCCCGATTACCCGAAGGTCTTGCAAAGTCAATTGAAAAAACCTATAATATAGACTTCAACAAACCTGAACCTGAGCCGGAGCTAAGCATGCCTGACGACGATACCATTCAAGTAAATGGCCAAGTCATGCAAAAACCGTTTGTCGAGAAGCCTGTGGACGGTGAAAACCACAATATAAATATATATTATGACACAGCTCATGGGGGCGGTGGTCGAAGGCTTTTCAGGAAGGTAAGAATATACCTGGTGATGATCGATGATGCACAAACGGGGAATGAGTGTTTCCGATTTAACCCGTGACTCCTTTCCCCTTCTTAGGTTGGCAACAAGTCGAGCGAATTTGATAAAGATTTAACAAAACCAAGAACCGAGGGTTCTTACATTTACGAACAATTTATGAGCGTGGACAATGCAGAAGATGTCAAAGTCTATACAATTGGACCTGACTTTGTTCACGCTGAAACAAGAAAGTACGTTGCACAAACATGAAATATATTATGTTTCTCATTCTTGGCTCGGAATGACCATATACAGACTAACACCTTCCCCATAGGTCTCCGGTTGTTGATGGTGTAGTTCGCCGCAATACAGATGGTAAGGAAGTTCGCTACATCACTGAACTTTCCACGGAAGAGAAAGAAATGGCTAGGAAGGTGACTGTGGCGTTTGGACAGACAATTTGCGGTTTTGACCTGCTAAGAGTCGATGGCAAATCCTATGTCATCGATGTTAATGGCTGGTCATTTGTGAAAGGCAATGAGTATTATTATGATAACTGTGCCAAAATATTGAGTGATATGTAAGTGTTTTTTGCCCTTTTTGCGACCAACCGTTGAATACAGTATACAACTGCTTATAGTGGTACTAGTCTTCGGCTTACGGCACGTGTAACCAAGTGACCAAATACCAACTAATGGTTGTGGCTATTTCTCATTTCCAGGTTTCACGAGGTTATCCGAAAGAAGTGGAGACTATCACCCATTTTGGAGCCAAGACCGTCGATAGAAACATCTTTTGAAAATACATGGAGGTTGAAGGGTTTTTTGGTCGTGTTTCGACATGCTGATCGCACACCAAAGCAAAAAATGAAGTTCACGTTCTCGAGTCAGCCATTTGTTGATCTATTAGAAGGCTCCACCGAGGAAGTGATACTTCGACAGGAACACCAACTGAAGCTCGTGGCTACTGCCACAGCTAAGGCCATTGAGATGGGTAGCGAGTCTCGAGAGAATTTACTGCCGCTCAAGGAGATCTTAGATAATAAGAGCAGCTTACCTGGCACCAAGGTTCAACTAAAGCCGACATTTAGCAAGACCGATGGAAAACTCCAAAAGCTGCAGCTTATTGTAAAATGGGGTGGAGAATTTACACATGCCGCTCTGCATCAATCACGGGATTTAGGCGATAATATGCGAAAAGATATCATACTTATGAACCGACAGCTGCTAGATAATGTCAAAATTTATACAAGCTCAGAGCGACGCGTACGAGCTACTGCCGATGTGTTCGCCGCAAGCTTTTTGAATACTACGGAAATCCCAATAGACATGCTGGTCACAAGCAAGGCGCTTTTGGACGACAGTAACGCTGCTAAAGAACCTATGGACCGAGCCAAGGCTGAACTTCGAGTGCTTTTGGAAGAAGGCAACACCAAATATGTCACAGATTACTTGTGGCCAACTGACATGCCCGAACCCAGAGTAGTTGTGGAAAAAGTCATTGCTACACTCACAAGAATGAGAGAGAACATGCGGAAAAATTGGACAGAAATGGATGTAGAAAGCATACAATCTCGTTGGTGCTGCCACGAAACGGCAAACTTGTTCCGTGAGCGATGGGAAAAGCTATTCAAAGAATGCTGTGATGTAGAAAAAGGAAAATGGGATCCATCAAAGGTTTCTGAACTTTATGATTCCCTAAAGTACGATGCGCTCCATAATCGACCGTTCCTTGAAACCATCTTTGTGGATCCACAAGCCAAAGCCGGTGACGAGCGGTCTTTGGACGAATTGAAAGATTTATTCAAGATGGCCAGTGCACTTTTTGATTTGATTGCTCCACAAGAATATGGCGTCAATGCTGAAGAAAAGCTTGAAATTGGCCTTCTCACCAGTCTTCCCCTACTAAAGAAGATTTTAAGTGATTTAGAGGATATCAAAACAGCTGAAGGTCCTCGCACACGGTTTTATTTTACCAAAGGTATGAGCTAATTTTCATTGTATACGTTGAATTAGAGTAATATGTCAAGTGCTTGGGAAAAGTCAGAATCCTAACCGCCTCTATTACATACCTGCAGAATCACATGTACATACGCTACTGAACGTCGTATTCCAATCCGACTTGCCAACGCTGATAAAACGGAACGATATTCCGGAATTAGACTGTAAGTATCTTGTTCATGTTTTGCATACAAGTGTGGCTTGTTATTGATAATCTATCTATCGACCACTAGATCTCACACAGATTACGTTTGAGCTGTACGAACGCAATAACAATCCTGAAAGACGCAATAGCAATAGCCCTGTGAGTTCCAGTCCCATACGAAGCAGTGCTTCACAACCAGAGAAAGAATATTCCCTGCGAATTTCCTACTCTCCTGGTGCCAACTACCCCAACATCATGGACCTTCAAATGGATGCCAAGCATTGTTTAAACGTTGCACGAAGACAGTGAGTACAAGCGATAATAATGTGTATGACACTGGCAATAACTAATTACTGCTAAATTTTGTAGGGTTTTGACAGACTTCCTCCCATTCAATAGAGCACTCTCCTCGTATAAGCAGCACTTCAAGTATAGTAGGATTGATGAAATAGAACGCATTATCGAGGAGAGACGCTATCACTATGCTCAAGAGGACGAGACAGATGAAGTTGGTGAGAAGGTGATATGTAACCTTGGCCATCTAGCAGGATCTTCCGAGTAATTTATCATGTACAATAATAAAAAGGCACAAAGCAATAATTTAAATGTGCAAATACAAAACCGGCATTTTATTCTTCCCCGCTCTATTCCTTTCAACCCTTTTACGGTCATCTCCATCTTTCAGGCTTCAACAGCAAACATGTTACCCCCCATTGTAGGTGCTGGTAAAGGCGGCTACAGCATGTTCATGAAACAATCATGTTAATTATATCACTGGTCGGTATTTTTTGCAGACTGTAAGGCTTTCAACAGCATTTCGTACGTCATTACAAAGACAGGGTCCGCGATGTTTCTCACAGGTACGTTGCCGTCAATCTCGACCAAGCTCTGTAGATTTTCGTTCACGGATCCAACAATTCCATTCATTCACTATATAATAACTTACATGTCAACAGTCTCACTTGGTGGCTAGCCGATGGTCAGAGCTCGTAGACCGCACCAAGGACCACTCCAACATCGTCGAAATATCCCCTGCAGAGCTTCATAACCATATTTCAGGCGAAAATCCGTGCTCCTCTGAAACTGCGCCAGTCATAATTGACGTTCGTGAAAGCAGCGAATTAGATCTGGGAAAGGTAAGCCGCGTCCACAAGTAAAATGGATTAGATAAATGACCATCAATATTTTTCATTTCTCTGATGCTCCTTGATACATACACCCAGATACCCCATGCCATTTCCATCCCAAGAGGAGTTCTAGAACTTCGTATTGAAAAGATTGTCAACATCGACTCTAACAGACCCATTGTACTGTACTGTGCTGGTGGACTTCGCAGTGTGATGGCAGCAGAGGCTTTGCAACGTATGGGTTACTCCAGTGACAAACTTAAAAGCCTGAGTGGCGGCTTTGAAAGCTGGCGCGAACATGGCTTTGATGTCGAATGTTAGTGGTGATCTATTGGCTGGATTGCCCTGACACTAGAATAATGGCATGATATGATGGCTATGAAATATCGTGAAAATAAAAGTTATTTTGCATTCTATGTACCGGTCTATCTTGTGCTCGATGCACTTTCCTGCTCTGTGCCCAATGCCACCGTCCTGTTTTGTGTTGTGCCCGATGCATCGTCTTGCTTTGTACTCGATGCATCGTCCTACCTTTGTACTTCGCCTGGCTGATATAGTATCGTTTGAGTTTTAAAACTGCATGCATATTATGCATCAACCAGTTGGCAGCTGCTTTCAAGCGTTGTGTTCATTATGGTGAAATAGCCAAAAATTTTTTATTTTATTTTTTTAATGAATTATCAAGGACTTCTTTAATTACACAGACGAATAAATCAAACGAGACGTTTAGCACGACTTTCCGTCTCAAAAATGATCATACGCCACAACTTCATGACAAACATGGCCGCTTCTTCGTCCAAGGTTTTTTCCAGTTCTTTGGCTAATGCGATTGGTGGTTGACGCTTTTGAATAAAGTCTAGTACAAATTGTGTAAGTTCATCTTCTTGAACGCCCAAAAGCTCCACAATCTTCTTGGAAACAAATGGGCGCAACTTCTTTTCTATAGTATCCTTGTCCAACTCATCCCACTTGATCTGCCAATTCCAAAGCCCTTCTTGCGAAGCAGGGATGGACTCAATCAATTCTTTAATTTTCTTCTTGCGATCTTCAGCGTGGATGGCTGTATCGTAGTGTTCGAGTTCACCATAGTCTAATGGTACGAGAACTCGTTTCTTCTTCTTGGCCGCCTCATCATCATCTTCATCGTCTTCACCCACCAAGTTGGCTCGTCGCTTGATGGCCTTACCAAGACTTATTTTGGTATGTATAGGTGTGATCTTGGCTCCCATGGCGAGTCCCTTTCCAACCTTAATTTCTTCTTCTTCTCGTCGCCTTTGTTCTTCAATTTCATCTTGTTCTCGTCTGCGGTCTCTATCATCAGCCTGCGCCTCACGTTCTCTCAATGGTAGTCGTCGGTGTAGCCATTTGTCACTGTTCAGACAATACTTAGCAGAAGACACATACAACTTCATTGGGTAATAATCTGCAACTTACCGATTTCTGTAAAAGTCTTCGCTAGCCGCTTGCTTGTCATCATTCCACTCTGCTAGCCGTGTAGCCATCGTTTCACGCTCATACGTCTCTCGCTCAATCATTTCTATTTCCTTGTTGGCGTCGCGTTCGTATATGCGAGCCATTTTTGCTTCTCGTTGCTCCCATCGTCGTTCACGCTGTAATTCATAGTCAGTATCTTCTGATACAAACCATGAAATTTGTCCCAATCATAATCACAACTTGCAATTTACCTCTCGATATGCAATTTCCATTTCTTGTTCTCTTCTCTCCTGGCGCCGTCTTTCAACTTCGTCCTCATCGTCATCATCATCCACCGCCATATCATCATGTCCAGATTCGCGTACAAAGGCTTGACGAGGTAAATGGTTGGCTGTGGGTCCGTGGTCGCGCGAGTGTCGCGCTGACTGGGCAAAGGGTGACTCTAGCTCTCTGCGTTCAGCCTCCATTCTTTCCCTTTCCCGCTGCTTATCTTCTTCTCTGCGTTTTCTCTCTTGTTCACGCTGCGCAGCCCGTTCTCGGAAAAAGGCAATTTCTTTGGATATAACATCTTTCTGTTCAGCTGATATGTCGACGTCTGCCTGGTTGTCTCTATCACCACCGTGTTCTTCGTTCTGAGTAGTCTCATCCGCTGCCCCAGATGCTGTGGGTTCAGACTGCGTCAACATAGATTCCACGTGGTGTCGAACGGCCTTCTGCACACTGGCGTCTCGTTCCTGATCTTCAGCAGTAACTTGCCGTGATGCTTGATATTGATCGAGGTATCTTCGGACATTGTCATCCGCTTTAACAATTAACTTCTTTTTAACATCACTTCCATCCAATGCTTGTAGTACCACTCCTTCTGATCCTCCTTCGCCTCCCAAAACACGCAAAGCTCTCAGTACACTGTCTGGATCGGCAAATTCAGCGAACCCAAAGCCTTTTGGTTTTCCGTTTTGATCCTTTAGTCGTTTCCATTTGCTCAAAGATCCGCATTCCTATAGTTTAATAAATATTAGTCTGCCGAATCGATCATAACCGGAAGCGTTTCAGAGATGTACTGCACCTTGAGCATGGCTTCGATCCAGGAATCGCTGATACCTGGCGCAATGGCACCGACAAACAGAGTTGTAAGCTTCTCATTGTCAACTGGTGGCGGTCCATATGGGTGCATGCCAGGCGGCCCTGGAGGAAAGGGGCCACCAGGTGGGCGGAATGGCGATTGCATAGGAGGAGGGCCTCCATAAGGTGGTCGGCCGGGCGGTGGTGGTCCGCCGTACCCAGGCCCTTGATTCATAAGCGGAGGTCGACCGTACGGATTACCCGCACCTGGTGGAGGTTGCTGGTAGCCATATGGATTGGGCGGTCTGTGAGGATCCATAATTATGGCGATATAGGATGCCGTTGGTGAAATGGGGACTTCAAATAATAAAATCCTTCTGCCAAAAAGGTGGTAGTCACATGTGCATTTCCTTGTTTTTACATGTGAAATGTATTACTTGACAATTGACGCAGTTCTAGCCGCCATAGTAGATTATACATTGATAGGTCATAGTAAACGCGTTTTAAAAGGTGTAGAATATGTAAAATGGTGACTATCTTATTTCCATGATATTTGGTGTACTTGAGCCGTATCTACCATTATGTATATACGAAAATGATAATGATTATAGAGATGAATTTGTTGTAAAATACATTCTAGAATAATACGTGATGATTGCCTTACGACAGGTCATGACTAAAAGGCTCATTTTATTGGGATTTCAGGCGCTACAAAGTATATGACCCAATACGAATAGAATGATATATGCTTTGAGCACATGTGGTGCTTGATACTGAGTTGGGTAAAAAAGTAAATAGGTTATTCGTTGCTGCTGGCTATATAGTCAAGCATGCCCTTGAAATGTCGAGCATACTCTTTACGATCGATGGACTCTATTAAATCAAATACCCTGCTACGCTTCATAAATGAATGACTATCAGCTGGAAGAATAGAGGAATTTTTGACATTGTGTAGGTACTCGTGCTTGTAAAAGGTACTCCAAAAGGCAGAATAGTGGCCACAGAACTCAACACCAAAGACTGTGTGATCTCCCCCTTTAGCTTGACACCATCTTCTTTGTGCTATTGCTAGAGATATCGCAGCTTTGTTTGGAATGCCGCTACGATATAATACACTATCGTCTTTTTCTGAATGACTGGTGGGCTTGACATCAATCCAGGCACATAGCTGATTAACGTTATCATTTTCCATGAGTATCATACCGTCAGTTTTTACATGGCACAGGGCTCCAAGATAGTAACTGACTTCAAGTGGTTTACTATCCTCAACCCAGATCATGTCGCACATTGTCGTTTTCCGGCTTTCCACAAGAAAAAACTCGCATACAGCTTTAGCAAAGTATTGCCTATCAAGATCACACATGTCGCTTGTTACAAAAGGATGCGTGTCAATCTGACCATATGACTGGACAATATATTTGTACAAGATATTGTACATTATCAATAATTTCACGGCTTCGTGGGCCTCGCAACTGTTAAGAATATCATTCTGAGCGTCCTTCCAAGCATCGTCGTCAGTTTTGTTGAGCTCTAAATCCCGATGGTAATCATTCCAAACGATAGCAGTTATATCTTCTGTAGATAATTGCCAAAAGCCATGTACCTTGCCTATGTCAACCGGAAAGGGATACAGGCTGGAAACATCTTTCAGCTCGACCACATGAAGGGCCTCCAGGTGACTGTGACTCCACCGACAGATGGGATCACCCTTTGTGGTATTGACCAGCTGTTGCCTATCGAGTCGAAAGGCTTCGAGATCTAGAAACCATGTTACCTTAGCTGACTCGATGGCACACTGCAAAAAAGCATCTTCGATGTTTTGCATGATGACTTCAGGCTTTGTATAGATAAAAGAGTATAATTATAAGCTCATTTTGGCTAGCTTTTGACAAATTGTAAACAGGAAACGAATTTCATGCTAGCTAGTAATCATACGGTCAAAGTTTCAGCCCGCTAAACCTGTACAATGTCTTATTTTTGACCTAACGTAGCTATCATGGTATGTCATGCACCGAACGAAACTTGTTTGCAAATTCGAAAGAAATTAGTTGGAAATATTGCTTATATTGATTACGGTCAGAGGGTCAGTTTTACTATAACTAAGCTATGTGTGTAACTTGATACCTCACTGGATAGTTGCTGTTAGT
The DNA here is from genome assembly GCA_016758905.1 of Umbelopsis isabellina. NCBI lineage: Eukaryota > Fungi > Mucoromycota > Umbelopsidomycetes > Umbelopsidales > Umbelopsidaceae > Umbelopsis > Umbelopsis isabellina. The sequence goes on from JAEPQZ010000018.1 coordinate 19,647, forward strand.
TAATTATAGGTTGTTTGAAAGTTTCATGCAAATGATTACTATTAGTATCAAGTAAGTGAAGACCGACTTTTTGCTATTTCATCCAACATCCCAAGAATATACCAGCAAATGCTTTGCGTTTGTCACACTCGGTCAGATCCAGAACGTCGCTGTGCTTTACTAGTACGTATACATTAATTGGAAGGTAAGGATCATATCTGATATCATGTAAATATTCGTGCGTAAAAGAAGCTTTCCAGAAAGTAGCATAATGGCCACGGAAGTCGATACCGCAAACATTATAGCCTTCCTCGACAGTAAGGCTTTGTCTTTCTTGAGCTATTGCCAGACATGCAAGGGCTTTTTCTGCTAGATGGTCGGGTTCAATGGCACAACTTTTGGTTTGTGAGTCTTCGATGGATTGTTCATAAATGTAAACATAGGTAAGTTCTATATCATTTTTGTCTTTGACTACTACCTTGCCATCAATCTTTCAAGAATCCCATTTGTTGTAGCAATGCATGACTTTAAGAGATAGGCCATTTTGATTCAGTAAAAACATGCTCATTTCACCAGAGATATATATATGAATCAAGTAACCGCATATATTTTGGATGGAAAACGAGCTGTAAATATCGCATACTCTGCTGGTAAGAAGTGATTGAGCAGTAGCTTGCTTTGTACTTGGCCTGCTGCATATTATAAAAATATGTCGTATATTACCATCAGCTTTACTATCATGTCGAAGTCGTACTGCTCGTTAACTTCATCCTTAATATCCTCCCAAACTTGATCCTTGATGTCCTTAACAAAGAATCTCCAGAATGCTGCGACGGTTCGCTGGTACTCATCCATAGTCGCTGAGAGCAATTCAGAGCTGCTGTCTAGCGGTACTACATGAAGAGCATTAAGGTGTTGGCCAATCCACCCGCTATACCTCCAGTTTTGTTTAGAAAAAAAGAAGCAAAATGATCAAAGAAGCTTTTATCTTATTAGTGGCTCACGCTTTGGAACTATGATTACTAAATACCAGGTCGCATACTAAATTAAATATGTACGTGGAGTGACAGTATCTTAGTTTCTGACAACAGCCATGACTATCCATTTTGGTGTCATTATCAACCGTTATTCTATGGTGAACATGCCTGCACTGATAGAAATTGCTTGCCTCATAGTACTGCTCTATTCACTTTCTGTAACCAACACACTGAGCCCATTATATGCACGGTATTAAGAAAAGGGGTATCATTTCTTAGGGTTACGATTTGAAAAACAATTACAAGAGTATCTCTATGGCAGTATCAGCTACGCAGCTATTTTGGAATCATTGGCAGCACCCTTCGGTCCATGTTTGAGAGACTTTGTTCTCTCCACAAGACGCCGTGCCTCCATTGCTTTGTGGATAATTGTGCCTCGAACCTTGGTTCTTCGGGTACCTATGTCGTCAGTGTTGATATTGGTCTTTCGCCTTTCTTTTCGTCTGCTTTTGAAGAGCTCACGTCTTCTTTCTATATCAGCATCGGTAATATCAGTTGCCGACCCTAATCGTCTAAATGTTGTCTAGAAGAGTATTAACTGTGGGTGAGAAACTACGTATATGCAAGCTACTGTAAGGGACATTAACGAACCTCCATGAGCCGGTGGCAATCCAGCATCCTCTTGGGCATGTTCTGCAAGGAACAGAGTGCGTTTTAGCCTTTTCATTCAATGTTAATTGACTCGTTTAACATGCCAGTCGGCTTACCTGCACTACTTGGAATACTTCTAATGGATCATCAACGTCCATAATCTTTTGCTCGTTTAATTTAAAGATGGCAAGAGCAACCCTGAAAAGCACTTTTTGTCCCTCACTGAGAATCGATATGGTCAACTTCTGTCTAGTCTAAAGTCATCAACTTCAACGTCAAATCAACACTTACTAAAACATACAGTCCCAGACTCGAAGTACCGACTCTGTAGGTAGAATGTTGATAAACAAGGTCAGAAACCAGTGGCTCGTCACCAAAGTAATGGTAGGCATTGACGCTCCGTCAACATCTTTTTCACATTCCCAAAACCCTCGTGAGGTGGAGATTTTGTTCCAGATATGTGGTAAACGTTCCCATATGAACATCATCAAGACCGTTTGATCAATGTTGGCTCCTTCCATGGTAATGTCATATATTCCAGCAGGCAAAATATCTTCTATGATCGTTACCAAAAGCCAAAAGGCTTTCTCCTCTTCGACAAATAACAATAACATGCCAGCGATATAGTTCAAGGATTGGCAATATCCAATGTGTGGACAGTATACTGAAAATGCAAATAAAAGTCGTCGTAGGGCCATAATGGCGGGTATATCCTCGGTCGACATGCTAGTGCTGCCGTCGGCATTATCAGTGGTGGATTTAAATTTGGAGTTCTCGGGAAACGTGCGATGGAGATCTTTTGTATAAAAAGAGGTTTTAGCGGTAGCTAGCGGTGTGCGCATGGGTACAACATAAACTCACCTCGCTCTATAATGTCACAAAACTCGTTCTCGTCTTTTCCTTCCTCAGCTTTTCGCACGTGCTCTTGATAAACTCCTGCATTAGCATGGTATTTTGCTTCGGCTCCACTGTAATGGAACCAAGCCTCTCCTCGAAGGTCAGCTGGGATTCCTTTCCGCACGTATCGCTTGACTACAAATTAAGACCAAAAAGTGAATAACTACATTAGGCTACGGTGTGCAAAACCATGCACCTGACAAGTAAAAGGTCTCGCCCGCTTACATTTGGAACTTGGTTCTGGCCACTTGCCATCATTTTCAGCCAATATCTGATGCCACTTTTGTGCCCGCCTATCTACAATGGGCTGATAGAGCTTGTCATGCTCGTGGTAATCTTCCACGGAGAGCCATTGACTCGACATTTTGAAGCCATATTGGTCCCTGGAATGTACAAGCGCCAAATTAGTATAATTTAGAAAGACAGATATGTGATACCTCGGCTGGTACATCATGCAGGACACTTTGGTTGACTTGTCTACCTTTCATCATCACATGTATCTTTTGGTGGTGGTGGTGGGTACACAGCCTGAGAACCATCATCATACAATTCCGTTTGCTCCTTCTCAGTGGATACGCGGCTCTTTGCCTCCTGAGCGTTTTTCTTATTCACTAAACGCATGCTAGAGTTGCGGCGGGGTATGGTTGGTGTAGGTGGCATCAATGATGATGGTGACGAAGTGGCCGTCTTTCTTGAGCCTAGTTTGCTCCTCAGCGAACTACTCAGAGAAGATGATGATGTTTTGGTGGATAACGATGTGGAGGTTGGGGACGATGCGGTGGGTATAGGCTTCGGTGGTAAAGGTAAAGCAACCTGCATAGTAGGTTTTGCTTTCATCAAATTAGTAGATTTTGAACGTTGTGGAGCATTGGATGCCATGGGGGATACTAGCAAAAAAAAAAAAACATGTCAATATCCTTGGTTGCGTTGATAATGTACGCTGCATTGGTTGCTGACTTACAATGTACAGATTGTGATTGGGTTCGCGTTGCCTTCCTCATGAACAACCCTTCAAACCCATTTGGCTTTATGTCTGATGGTTGGTTATCATTCTTACTAACAGGTACAGGAGGCTCATCATCCTCAGAACCCGAATCATGCGATGAATTTCCATGCATATCGATCATATCTTGAGCGGTAGGCAATCTGGTGGAGTCATCGTCTTGATAGGTATTGGTGGACAGCCTTGATTTGGGCGGTCCAGCCATGGTCTTTGATTCATAGCTCGGTCTACGAGCATTCTCTTGACCTATTCGAGAGCCTGTAAAGTGTGTATGAAAGCTAGAGTCAGATTTCTGACGGCGAATAACATCAGCGGGCCTGAGAGTGAAAGATGATGATCTCAGACGCATTCGATGTAAGGGTTTAGAAGGTGTGGGTGGTGGGGACACTGCGTCCTGATTGGGTTTGTCGTCCATAGGAACATGGAGCGACATGATGTTTGAGAAAGGACTACCTCGAGTATTGCAAACAGTTTCCCTTGGTATAATTTATCACCACAGATTGGGTAATTTTTATTTAATGATAAATGACTGCTGGTGGGCAAATTGTCGGCCAGCATGCCTGAAATTGCACATATATATAAATGTATTGTGTTACCCTTCTAATTGCTTGATCACTCTTTCTAGTCCTTTGGGAGCAAAATTCAGCGCAAATAAACACTGCCACTCGCCTATGCATCGGATAATATTGCATTTAGTTTACCTTCCTTGATGAATTTTCTCCCACACGTCTATAAACTTACCAGTAACTATCATGAAATCGTCACTGACGCCTACCACCGGGACAAAGCCATCTATACTCATATTATCGAGTAACTGCTGAGTTCTTGCATCGTTGTGGCATACAAGCCCTCTAGAAATTGTCCTGTTTTTCTTCCCCACTTTATCCCATTCCACTATTCGGATGACGTGGGCTTGTGTATTGGTATCGGTTTCAACCACTACCGCTCGACTTTTGTTGGTGAACTCAAATGTATCCCATCGTACGCCGTGCTCTGGCTGTAAGGTATTCCATATTCGAACTCTAGGAGGTTGCGTTGGTGCATCTTCATGGCGGAAGGGCCATGTCAAATGGTATAAATGATACAAGGAATCTCTATAAATGCACAGTTAGCCGGTGTTTGATTTAACTAAAAACACTTTTGTTGATATACATACTGGTGGAAATTGAAGATGGTTCCCTGGGGAGTTTCCGAGGTAAGAGGCTCAGATACTGCAGCCATTAATGTAATAGGGCCCATCTCACTCAGGGTGAATTGTCCAAATTGAACTTGGGACCGGGGAGGCATATGTGGTAGCACATGTGATCGAACATGGATTAGTTTGGTTGATGAAGCGTGTTCTTCATTGCTGTTAAAGACCCTGATTAAGCCATTGTCGGTCAAGGCAATGATATAAGGCTCATATATATCAATAGCGACAACTTTGCTGGGTTGTGGCAATGCATTGCCTTCCATAACACCAGCAGAGTCCCAGACCACTAATGCGCCAGATGAATATCCTGCAACAATGATGTCCTGTTCTGCTCTCAGAGCCGTGACAGTGCCGATATTTGCATCGTGTATATACGTATCTCTAGTATATCCCGTCTCCAAGTTGAATACCTTGACTACAGAAGAGCTATGATGATGTAAGGTGATGAGGATTGAAATGGAATTAAATTCATGCCTTCCGTATGAACCACTATATGTCAATAAAATGTTATTGATCGCTTACTTTTCAATGGCAGCAGCCAGCGTATTGTTTTCTACCACCATATCAATGACGGAAAATCGCAGACCGCGCAATTTACATACTAAGCGCGTCCTACCGGTCTCCAGATCCCAAAGTCGAAGACTATCGTCGTCTAAAAAGGTGCATACAAGATAGGGATAGCGAAATATCATTTTTCCAATATCATTACTTGGCAAACCCTTCAGCTTTGTCAAAGATGCAACCGATCCTGTCTGCCAATTTTTCTCGCGGGTATATAATAGTAAAGCAAGAGGTGCCCAAACAGGATTTTCGAGCTGGGTCGGAAGCTGATCTGGCCATGGTGTCAATTCGTCCATTGATATGTGGTGAACAAAATTATAGAATACCTGAATGGCTTTGTAAGCGACTGGATTGGAACGGCATTTTCCAACACCACTTTTATTACATGCGAGTCCTTACCCGACTGGTCCGGATTACTTTTCGAAACTGCTTATTTATCTATTAAAGTGAACGAAAAACATTAATCACCAAATAAAGAAATTGTTGATCACAGCCCCACAACCCAGATTTTGCTGCTATTTCCAACCAATGTGTGTTTCCTGTATGGGACATCAATCAACATACCTGGTGGCATACAAACAAGTCTTCAATATCCAATTTCTCAAAAATCATTTGCCATAGTTCATCAGGCAGCTCGGGGCGGAAGCGGTCAGGGTCGCCGGTGAAGACGGGGATATCTATGTCAGCCAATTCCGAGCCAGCGGTGCGAGACTTTTGAATACCAAGCTTGTCCTTGGAGGTTTTGGATCGAAGCAGAGGATCTGATCGAAAGGTTGCTAATTTTCGAACATTCGAAGTACTAGGTCTAACAGGTGATAAAAGTATACAAGGTGTTAATATAGAAAAGCAAAAGCGCGTACAAGTGTAGCAAACAAAAGCCGCTTACTTTGGTGGAGGGTCGGGGGCTGATTCTTGCGCTTTGACATGCAAAGTCTTCATGCGACCGATTATGCGAGACACGCCTTTAAGCTTGGCATTACCTTTGGCATTGGACATTTGGAAAAGGAGGTGAGACGACAAAAGAAACCGAGGTTTTCCCTTAAAGCTTGGTACGCACTACAATTAAGGATGCTGATGTGGCGCGCTGCATAACTCCGAATAGGCACCAGGCCCTAAACCCTCAATGCAACCATATTGGGACATTGGCCCAGGTACTCGCCAAGACATGGGCAGACATAGACTGCTGCTAACTTCTTCGTATTAATGTGATAATGTAATGTCCCAATTGGACAGAAGATGACATGAGCTTCAAATAAATACTAGTCACTTTTACAAATACTCAAGAACTCTAGCCAGGTTCGTTCTCTTCAGTTTCTGATGTCATATCCACCAGACTTGTAGAAGCCATCCAATTACTAGTTGTTAAATCAATACTTTATATCAAGTGTTTCTAAATAGCATTTTGTTTGGAGTGTTAATAGCACGAATGACTTTTGCTTGTCTTGATACACCTCAATGACCTGCTTGTGGGAGACAGCGCTGAGTCAAACTAAGATGCTTTGATGGCCCTCAGGCACAAGTATTAGCGACGTAAAGGTACTCTTTTCAAAGGTGGGACAACAGTGGACTTAAAGTTCCCGAGTAACAGCTCTTTTTTGTTTATAAGTGCATACTGAGCAGGCTCTCTATGCACTTCTCTCTGCAGCTCGACATTAGTCAGATTATCCTTTGAGCAGCGATGGACTGGGTTTGATTTTGATCCTTACACTCAGTGTTTAGCTTCTACAGTTTAAATTAATGCATGGCCAGTCTTCTGTTTTGTGCTACATTTTTACAGAGAAGATAAACTAATTGAAGGGGCTTTTATTGCTATATAAGCTTGTTGTATTTATTGCCCATCGGCTTCATTGTCAGGCTTTCTTGCCTTTCGACCTCTATATTCCAACCGACGGTGATGTCAATGGTGCTTCACTTCTCACTTCAGCGTTTGGCAATACTTCGAAAGTAATATTATCACAAACATATAGGAAAAACCGGAATAAATGACGATTTCAATGAATGTTTATTCAGGACAAGCTATGGAATGAGCAATGCTTGATAAATAAAACTGGGAATTCATAGTCGACCCGTGGATATACTCATGATGTTGAACATTATATGTAGAGGACAATTAGGAGGCATACAAATCATGATCCAAAGTCACGTTCTTGACCTTTTTCTGTGCTTCAATGCCCTGAATCATCTGCTCGAAATCCTCTCTGCTGTTGATATGGGGCCAAGGGGTGTCAGGCTTGTCTTTGCCAAGAAACGAGCACAGCTTGTCCCAGCCATCAACCCCGGTCTCAAAGACCAATAGCTTATCTGCAGGTACAATGCGCTTGACTTCTTCATCATGATCCTTAAACATCTGAATGGTCTTCTCCTTGTTTTCAAACTCTCCATTGAAGTAACCTTGCCAAACCACCACTTCAACAGCATTGCCAGCTGACAAAACTCGCGGGGGAAAGTACTCTTTTTCGTGAATGAACTTTTTTCCAACCTGATACACAGTATTGAAGGTGCTTTCATACCACTTTTCAGGATCTCGAGTAGTATGGATTACTTTTGCATCTGGATACTTCTCCATAAGCTGTTTGTAGAAGGCGGCGTTAGGCAAATCCAGTGTAGCATTATAGTTTGCGAAGGCTCGGTCCCAGTTTACATCCTTTCCATTCCACGCCTCTACGTATACATCGGCATCGATCGAAGGATCACTCGCGATGTCCAGCATATGCGATACTTTATATCTAATATTAAGGTAGGCTTGAGTATGGCGTAATATGGCATAACAGCTGGCGAAAGAAACTCACCCAAGTGAAAGGAGTGCCTCTCGCATACCAGCAGTGCCGGTACGACTCCAGCCAGTCCCAATAATTTCCAGAGGAGCCATTTCTGTATAGGGTAAAGAATTTTTGTCCTAAATACAATTCTTGAATCTATACCGTCCTACTTATACCAGCTTTCCGTACATATAAAATGATGCACAGCCTCGTTGCTGACGAGCGGATCATTAATATATTATCTATATATGGTGATTGCTATATGGCGCGAAATCAAAAGAACCGTTGTAACACGGTGTCGAAGATATGGGGTACTATGCAGGAATGTATATCTGCTCACTTGGCGGATCTTTATTTCACATAAATATCGAAATGACAGCGTGATTTATACCTATTATTTCAGGAAGCGTATATATCATGATTTATGGTCAAATTTGGTATTCCTTTCTGAGTTTCGATCCCCTGAATCATTTCATCAAAGTCCTGCTTGCTGTTTACTCGAGGCCAAGGGGTGTCAGGCTTGTCTTTGCCAAGAAACGAGCACAGCTTGTCCCAGCCATCAACCCCGGTCTCAAAGACCAATAGCTTATCTGCAGGTACAATGCGCTTGACTTCTTCATCATGATCCTTAAACATCTGAATGGTCTTCTCCTTGTTTTCAAACTCTCCATTGAAGTAACCTTGCCAAACCACCACTTCAGCAGCATGGCCACCTTGCAGGACCTTTGGGGGGAAGGACTCCTTCTCATACTTGAACTTCTTTCCAGCTTTGTACACAGTGTTGATGGCGCTTTCATACCACTTCTCAGGGTCTCGAGTGGTATGAAGCACCTTTGCGTCGGGATACTTCTCCATAAGCTGCTTGTAGAAGGCAGCGTTGGGCCAATCCAGCGTAGCATTGTAGTCTCCAAAGGCTCGGTTCCAATCTACTTCTTTCCCATTCCAAGCTTCCTCGTATACAGTCCCATCGATGGCAGGATCACTCATGATATCCATCATGTGAGAAACTTTGTAACTATAATCCAAACAAGAATTTTGAGTATGTCGCAACATGACGCAACCGTCAACAACAAAGCTTACCCAAGCACAAGCAGTGCTTCACGCATACCAGCAGTGCCAGTGCGACTCCAGCCAGTCCCAATAATTTCCAGAGGTGCCATTATAGTGTTTATGAGGAGATGCTGTTTTCAACCTTTTGGGATGGCTCCGTATTTATATACGAGTTAGACCCGCTTTACTTTGCCTAAAGAGGTACTAAACCAATTTGATGGTGAACCTGACACAACCTCGTACAACCGCCGCGAAAATCTAAGCCTGTTAACATGTCATATGGCTTGTAGTTTTTTAAATTTTCTCGGATCGACTATATCGGTCCTTTGCAGACAATATACACTGTTGAAGATGACTGCTGTCCACTAAGATAGCATGAATAGATGTCAAGATTTCCATATAGTCAAAAGCAAATATTGCGGCTTGATCCACATAGCCGCTACTACGCCATCAAAGTTCAATGTTGTCTGCTATGATCTTTGACATGACAATGCAACAGTTGTTCCACAGCAGAAAATAGGCTCAGAGCACATTTACGAGAAGGAGCGTATCAACTTAAATTTCGCATTAGCGCCGAACCGTCGCATTTGTGCCCGAATCGTAATGTTTTTTGCCGATAGCCAAAAGAAAATGCCTTCTTTATTTACGAATTCTGCAAAATGGAAAAATTACGCATACAAACCATGTGTTCTGATAGACCAAAATGTTGCATTGACCTTACCATCAAACAGATGAACAATAGGTGCGACCTGTATAGGAGTGCTCATATTCAGTATTTGGAACAGCCGATTCCACTATAAGCATTGATGAGACTCTGTTGCCTATTTCATAGACAGATATAGAGCTCCGACAGCAAACGGTATCTATCAGCTACTGATGCATTGGTTTGCCTCCAAATATATTATATATAAAAATGACAGTTTTGATTCTATTATGTCAGAAGCTTATGGACAATCCAAGACAGCCACTATATCGTTTGCCATAAAGCTAGGGATACGATACAAATGCAACAATGTGTTTTTAAATGCATAGCCCAACGCAGTGGGTGAGCAACAGAACAACCATGGTCCCAGAAGATTACTAAAGTTATGCACAAGATTTTCTAGATCGAATTACATTGATGCAAGCCACCAAATCAAAAATAAATGTATTGAATGCTCTGCATTTGTAATATCTAAATTGATTATGTAAACTACGCCTTGTTATGACCATAGAACTTCTAGGGCTACATATAGCACAGTTATTCAGCATATATATCATGCGGCATGGTCAGATTTTTCAGTTCTTTCTTATCTTCCAGGTCCTTGACCATAACTTGAAAGTCTTCTCTGGAATTAATGTGAGGCCAAGGGGTATCAGGCTTGCCTTTGCCAAGGAACGAGCACAGCTTGTCCCAGCCATCAACTCCGGTCTCAAAGACCAATAGCTTTTCTGCAGGTACAATGCGCTTGACTTCTTCATCATGATCCTTAAACATCTGGATGGTCTTCTCCTTGTTTAAAAATTCACCTTTGAAGTAGCCATTGAAGACCACTTCATCAGCGGCAGTGACACCTTCCAGAACACCTGGAGGGCAGCTATCCTTTTCAACCGAGTATTTTCTTGTCGTTGCATATACGGTTTGAACAACACTTTCGTACCACTTTTCTGGGTCTCTAGTAGTATGGAGTACCTTAGCATCTGGGTACTTCTCCATAAGCTGCTTATAGAAGGTAGCGTTGGGCCAATCTAGTGATGCATTATAGTTTGCAAAAGCCCGATTCCAATCGACATCTTTTCCATTCCATGCTTCTTCGTATACAGATGTATCGATTGTAGGATCGCTCACAATATCAAGCATGTGAGAGACTTTGTATCTACAGAGAAGCAAATTGAGTATTGCGCAATATGGCGCAATGTCAGGGTCCACAAGCAATCTTACCCCAGTGCAAGCAGCGCTTCACGCATACCAGCAGTGCCAGTACGACTCCAGCCAGTCCCAATGATTTCCAAAGGCGCCATTATAGTGTTGTAAGAAGAGCTGTTGCTGTCAGCCTCTTGAGATCGCTCTGTACTTATAGTGGTGCTAGACCCATACTTTATTTTACTAAAATTTACTAAGCCATGTGCTTGCGTAAACCTGGCACAGCCTCCTACAATGCTGTGAAATGTTTTAGGCCTTTGAAAGTGTCACAAGTTATGCCAGAAATTTGCATAGACACAGCCTGCTCACATTGAGACAGTCTGACATTTATATGAAGGAGATAACATACAGCTCTACAAAGATGGCTACTGCCCAAACGATAAAATACATTGATGTGTAAAGGTTCAAATATAGTTGAATTGGTACTGGTCACTGAGGTTCAAGCCGGCCATCAAAGTACAATGTTATTTTCTGTTAATTTATTTTGATGAGGCTAAGCAAAATTTTGTTTCGCTCCTGAATATGCTATGCTTTCAATTTCAAAATATCAAATTCTAGATCCGAGGTTTGAGGCTCTCCATATTTTTAACCATGACAAAATGCTTATTCCTACATACAATATAGTTCACAGGCCTTGAAGCAACAATATGTTGTATGATATATATCCTGCTGCATGGCCATATTTTTCAGCTACTAGTATCATCCTGGTCCTGGAGCATGGCAAGTCTCTTTGCAAAGAAACGAACATTTTGAAGATCATGTCATAAGCGCAGTGGCATCTTCCAGAACGTCTGGAGGCCAGTTATCTTTTCCACTGGTGTATTGTTTTGTTGATGATTATAGCGTTTGAGCAGCGCTTTCGTACCATTTTTCTTAGTCTCTAGTAGTATAGAGTACGTTTGTATTAGGGTACTTTCCATTTTAGTGTTAGATGAACGGATGTCTATAACAGCGTCCTGTCATATGATTACATTGTCATCTTCGCTTTGCTTGTGCAAATATAAGCAGTACGTGTCATTACGCAGACTGAATAGCTCAGACTTTTGCGCTGATCTGAAATGCGAAACTCTGGCTTTTCAGGTCCTTTAATTTTGTATAATGTTTATACCTACGCAGCTGAGCATGTTCACAGAGGCTTTGCATGACTTTTGCGGCAGTTACAAAGGATGCGCTTCTGTTCAAATAGCAAGGATCTGCAAGAGAGAAAACAAAATTTATTGTCTAAGTATAATAGCATTGGCCATCACTGACATAGGATACAGCCACCGTATTTACCCTGTTTAGGTGAAGGTAGATAGGTCACGGCATTTGAGATAAGTTAAGTTTACGTCCGTAAGCACTTCCATGTCTCACAGCCTTCAACTGAAAACTATTCTCTAAATCATCCAAATTTGTATATGTTAACCATCGAATTTACGGGTGAGCCAATGGTGTCATGCGCTTCACCTATGGTATCATCTTGACTAAGCTACAATGATATATTCCATGTACTTCCTTATGCGACTGCATCGACACTTGGATGCCGATTAAGTCAAAGCCTTTATTGAAGGTTCGTATGGACGATATGACATTGTAATAATTACATCTAGAAGTTGAATTCTTCGGCAATCACCGTGATCATGATAGCTTTTTCGTCAAAAGCCCTTCTCAACTTCACATAACCAAAGCGCGATCATTTGGACCATTTTGTTACAAGCTGAAAGTCGGTATATGCTGCTCAGAATAAGTAAGCATATGGCAATGTTTGCTCGGAAAATAAAATAAAATGACGATGGAATAGTTTATTATGTTACAAATTTGTAGTGTATACAACAATTTTAGATGGTTGATACCATTCTGGTATCTTTACCATTTTGCTCTCTTGAAGCGTTGAGTATATTGGGGATTCTCGGCGGTATGCCAGAACTTGACTTGATCTCCTTGCTTAACGTCTTGCCAAGGGCGATTGTTAGACTTGTGATCCCAGACGACATCAGGAGCTCTGGCAGCATGAGATGCAACGTAGGTTGCTCCACAAAGAGCACCGCCAATGATGACGACCAAAGGAGTAACCTCGGGGCGGAAGTAGTGCTTGAAGAAATGTTGGGCAGCGCTCATTATTGGAGGGTTAATTTGATTTGAATTAATGTGAAGTTGTAATGTTTCTGAAGTTATGTTATTGCTATGCTTTATATATGTCTTGTCGCAGGGTTGTATCGGAAGGAAAAAAAATAAGGTGACATTTGAACCCTCGTCACAAAAGTGGCCCCACTGCTCACCCCACTTTGTAAGTAAAAATTTCTACGAAAACTCATTATGGAATTTTCCATTCGAATTTCAAAGAGAAAAACACATGTTTTACGAATTGTTAAGTGACTTTAGCTTGGACTTGTGATTGCATTTGTTTCACATAGCCAGGTTGAATTGGCTGTAAGCAAGTGTAATAATTTTTGGGTTTTGGAGAATACCAGCATGGGATTGGTTGGTTCCTGGTGAAAGTGACACTGGTATAAAAATCATTTTCGTTTTAAAAGAGGAAAAAAAAAAAAAAAGTTTTGTCAGGGCATTGAATTTGGTTTAACACAATGTCACCTACTCCAACCTCATCACACCCTTTACAAGACGAAAACTCGACCAAAATGCCTCTTGGAACGAATACCGAAGTTATGGTCGAGCAACTCTCCATTCTGGACCGTACATCTCCATCATCTACAAAAAGACAGTCGTTTTCACATCACCGACGAAAATCGTCAGCAAGCTCCACTCACCATGCCATGCTTCAGTCTCGGCCAACTACTCAAGAAACTCCCTTCTATGTGTCTCCCAACGGCATAAAGTCGTCTACTGGAGAAATTGACCTTGCACCTCACCTTGCCGTGCCAATGCGTCACCGAAGACATACTTCTGTAGATCATGCTTCACATATCAAGAGTTTGCCCAATTCAAATACCAAGAGCTACTCCAATTACTACGATGTAAATCGCAACAAGTATGTGCTGGTCACTGGAGGCGCAGGATACATTGGGTCTCATACGGTGTTGGAACTGTTGAGCCGCAATTATGAGATCGTCGTGCTAGATAACTTGTGTAATTCTAATTTGGGTAAGCAGTAATTTCGGACCACGACCAAGTGTAGATTTAGGCCACTAAACACAAGGCTATTTTTATAGAGGCTTTGAAAAGAGTAGAGAAGTTGGCTGGAAGGTCTATTACCTTCCATCGAGCTGATATCACCGTGGAGGAACAGCTTGTTCAAGTCTTCTCCATGTACAAATTTTGGGCGGTGATACATTTTGCCTCTCTCAAAGTAAGCACAGTTTTTGGTGTAACCATTAACCCCTCTTTCCTTTTTGCTGCTGTGACACTAATGGTCCTTTTACTTTCTCATAGGCGGTAGGAGAGTCCATGAAAATACCTCTGGATTACTATCATAACAATTTGACCGGCTCAATCAATTTGATGAGAGTAATGCAAAAGTTCAATGTGAAAAACATGGTTTTCTCTTCCAGTGCTACTGTGTACGGTGACCCAGAGTATACTCCGGTGGGAGAGTCGGCTCGCTTGGGCCCTGTCACCAACCCGTACGGGAAAACCAAGCTTTTCCTTGAAGAAATGCTTCGAGATCAATGCACTGCCGACCCTGAGTGGAATGTCTGCTTGTTGAGGTATGTATCATGTGCTGAGATTTAGATTGTGGTATACCCGGGTGACAGTCAAAAGCTTATTCATATATATTTATCTCAGATACTTTAACCCTGTCGGGGCACATCCATCTGGTTTAATTGGAGAGCATCCTCAAGGCATACCAAACAATTTATTGCCTTATGTCAACAAGGTGATTCAAGGTCATTTACCTCACGTGCAAGTGTTTGGCGAGGATTACGATACTATAGACGGTACCGGAGTACGAGATTATATTCACGTGTGTGATTTGGCTTCGGGCCACGTCGCCGCGCTTAAGAAATTGGAAAAGAAGCCTAGATGCGTTGCTTATAATCTTGGCACCGGAGTAGGATGCTCGGTTTTGCAGATTATCAAGTCCATGGAACGAGTCACTGGTGTCCACATCCCATACAAAGTGGTTGACCGTCGACCAGGCGATATTGCTACATGCACCGCTGACGCCACCTTGGCCAACAGAGAATTGGAGTGGTTCCCGTCCCGTACCTTGGACGAAATGTGCGAGGATATGTGGCGCTGGACTCGACGAAACCCAAATGGTTATGACTCGCCCATGCTAGAAAGCGACGAAGACTCGGATGAAGCTCAGAAATGATTTGGCTTCAGTGCGTTTAATTAACCTCGTTTTTTCTTTTGTCCATTCATATACCACTTGTGTTTTTTTTTTCAATCATTTGCTTGTCTGTCATATTGTAGTTCGCTATTGCCTTTTCTCCTAAATTTAAATATGTAATGCCTATTTTCATGTCTATCACTGATGTTTTTTCCTTCCTTCATCTTGTTTTCAATCGTATAAAAAAAAGTCCTATTTCAATCGGGTGATCACGAACGCCGTGTTTAAAGCGTGAGCATACAGTGTTCATAAAGGTTACGCATACCTTTGATCGGTGGTGTATGCATACTATTGATTGATGATGTATGCAGGCTTTTTGATCGATGATGGTGCACAAATTTTGATTGATGGTGTATGCATATTATTGAATGATAATGTATGCATATAGTTGCGTGATGGTGCATGCATAGGTTTGTTTGATGATGTATGCATTTCGCCATACAAACAATATGTAAAGACTTCTCAAAAATGAATGTAAAATAATGTGGTCCTGACTCTATCATTTATTTATTAATATTACACAATTTTTATAGTCGCGCGGCGTGCACGATTGGTACAGGGTAATGCTGAAAGGGTTATATGTTGGAGTCTATACAGTAAGAGGGGGTGTAGTGCTGGTGGACAAAGGTTTCAAGAATTGACGCTTCAAAAGCTTGAAGAATTCTCCAAAGGCAATCCACAAAAGGATAACTGCAAAGCAGATACCCCATTCCCAAGAAATATCCAGTTGTCTGAAACCTTGAACATTGACTTTGGGCACGTATACAAAGACGAGCAGGCCAACTGTGTCAAAGACCAAGGTACCCATCATAGTGGTGGATTTCCAGGTCTCCTTAAGGCCACGAAGGCTCCATTCAGGACGTCGATAGCTTCTGCAATGAATAGCCGTAACCAAAGACGTATAGGTAAAGCAGATGATCATGACGCTTCTTGCTCGGTAGAACGAATAACAACCATCGGTATAGTTGGCATCACAGTTGACGGCATTAACACCGTTGCCAGCGCCAAATAGCACAATGTAGAAAGCACCTAGCAGTATACCAGCCCAAACAACAGCATAGACCAGTGTATCGAGAATAATTTCACGATTGAACACAGACTCAGTAGGAGGTCTTGGAGGCTCTTTCATGACCGTGGGAGACGCTTTCTGTACTGACAGTGCTGCTGCAGGTGGGGATATAATGACATAGAACCAAATCATTTGGATAGTGGAGAATGGTGCTACAGGGTTGCCAGAAGTATCGCGGACGAACAAGTTTACAAGGATGACAATGGCACAAGCTGCCAATGCAATCCAATAGTACAGTAAGAAACGTTGCATATTCTGATAGATTCTTCTACCTTCCGAAATGGCACGAATGATAGTGGCAAAGTTATCATCAGTAAGAATGATATCAGAAGCTTGCTTAGCGACATCTGAACCGTTCTTGCCCATGGAGATACCCACGTCGGCGATACGGAGGGATGGAGAATCGTTGACACCATCACCAGTCATGGCAGCAATATCGCGGCGACGGTGGGAAGCTTGAATCATCTTGACCTTGGTTTCCGGTGAGCATCGAGCGACGACCAAAGGCAAAGCAGGCAATTTATCTACTTCATCGTCAGCAAGTGCATCAAACTTGGGTCCGGTGGTGACTAGACTGTCAATTTGCTGGGCAGACATCTCTGCTACGTTCAGAATACGAAGCTCCTTGGCAATAGCTACAGCAGTGGCTTCGTGATCACCAGTAAGCATATGTACAGAAATGCCGGCTTCGTGAGCTTCATGAACAGCCTTTCGACTCTCTTCTCTAGGTCTACAAGTAATGGTTAGGTTTGAATAGTAGCAAAATGAACATTCGAACTCAACTTACGGATCGTAAATGCCAGTAAGACCAATGAATGTAAGGTTGGACTCCATGATATCTCGGCTATCGTCAAGCTCAGCCTCATCCAGTTTGTCGACATTCTTGTATGCCAAAGCCATCACACGCAACCCCTTGGTGGCCAATGCATTAACATGTTCCAAAATTTGGTTTTGTTTATCTTGATCCATACCACATAGAGTGATAACCCTCTCAGCCGCTCCCTTGGTGTATAAGGTGAAGTGATTTGAATTGGGTTTTTGATACAGCGTAGACATGCGTTTGATAGTAGAGTCGAATTGATATTCATAAATCAGCTTCCAGCCGTTAGCCAACAGTGTTGGATTTCCAAGATGGAACTTGTGAGCTAGCACTTGCAAAGCAACCTCAGTAGGAGCACCGCTAGCAATCCATGAATCTGGATCTTCTTTGTCCATCTCAATATCTTGATAGATACTCGACATATTGCAGAGTGCTGAACAATGAAGAAGCTCTCGTAATTCCTCTGAGATATTATCCTTGTCGATTTTGGAGGCGTGTTTAGACTCTACTGGTCGGTCTTCGAGGTAATCAGTGGTGGCATAGACATCGCCGGTAGGAGCCAATCCCTTTGCAGAGACGAAATAGTATCCAGTTGATGGCAGCCAGAACCGTACAACGGCCATTTTGGCTTGAGTCAAAGTTCCAGTTTTATCGGAGAAAATGTGAGTGATAGAGCCCAAAGTCTCCAAACATTTGAGTTTGCGAACAATAGCACGGTGTCTGGTCATTTCTTGACCACCAAGCACCAATGACAGTGTCAAAACGGTGGTCAAACCAGCAGGTAATACTGACAAGGCGGCAGTGATGGCGTACATTCCGAGATCATGATCCACTACAAACTTGTTGGCGGCAAGGACAATGATTACGCAAAGTACAGCTGTGGCTAAAAGTACAATGTACATTTTGTTCAATGTTTTCTGCAAACGTGTACGGTCGCCTTGATCGGATTGTTCAATGCTTTTGGCAATTTTGCCAATTTCAGTATTCATTCCAGTAGCCACCACGATACCACGGGCACGGCCCTTGGTAATAATGGTTGAACTATAGCCCATTCCAGTGCGGTCACCGAGTGGTTGATCTAAAATTTCAAGAATTTAACTTTTCGGGGTTCGGAACAGAAAATATTTTTTGTTTGTAATTACATACCGACTTCTTCTGCTTCTCCAACCGTCTTCTTGACGGGAAGTGATTCTCCAGTCAACAACGCTTCATCAACTTCGAAGTTGGATACGTAGATCAAACGTATATCAGCTGCTACGGAATCACCTTCTTTGAGAGCCAATATATCGCCAGGCACCAGGTCCTTGCTGTCGACAGTACATTCTTTTCCCTCACGAATGACCATGGCACTGGGTGATGACAGGTTTCGCAAAGCAGCCAAAGTCTTTTCGGCAGCATACTCTTGAGAAAAAGATAGGTAAAGGTTGGCGAACGATAAAGCAATTAAAATTGATCCAGTGATGTAATCTTGTAATACATAGGATACAGCACCAAGTGCAAGGAAGATCCAATTCATAGCATCGGCCAGTTGATGGACAAGGACTTTGAACCATCCATTGCTGTTGTCTCCACCCAGGACATTATGACCGCAATCTAGTAAACGTTTCTCAACTGCTGCCATATTCAATCCCATGATGGAGTCGGTATCGAGAGCCGCGACAACATCGCTTTCAGGCATGACGTGCCACGGACGCTTCTGATCGAAGGTCTTGGACATATCTTGTTGTGACATTTGTTTCTGCTAATTACTACAGCTTGAAAAGGTTATGATAAGTGAAAAATAGAAAAAGTGACCTTTGTTCATAGCTTCGAGTTTTTTTTATATAGACATTCTAACGGCGGGGATCGAAAAATGGGTTTGAAATTGGCTCGGTATAGTAGCCGTTGGGAGCAAATAGTAGCTGTATAATGGCCCGAGCATCACCAAATACATGTCTTCATACCACTGTAGACCACTCATGTATCTGTAGTTAACACTAATATGTCGCAATTGTCAAGTAATCGAATCATCACTCCATCGATGCCGCAGTCAATCGAAGCTAAGTCAAAAATATGAGACTGCAGTATTAAGCATTGTTAACCCTGAGAAACTTCCATTGGAGGAAAGGAGTAGTCACATCACTCAGAATAGCCCAAAAAGTTTTTTCAAAACCAACAACGTTTCAACCAGTAGCTTGGGGCCATGATATTGCCACAAACACAGGAACATAGTCGTTTTGGCACATAAAATTACCACAAGCATAGGTATCGTCATGATCATTGGTCTATATGCAGCTCTTCATTTGCCATTATACTTGAACATTGCAATTGTCATGCTTTATATCCATACATTGATGATAAACGTTAACACCCTGGTGGGAGAACTGCTGAGTCAGTCCCGGCACCGAAGTTGAGTCATGACTCACTTAGAATATCTGGATGCTTCCTGACATAGTCTGCCGCTATCCTCACAAGGTATAACACATAGTGATATTTAAAATATTTTTCAACGTTAACGGCAATGCATACCAACCTCTAATAAAATACTGAGCTCCTCCCGTTTGGTCATAGATGGAGAGTATGTATCGTTAGTAGATATTTTAGGCTTTGACATATAGTAATGGGAATGTAAATATTATAGGTGGGGTATAATTCCATCATTTTTGTAGAATTTCACTCTTGAGCCATAGGCTTGTGACATTAGTAGGTGTTCCGAAACTGGCTGAGTAATTTTCCCGACATGCATATCGAAATTTGCAAAGACCAGACCATCACAGCGGACTGTCACTTTGCAGGCCGCTAGTTTCATTACATAAGAGCAGAAGAAATCTTTTCAATGACACCTCAGACTAATACACATCATGTTCAGCCATTGAGCATATTACCATCTGTTACTCGAATAGTATTATATGAGCCGGTAACTCCGGACCTCCGAATCTCAGGATGACGGCTCTGAACCAAGAGTAGTCTTCTAAGCAGCACAATAACATAGGCCACTTGGTCTTCTGAAAAATACAAAAGAGTCCGCCGTTTGGAAATGCCCAATTTGAACGACAATTTACATATCGCCTGATAGCAAGCATATCGATATCTGCATTGCTTAACACACATCCATTGCCACGTGGTACTATTTACAACAGCTCGAACATTGATATTGTAATTGGATCATATATTACATTCTCTATTTAATCACAAAAGAACATTTGCGAACACAGTGCTAATATACGTTGAGCACACTTTAATCATTGTTCACGAACATTCTGATTTCTCCCCTATATTAAATATACCTGCCTGTCCAATTTCGAATTACCGCTGACGTTATGTATACGCTATGGACACAATCATATCACTTCTGGCGATGAAACTCAGAGCTTCAAAATATTTCATGTTATTCTAATCAGTAGACTTCGGATATGAGCGAAGCTGCAGCATAACACTCAATTTCGAACAAAGTATGACATGTAATTGTTTCACTTGACACCAATTATCGATGGTACCGGATATTCGGGAACTGTAGTAAGAAATCAAAATATCAAATGCAAGGTATAACCCAAAGGGCTGATCTTGCTTTATTATACATAGCACATTCAGGTAGAGCCATTATGCTTTGATTGTCTGTTGCTTCAAGTTCTGACCGTTGGCCACATCGGCTTATCTCCGTGAGGCTATAAAGGTTAATGACATGGACAAATGCCATGAAACCAATTTCAATGACCGCTCACTTATTAATGTCTACCTCATTTGTCAGCTTGAAGCAGTATAAATAAGGGAACAGATCAAAGTCATTTTTTCTCCATATACTAAACTACAATATAAACAACCACAATGGCCTCTGCTACATCAAGCAATCTCTTTAAGCCCATTCAACTGGGAAATAAGACTTTAAAGCACCGCGTGGCTATGGCTCCGTTGACCCGCTTCCGTGCAGACGATGACCACGTCCCAACTGATCTGTCGAAAACCTATTATGAACAGCGCGCCAGCGATGGTGGTCTAATCATTACCGAAGCAACCTTTATCTCGGAACAAGCCGGTCACTACCCCAACGTTCCTGGCATCTGGTCCAACGACCAGATTAAGGCTTGGAAGAAGATCACCGACGCTGTTCACGTTAAGGGTGGTATTATTTACTTGCAACTATGGCACTTGGGCAGAGCTGATGGAGTACCAAATGTTTCTGCATCGGCTATTGCACTCCCTACGGCAGAAGGAAAAGAACCCAACGTTCCTCGTGCGCTTGAAACTTCTGAGATTCCTCAAATCGTAGACCAATATAAGCAAGCAGCGCTCAACAGTATTGAAGCTGGATTCGATGGCGTGGTGATACACTCTGCCAATGGCTACTTTTTGGACCAGTTCTTACAAAGTAACTCCAACAAGCGCACAGACAAATACGGCGGTAGTGCCGAGAATCGCGCTCGCATTGTCCTTGAGACCATCGAGGCTGTTAGCAATGCCGTTGGACAAGAGCGTACTGCCATCCGCTTCTCGCCTTATTCACACTTTCAAGATATGCATGATGCCAACCCTGTGGAGACATTTAGCTTGTTGACTCAAGCTGTACAAGATCGTTTCCCTAATTTGGCTTATCTTCACTTTGTCGAACCGCGTATCAGTGGTGACAGTGATGCTGAACACGATTCGGCACAGTCATTAAAGCCTTTTCATGATATCTGGAAAGGCGTGTTCCTTCGCGCTGGTGGGCTGACATTGGAGTCGGCTATTGCGGCGGCTGAGAAAAATGAAAAGGAGGTTCTTGTGTTTGGTCGTGCTTTCCTTGCCAACCCTGATCTTCCACTTCGCTTCAAAAATGGATGGGAATTAAATCAATATAAACGCGATACCTTCTATGCCAACAAATCTCCAGTTGGATATATCGATTACCCTTTCTATTCTGAAAAGACGCAAGCTTAAAATTCTGGATGTGAATTGTGATTTGGTAGCCTTTTGTGGCTACATTTATAGAAATGTTCATTAACTGTATATAAAGTGCAAATGCAAAGTAATAAAAAACGATATAAATATCTAAACCTCTGAAAGTTTGCTGGTTATTTGCTATATAAGCTAAACATTCTTAGTTATGGACCGCTTAAATTGCGACGAACCTCTGACAGTTTTTTGGTTATTTTGCTATATAAGCATAAACGTTTTTATTTTTATTTATGGACCACTTGAATTGCGACGAACCACTGAAGTTGTGATGAGCTCATAGTATTTTGTTTGGCGACATTACAATTACGATATATGGCTAACAACCGTCCATTACCATTGGAAGAAATGTTTGCAAATATGGTACCTGATCGGTGATCCGAAAGACTGTCGCAATTCAAGCCCCGCGCCGTAATTACGGTCGATTTATTTGTCAGCCTTGACTTGTTATAAAAAGTTGGCCATTACTTTTTCTTTGTTGCCTTACAACACTTTACAATGACTGTCCCAACCTCCTCCAACTTATTCCGACCCATCAAGATTGGAAACAAAACCTTGAAGCATCGTGTGGCTATGGCACCTTTGACACGCTTCCGTGCAGATGATAACCACGTTCCCACCGATCTCGCAAAAACTTATTACGAACAACGTACCAGTGACGGTGGTTTGATTATCACAGAAGGCACATTCGTGTCTGAACTTGCTGGTCACTACCCTAATGTTCCCGGCATCTACAACAAAGACCAAATTGAAGCATGGAAGAAGATTACTGACGCTGTTCACGCCAAGGGAGGTATCATCTACATGCAATTGTGGTTCCTTGGAAGAGCTGATGCTATTCCCAGCATTTCTGCTTCTGCCATCCCTCTTCCTGCTGCTGCCGGCCAAAAACCCAAAGTTCCTCGCGCTCTCGAAGTGTCAGAGATCCCTGGAGTGGTAGATATGTATAAGCAAGGAGCTGTCAATGCTATTGAAGCTGGATTTGACGGTGTTGAGATTCACGGTGCCAACGGTTATTTGTTGGATCAATTCTTGCACAGCAACTCCAATAACCGCACAGATGAGTATGGTGGTAGTGCTGAGAACAGAGCTCGCATTGTTCTCGAAACCATCGAAGCTGTCAGCAATGCTATTGGACAAGAACGTACCTCCATTCGATTCTCGCCATTCTCTGATTTCCAAGACATGCACGATGCCAACCCAGTTGAGACTTGGGGCTACCTCACCCAAGCTATTCAGAACAAGTACCCCAACTTGGCTTACCTTCACTTCGTTGAGTCTCGCATTAGCGGTAACGCTGATAAAGTCGGTCTTGAGTCGTTGGAGCCATTCCACAAGATCTGGAAGGGTGTGTTCCTTCGCGCCGGTGGCTTGACCTTGGAATCCGCCACAGCCGCTGCTGACGCCAACGATAACGACGTCCTTGTATTTGGCCGTCATTTCATCTCCAACCCTGACTTGCCCGTTCGCCTGCAGAACGCTTGGCCCTTGACCAACTATGATCGCAACACTTTCTACATCAACAAATCGCCTGTTGGTTACACTGACTATCCCAACTACCAAGAAGCCAAGATCTAAAACTGGTTTCACAATAGATTTCACTGTGTTTGATAGAATTATAAATTAGACAAAAAGATAAATATACCATAGACGTACGCATAGAAATCGTAATTTAAAATAGCTGGACATGCTTCAGATCGCTAGATGTGTTTTACATATATAAAAGTTGTTTTATGATTGACATTGAATGTTTTCCACAAAATGAAAAATTAGCTTGGCAAATCGATCTATTTTCATTGTTATATTAATAATGTTAACGCCGGCTACGGAAATAAAGGAGTGGCACATGCATGTGTTTGCGGTAAGGTCTTGAAATTTTTCATTGCAAAACTAGATGCAATATTTGTCAGCGGGAGCCAGCAGCGTCGATCGCATTGTGTTAAAATGTGTTAATAAAATGGGGAAGATAATACCTTTTGATTTCCTTCTATCCTTATTTATAATATTAGGAAAATGTCTGCTTCTGAAAACTTCAATCTCTTCAAGCCCATTAAATTGGGTAATAACGTGTTGAAACATCGTGTAGCCATGGCTCCACTGACTCGTTTCCGTGCTAACGATAATCATATTCCTTCTGAAATGGCAAAGACTTACTACGAGCAACGAGCCAGCTGTGGCGGTTTGATTATTACTGAGGGTATGTCTATTCAGGATGCTTTACGATTATCATTATTGAGACATAATCTAAACTTATTCTTCCTAAAGGTACAATTGTGTCTGAAGACTCCTCCCATTGGCCAAATGTGCCTGGTATCTATACTAGGGAGCAAATCGAAGCTTGGAAAGGCATCACCGATGCCGTCCATGCTAAGGGAAGCGTCATTTATACTCAGATATGGATGGCAGGCAGAGCTGATGTTGTTCCCAGATTCTCTGCTTCCGCCATTCCAATTACGCCGGAGGACGGCAAGGAGCCACTGATTCCACGCGCTCTGGAGACCTCTGAGATCCCTGGTATAGTCGAGCTCTTTAGGCAAGCCGCTGTCAATGCCATCGAGGCTGGATTCGATGGTGTTGAGATCCATGGTGCTAATGGCTATCTGCTAGATCAATTCCTGCAATCCAACTCAAACAAAAGAACCGACCAGTACGGCGGCAGTGTTGAGAACAGGGCTCGCCTCTTATTAGAAATTACTGAGGCCGTTTCCAATGCCATCGGTCAAGAACACGTAGGTGTGAGATTCTCGCCGTACTCTGGATTCCAAGATATGCATGATGAGAATCCCGTTGAAACGTTTTCCATCATCACACAAATTCTCCAGGACCGATTCGACAAGCTGGCATACCTCCATTTCCTCGAACCTCGTATCTCTGGTGCCAAAGATAAATCCGAAGTGGGTGAGGAGGTAGGTTCTGAGACACTCGAACCGTACCGCAAGATCTGGAAAGGCGTCTTCCTACGCGCCGGTGGGCACACCGTGCAATCTGCCACAGCTGCTGCACAGCAGAACGAGAACGACATCATTGTATTTGGTCGCCACTTTATCGCCAATCCGGATCTTCCTTGTCGCCTGAAAAATGGCTATACATTGAACAAGTACGAACGCGAGACATTTTACTCTGTTGGGTCTCCCGTAGGCTACATTGACTATCCTTTCTATCAAGAATCCCAAATTAAAGTACTACAGTAGTATATTTTACTCAGTTTCTTCCTCTATTTCAATATCTTAGCAACGCTGGCCACTGGCCCATTCTTAACAATTGTAGCTATAATATACTATGCCAATCTCTTCACTGTATATACTCAAAATTACATCACTAAACTTTATTAATGACAGCCGTCAACCTACCGAAGCAGGTAGAATAGCAGAACAGTTTAAGTAGCGATTATGGCAGATTTAATTTCTTTTCTCATTGAAATACTTGGCTGTGATAGCACTCAACTCGCTTAAGTTTTGACCATAGGGTTTGCAGTATGAAAGTCCAACGTCTATGCAGCCGGTCTTTAAAATTGTCAAACCTATTGTCTCGCAGAAATGCAATACCACATTAACTTTTTCAACACGTCCATTCCACCATTCCGATGGCATCAGAGCAGATTAGTAGCAGCCCGGGACATATATATCAATATTCGTTGATGAGCGCCTTGTTAGTAGGAGAAACTCAAGGTGGTCTGGCTTTGAAAGAACTGACAAAGAGAGGCGACTTTGGGTTGGGGACTTTTCAGCTAGCCGATGGCGAAATGATTCTGCTGGATGGCACGGCTTACCATATGAAGCATGATGGTAGTACGTCCGTCGTGCAGCCCGATACAATCTTGCCGTACGCAACCGTAACCACTTTCAAACCCACTATCAAGTCCCAGGTATCCAATGTTACAAAAGACGAGCTCCAGCGACACATCGAACACTTGACACCTACAGCTGGAAATTATTTCCTGGCTATAAGAATGGATGGAAAGTTCAAAAAAATGAAGGTGCGGGTTATCAAGGCTCAAGATGTACCAGGCGAATCTATATTAGAGACGGTTCGAAAGAACCAGCGAGAAATTGAAACGGAGAATGTAGTGGGCACCGTAATTGGATTTCGTGCCCCAGAGTGTTATCAAGGCTTGACGGTTGCAGGTTATCATCTGCATTTCATTAATAGTGAACGCAAAGTTGGAGGGCATTGTTTGGCATACGAGATAGAAGCTGTCGACATTCAAGTTTCCATCATCAGGAAGCTTTATACAGAATTACCTGATAGAGAAGATTTTTACAAGGCAGATTTGAGCCTGAACCAAGAAGGTATCGTATCAGTAGAAGGAAAATAGAGATTACCAAATTGAAATTACAATAGAAATGGAAGTATCACCGTTGTAGAAATAAATGCACTGCTTCACTCAATGTAAAAGCCTATATAGATTAGATATAACAGCCTAAATACCCGTGTAATAGACTATCCATTAGCATGGTTTCATTGATGTCAAATTGACGAAAAGTTCGGTTCCAGTTGTATATACAGATGTCAATGTCAGTCGGCCCAAATTTTTCGATACACTGAACAATCATGAAGACAATACAAGGACCAGCAATATTTGTTGCTCAATATCTAGGAGACAAACCCCCATTCGACAATCTCGACAACATCGCCAAGTGGGCGAGTGAACTTGGCTATGTTGGCATTCAAATCCCGGTAGACAATCGCTTGATTGATATTGAACAAGCTGCGAACAGCGTGTCTTATTGCAATGAGATTAAGGAGAGACTCGCTAAATTCAACATTGTCATAACCGAATTGTCAACCCACCTGCAAGGTCAGCTTGTGGCGGTGCATCCTGCTTACAACTCACTGTTTGATGGCTTTGCTGCTGACAAGGTGAAAGGAGACCCCGAAGCTCGAAGGCAATGGGCAGTCGAGCAACTAAAGTTAGCCGCCACAGCGTCTCGCAACCTTGGGCTTATAACACATGTAACCTTCTCAGGTGCGCTTGCCTGGCCATACATCTACCCATGGCCGCAACGACCAGCAGAGCTTGTAGAAGTCGCGTTTGACGAACTTGCTAAACGCTGGCTTCCCATTTTGGATGAATTTGACGCAGCCGGTGTCGATGTTTGCTACGAACTGCATCCCGGAGAAGATCTACACGACGGTGTGACTTTTGAGAGATTTTTGGAAGGTGTCAATAACCACCGGCGCGCCAACATCCTGTACGATCCTAGTCACTTTGTTCTTCAACAACTGGACTACCTAGCATTCATTGATATCTATCATGAACGTATCAAGGCATTCCATGTAAAAGATGCCGAATTCCGCCCGAATGGTCGACAAGGCATGTACGGCGGCTACTCTACCTGGGCTGATCGAGCTGGGCGATTCCGAGCTCTTGGTGATGGTCAAATCGACTTTAATGGCATTTTCTCAAAACTAGCACAGTATGACTATGCTGGATGGGCTGTTCTTGAATCTGAATGTGCTTTGAAAGATCCAGAAGTGTGTGCGGAGGAAGGTGTGCCTTTTATCAAAAGCCATATCATTAGAGTAACGGATCACGCATTTGATGACTTTGCCGACAGCGGAACGAGCAAGGACCAGATAAAGAATATGTTGGGACTTTAATACCGCAGATGTATGCATGCTAGAATGTATTTCCTTTGTATATACTAGGATTAGTCCCATGACCGATATATCGTTACAAACTTCCATAAAGCACCAATGATATGTTTACAACTGGAGTTTTATTCTGTCTGATGCCTGAAATATCAGTGTATACACGATTTCTTATGCAGGCGAGAGTCTGTAAAACACAGATTCGCCTTCGTCCAATACGGTGCTAAGAGAGCTGTTCTTAGAACCCATACTTATATTCTGCCAGATGTCCTGCACTTGGTATGTACCCACTTTCAGACCTAGGTCCTGCATAGAAATAGAGACAGTTTGCTTGCCAGACAAACTAGTGTTGAAGCCGCCTTGGCCTTGATCAGGACCATAATTTGCAAGAACAGCCAAAGCCACGCCAGTTGAATCAGGACCGGCTACCCAAGCTTGCAGCTGTTGAGCGCTAGTTGAGCCGCTTCCTGGGTTGCGCGGCTGCATTGGGTATTGTGCAGTGAAGTTTGCTGCCGAGAGCGCCTGAGGGCTGGTAAGTAGTTCTGTACCGTACGAATCCAGCTGTGTTAGATCCGAGCCTGTGATACGGTTAGCAGCCGCTCCAATCCAGTGAGTAGCAATGGTCTGACGCTGAGCATCGGTGACACCCGTAAGGTTTTGTTTGTTTCCAACATACATATTGTCCATATCCGGGTAGATAGACAATGGAAGATTTTTGGGTATCTGAAGTACAATATATTGTCGGTAATTATCAATAGCCCTCTGCACCTTCTCCCAAGCAACAAAAGTTGTGTTTCCCGAGTTATTAATATCCTGATCTGTCCTCATTGTGTCTGCATTGGCCTTCCAAATATCATAGAATGTATTATTACGTTCTAACTTCCAAGAAATGTCAAGGCGCATTGGTCGACTGGCTTGTTTGATGGCATTATGATAAGCTATAACACTTCCGCTGTTATTGGCCGGAAGGTTTCCGCCATTGTCGGGACTGCCTGGAGTAACAAAGTCTAACTTGATAAGGTCCACACCCCTAATATTCATAAGTGCATTTAGTTCACCTTCCGATCGCTCCAATGACTTTGTCACACCATTATTGCTTACCATTGTGCAAACAAATTGACCACCGAATTATGCCATTCCTGGACACCAGGCTTCTGGAAATCGAAATCACAACGAAGGAATCCATCATTGTTTCCACTGAACGTTGAGTTAAGCTTGATGTTAGTGCCATAGATAGTCTTATTGCCATCAGTACAAAATGCACCAGGTAACACATAGACGCCGAGATTCAGACTTTTAGAATGCAAGTGGCTGGCCAACGTTGGAAGATCAAAAATAGTTGTATCGTACAGAAGACGAGCATAGTCATCGCCATTGTTGGTTGACCATCCAGAATCCAAACTGCAGTAACCTCCATCCATATGTAGCGTGTCGGCCAGCACATCGCATTGCTGGATAACATGGTCTTGGTCATATTTCCAGTTGGGATTGACTGCATTGTTGGCTTGCAAGCCAAATGAATTCCAACCGGTAGCAGCAGAGTGAAAACCATCGGGAGTAGTGGTAGTTTTGAGTACAGTCAGACCATTGTCGCGCTTGACAGGAGAGGCATTGACAACCAATGCCAATGCGTTGGCAATGAGACAATTACGATAATAGAATCTCATGTTGACAAAGGCTTGAGTATCCTTCAAAAGCGTTGGTCTTTGCGGTATTTATACCATTGTCTACAACTTAACCCCACATCGAGGTAGTTGCTATTACTTCGGTGATTACCTAAGTCGCCCAAAAGCAGGTAGCGCAGGTCCAGAGGAATTCAGTCTTCATGTATGTGCTACCATCTGGAAAGACTAAAGGTTGTGGTTTTGGAGCCATTTGCTTGAATAACTTTAATGTTACATCGTTCTTTCTATCGTGCCATGACGTCCGTTTCCCATGTACCGCTGCATTTACGTAAACTCCGAGGTTAAGTATTGACCCCAGATGATCACAAAAAAGGAGATTCATAAAATATCAGGCACGGTCGACGATCGAGTTTGCAAAAGAAACTAATGTATATCACTTGTAAGTCAGCGGCTTACGCGGACATATGTTGTCCCATTCAACAAAATGATACACTTGTACAACCTGACATTAGAGTTTACTTTCAAAGATCTTAAGCTCTGCAATTTTCCGAAAATTTAGCTGGACAAATGCAAAGAATCTCAAAGCTGCTCTCAGTCATACTTGTCAAGCCGGTCGCAAACCATTTTATTCTGTTTTTATCTCAAATATTTCCTACAGAACCCTCCTCTACCATATGTCTCCAATTATCATTACCATCAGTTGAGAACAGTCAATGACAACCATCAGCATTGAAAACACAGCTTCTGATTCACATTGTAATTCATATGCTATCATTGCCGCCGATCAACAACACAATTGCTAGGATCTGGATTAAACCGCTTAATTCTATGAGTATTCTTGAGCAAGATGAAAGAAGGAAAAAATTGACCGTTGATATGTCCGAAGCTCGCTAGTCGCTAATCTAGAAACATTCTTGCAACGCAATACTTAGCAGCCACAAATTCATATTTGGCAGGCAGAATTTCATTACCGAAGGGCGGTTAAAGGACTATCAAGCTAATGGCCCAACGCTTGCTAGACACGTTCATTTGGATTGATGTCAATTAAGAAAGCTTCTTTCATTGTTATCATATATTTCAGTCTCAGTCCTTTGTTATAAGGTCTTATGGTGAGGGTAATACACAGCTCTGAGTCCTTGATTTTTGTGGTAAATATCAACTTGGTCACTGAATTAATAAATTTCAGTGCTGATAACGGACTAAGGCATGCTTGAGTCATGGCAAAGGCCCTGTTTCGCTTGGTCGTAGATGGATAACGAAAATCAAATTTTAAAGTTACAAACACCGAATGAACCACAGGGATTTCTTTTTTGAGTTTGGATCAAGGACAAAATGCTATAAAGTATCAAAATCTTTTTGCTCACAGTAAAAAGCCTTGAATCTCCTTTTTCCTACTTTAAATAATGGACTCGAAAACCACAACCGACTTAGCTGATATGGAGTACGGCGCAGGCGTCAGCAAAGGCGATGATGGTACAGTCGCCAGCGTACAGCCCGTAGGCAATGCTCGTGGCATGGAAAAGGACCCTAACTCCCTGAATGTGGGCTTGCAAAGAGGCTTGAAAGATCGACGTGAGTGAACATGTCATTTTATGATACGCCTATGCTTTTCTTACTCATCTAATCATTATATTATATGCTCCTTTATCGCATAGACATGTCTATGATTGCTATTGGTATGTTATTGCTTTTGATCTCGATCCGATTTGTTATCACCGATTAATCAAGAAGTCATGAATATCATGGTACATTGCTAATTCTCTTTCTCTTGACCTTTTGATCAAAAAGGTGGATCAATCGGTACTGGACTGTTCTTATCGTCAGGTGGTAAGTGTTGGAAATATCGGAAACCCTAGTGTTCGGAGATGGCAGCCCTTTTGGATTTGGAACAACTTTTTAATTTTAGCCTTTTAGCGACAATTTCTCAAGCTGGGCCTGGAGGTGCTATCGTGGCGTGGTCGGCCATTGGTATTTTGGTATATGCAGTTTCACAAGCTATGGGAGAAATGGCGACAGCTGTGAGTTGATTTGTTTAACGTGTGGATCTGCTGCTCTGTGGGTTGCATTTTTGACCTCGTCTTGTATAGATACCCGTCGCATCTTCATGGACGGTTTTTGCTGGTCGTTTTATTGATCCGTCTATTGGTTTTGCTGTTTCTTGGAGTTATTGGTTCAACATCATCACTGGTTTAGCCTCTGAACTTTTGGCTGGTTCTAATGTGGTGGCATATTGGGCTCCCGTAAGTAATGAAAATGTAATTCAGGAACGAGTATGATTGTGGATACTGATATGAAACGTATAGAATCTCCCAACTTGGATTATGTCAGTGGTCTTTTGGATCGTTCTTTTGATATTGAATATGCCTGGTATCTCGGTCTACGGAGAAATCGAATATTGGTAAGTACATTTCCGTGGCTACGGAGCCAAAATAGTCTAAGCAGCGAAAAAGGTGACTGTACTAATTGAGATATAATTTTAGGTTTTGCCTTATCAAAATTGTCACTATCATTGTCTTCATTATCATCGCTATCTGCATTATTGCTGGAGGTATTGGTGGAACAGTGTATGGCGTGTCGTATTTTGCTTCTGATATTGGAGGCGGGCCGTTCAACAATGGCTTTGTAGGTATACTCAATGGTAAGAAGTATGCCCGTTTGTTTGTTTGAACAAGAACTTGGCAGCTAATGCTCTACTTTATTAGTCCTGATCAATGCAGTTTTCTCTTTTGGTGGCTTTCAAGTAAGTGCTCACGTTGGTATTGTTGAATACATTTTATATAATATATTAACCACAAAATTACGATAGAATATGACACTATTGGCCGGTGAAGCAAAGGATCCTCACAAAACCATACCCAAAGCTATCAACAAAGGTAATTACACAAAATTGTAAATTTGACATGTTGAATTTTATTGACAACCTTATGTTGTAGTTTGGATCCGTATTCTTCTGTTCTACATTGTAACTATTTTCTGTATGTGCTGCCTGGTTAGACAAGATGATCCTAGATTGCTCAGCCCAGAGCACACAGTTGCCGAATCGCCATTCACCATTGCTTTCGAGAAGACTGGCACACAGGCTGCTGCAAGCATTTTGAATGCGGTCATTTTGACCAGTATCCTGTCTGCCGGCAATTCAAACATGTACAGTGGTTCGAGAATTCTCTTGTCTCTCGTTCGCTCAGATATGGGACCTAGCTTCGCCAAGAAGTATATCACTTTGACCAATAGATGGGGTGTTCCATATGTGGCTGTTATTTTGACATCCATTGGATCATGTATTTGCTTTATCACTGGCGTGGTTGGTAATGGCATTGTTCTCACTTGGTTGATCGCTTTGAGTGGTGTGACTACTATGATCGCTTGGGCTTCTATCACGTTTGGTGCTTATCGCTTCCGACGTGCTTGGATTGTACGAGGTTATCCTCAGGAGGAGTTGCTGTACAAGGCACCAGGTAAGCCAAGTTCTTCAGATCATATGAAATGACTAGCAAATACCTGGTTCTGATTTATGGTTACAGGCTACCCTTGGATGCATCTTGGATCCACCATCCTCATTATAGTTCTAATGCTTGTTCAAGGCTGGTCTTCGTTCAGTAAGTATACTATATTGTGTAACTAGTCTCCGCAAATTAATAGATGTCAAACTAATCGTCGAAACAAACTCTGTAGGTCCCTTCAATGTTTCCTCGTTCTTCTCTTCATATGTATCTATTTTGTTCTTTTTGGTTTTGTTTGTCTATCACAAATTGCGCCATAGAACTAGATGGGTCAAGTACAAGGACATGGATTTGGATACTGACTTTTTCCGTCCACCTCCCGAAGAACCGGAGGAAACTTCATCTATCGATGAGAAGCCTCAGAAAAAGTGGCGTAAATGGGCTAACAAGGCGGCTGATATCATTATGTAAAGCATCAGCCGAGACCCTTGGACATGACGGATCTATGCTAAAGTTTAAATTTATGCAAAGCTCCCTGCAGTATGTTTTGTAAATTACTTTAATTCAACCAATGATAATAAACATGACTTTTCCATTATCATGGCTCTGGCTTTGCCTTTGCATTGTATTTGATAGCCATCGTTCGCCAGCGATGTTAGTGAGGGGCGAATCAATCTTTTGATTTATTCTCAAAAGACAAGACGGACTTACGTATATTGACCGAAAATTGACAGCTGGGTAATAGTTAACTAGATTTAATAGCTAATCGAATGCCGGGTGGGGTAATAATATATGATCTGCTTGAGAACTCTTACAGCCTTCTCTTTACAAGTTGTCCCCTGGCGCCCAGGCATTGAGCCACCTTTCGGAAATAATGTCGCTATAAAATATTCTCTATAAGTTAATACCCAAGCAGGCTTTTAATTGCAGTGGCCATAACATACCTCTTTGGTTGATAGCGAAGATCGGTCGAAAGTCGAATTTTTTTCTCAGGATCTTGGTTCTGACATGCAGAATGGATCAAGTATGGTGTATGAAGAACCACATCACCGGGCTCATAGTCAGCTACAAGCCAGCGGGAATCATATTTTTCTGCAATACTGAATGCATCCTTGCCAATAGCCCCTCCCTCACCCATGTTGACGTTGTAAGGGTTGATTTGCTCATTAGGAGGCAAGCTACTGTTAACTTTTGACCATTCGATCTCCATATCCACTCCATCCTTGTGAGAATTCTCCAAATACATGAGCGAACCCATCTCGACCGTTGCAGGTCCTAGTGGTATCCATGCTGACACCAAGTTCGGTGAAGCGTCTCTTAGGAATGTCCTGTCAATATGAACAGCAGTTGACTGCTTCTCGCCGGGAAGGTTATATCTTAGAATTTTGCGATTATATAAGAAAGGTTCTTCATCAAAGAATTTTTGTAGAAAGTTGATCAAAGTAGGTTGAAGGCAAAACTCTTTAAAGTCGTCTCTCTTGGCAAAGTTGTACACACTTGCGGTTGTCTTGTGGTAAAAGTTGATTTGGATATCGGCATGTGCATCAGGGTCATGTCCACTAAAAATACCCTGTTCTGTTGTCGTCCCCGCTTCCAGCAAACCTGTCCCTTCATAGTCCTTGAAGAAATTCCGTCGCTGCTCTAATACCTTGTCCACGGGAAGCAGACCCTTTAGATACAGATAGCCTATGCAATATTGTTAGTCAAACATCTGTCGCATGATGGGGAAAAGAGGTTCCCTTTACCTTGTTTCTTTAGAGTCCCGCGCAATGTTTCAATAGGCAACGTGGGATCCGTAGCCGTTAACCAGCCCAGTCGTTTGTTCGACATGTCGAGTCTGAATTCATTGGCCTTCAAGTCGACTTTAATGTTCCTGGTTGAGGGAGATTGAGTACTATCTACAGTTGCAGTGGGTGCCATGATGAGTAGCAAGGACAGAGGTGAGATTGCATACTCTCACGCCTAGTCAGAGTATAAATATCAAAGTTTGACATATTCCCTGCTATATGAAATGTGCCATTCTCACATAACAACATAATTCTATATGACTACCGCACCAACGGATCATTGCCGGCACTTTCTTTATACAATTCTGAGGTCTCATATAGCTATATGTGAAGATGTTGATTATGTTATGTGATTTTTCGTTCCGTTGGCTACCAGGAAAACTCTATATTGCTAAATTTGGCAAGTGAAGAGCGCGCCATTTTCCTTTGCTCCTGCATGTCTCTCTATAGCGGCAACTAAGCTGGAGCCACCTTCCAACAAAGTTAAATGCATAATATAGTCACAAATGTATGATTTGAACAAATGTAAAACACTGATTTTCCTCATATCAGTTTGTGGTCGGGCTGCCCATACAGCATCCATTAAAATCCAGATTGAAAGATGCTTATGACTATGAAAACCGTTGTAATTAATTGTTGCTTTTATTATGTTAATTATGAAAGACATCACTATCCCACCAGATCAACTGGGTTATTTTTCAAAAGAAGAGCAGATAAAGTGATAAAACGAAGCTCTTTAGATCTATACTGTACTTCGTATCGTTACAGTACATAAACATGTCTACGACTAGTTGCATTTGACAGATTTCAATTGGCCAGTTGAAATAAATCCCCAACCTTGACAAGAAATACTGTTCCACTCTTCTTCACACCAAAAGTCTGTATAAGCAGTGCACTGGGCATCGCATGTTTGCATTCTTATCGATCCCACTACCATATCTGCGATATGAACGCAGTGGTCTGGGTGGTCAGTGTCGAGATTAGTCTCTTGGCCTTGAAAATTCGGTCCACTATAGACTTGTACTACGCTAGCTCCCAAAGAAACGGAAAAGATACTAGTAAATTGAAATATAGTTGAAAATCGCATAGTATGTGATAAAGAAATGGTCCGGCAGGAATTGCATCCTCCTAGCCAAAAAGTTGTTTAAATAATAAAACGAGAGCCCCCTATGTCCCTTGTTAGAGCCAATGCACCATGTAAGGCTCCAAAGATTTCATCAGTCTAGCCTCCTGTCTTAGATATTGATAGCTAAGATTTTTTTTTGGCAACCATCGGCAGCTTCTGCTTTATATGTCACAGTGCACCATATATAAATGTGCTGTGGCAATCTGTTACCAGTGGCGATGCAGCGTAAAAGATAACAACATCATGAATTTAGTTTCGTGTCATGCGTCCCCTGTAGACATGCATACGGAGATGCCTCCACTGAAATCCCATGTCTCCCCAGGGTATACCAGTGAGGAGTTACCTGTTGCTCATGCCAATGTCAAATACGAACGTCATTGGAGGTTTCGACTGATAGATAAAAACATGTAGATTACATTATGCAACCGCCACACGTCTGCAGGATGCATTCACCGCCAGTGTTTTTGCTTAGATGAAAACTTCAGAGCTGTAGAAAGCTGCAACAAGGGGTGTACTAGACTATTTAGAGTAAACTTTTGCTAGGTTTGATTTATATCTTTGATTAATTGATGTCTTGAAAACTGATTCAGGTAGCTGTAGATCGCTGAATGTCTGCTTCAATTTCATCAGTGATGTTAAGGTCACAATCTGATTGGATGGAGAAGCAGTGTTATTAGAATTTGATCATGATAACGTGTTGACAACATTTATATATATATAGTTTAATGATCATATTATGTTGAGTGCAGAAGATGTCCAACGAGAACAACTGTCGACATTTTTGGCTATATCTAATCGACAAGTAGCAAATTCTCGCAGCAATCGATGTTAATATTCTTAGTTAAAGGCTAACATACTTTTCATGCAGTGATGGTTGATTCGCATATTTGAACAGATCATGGTGACATATAGACAGTATTACACTATAAATGCTAATCCGAATAACCATGGCATGTATAATAATTTATACTACTTTTTGGAATATGCCATCAAATCATCCCATTGAGAACAAGGATCCTGCTAACCATGCTCGTGGATATAAGGCAAGGTTCCAATATTTGACAAAAATGGTGGCGCATACTCCCTTTAACATCTTTTGACCTATCAAGGCTGCAATTACTAACCCTCATGTCTCCCAAGAAGCCAAGGAACATTCAAAGCAAAAGCTATCAGAAATCAGGTCTCAAGGATACACTTCGGAAGAATCTCAGGCAGAGGCTCGCTCTACACGATACCGGGAAAGTCAGCGACAAAATGTAGCTAATCAGGAAGCAGTCGGAGAAGAGGAGCAACCGAAGAAGGAGGAAGGTGAAGAGGATGAGGTATCTGAGGAAGAGGAATAGATGTTAAACGCTAGTTGCAAGGATAAAAAGTTCATAACCCAATTCGCAAAACCTGAAGTTTGGTCACAATAAAAAAAATAGCCTATGTTATGGCTGTTTGTCACTGCATTCCGATCATTATACATAGTTTATTGCTGAGGCCACTCGCACAATGGATATTATTCACATTGATTTGGCCACAACCATTGCAGAATAGCCACATAAACATTGTGAGAACTATAAAATTTTTTAATTCAATGGCAATAACTGATAATACACGAAAAGCATCTAAAGGTATATTTTGTAGACTTTGGAACAATACACATATAATGTGGGTGCCAGAACAGATGTGGAAGGAAGGTGAGATTAAATTATCGTCCAAGTCTTTGTTCTACTTTGGAATACTTGTACAATGTTTGAATAAACAGTGGATATGAGATAGATGTGCAATGGGGCATATTTCTAAACGGACAAAACATGTTTAGTTGTCTGTCTCAATGTTCTTCATGTTTGTGATCGGAAACCCTTATACTTACATAAATTCAGTCAAACGCATATGCCAAGGTAAGAAGCCACCTAGCTCAATGTAGCGGTGCGCGCTACCGTAACAAATTAAGGCAAGCTCAGGCTCTGCAATGGATTCTAAAGAAACGTGAGATATTAGTATAACCTTTTTGCGATTGAGACACCCCGCGGATTGGCTCCGTTTTCGTTACCTGTCATCCACTTATCCACAAGGCTGATATTAATCTCATCAGCTCTAAATCGTCCACTTTCAGTGACTGCAATAGCCATCTGCTTGGCAACTTGCGCCACATGCGCCTTTCCATCCTCTACAGCAAATATAGATAATTTGAATCCTATAACAACAATGAAGGTAAACGAATTGAATTGAGAGAACACAACACTTTCCAAAAATTTTACCTTTATACTGAGCTACTGGCCGGGTAGAGCCCACTGAATTAGCATACAACAATTGCCAGTCTTCAAACGCTTTGACAAGCTGTTTTTGTACTTGAGCAGAACGGCGTTTCAAGAAACCTGAGTGTATAACCAAACTGTTAATTTTCATATGAAAATGTAAGTGCGCCAAGCTGCAGAGCCATACCGGACGATTCGAATACAGAAACAGTGTGTATGCCCACTTCCGAAGACCACACACAAGTGTTGCAGATATCCTGAATGATAGAGTTCCATTGCTGCGCAGATCGACCTCTCCAAGTTTGTTCATTGGCCACAATGATGGCCAAATGCTGTGGTATCTTTGTCAGACGAGCCTTATCTCTTACGATGCACTCTGTAACATTGCGCATAAGGGTATGCTTCAAGATGAAGAACCAGCTTCTGCTTGATGCTGCCTTTGCCAGTGTCCACAAAGACACTGCATACAGAAGGCAGCTCAGAATGAATTTGCGGATCAAGGTTACCAGCCAGGTGGATTGTTCTGCACCTAGGTTAGGTGCAGGACCCGATCGCACTTGAAACTCTGGTGGTTTGATATTGGCGGCCTGAGATCGCTTTTGCAGTTTTGCACTCGACATACCGACTGGTACAAATACGAAAGTGTCTAATATTAGTTTGCATGGTCCAAGCTGGCGATCCTTTTTTTTATATTTGACAGGAAAATTAAAATTGAGGAGGGGGTTGGCCAATAACAAGCAACCAGGTTTTGATGCAGATATTCCGTATTGCGCTTTAGCCATTCATCACCATTTTGGGTTTGATGGAAAATCCTGATTAGCTACATGTCATACTTCTCGTTCAATACCAGTGAACATCCGTATTGACATGAACGATATTTAGCTATATTCTGCCAGCGCTTCTGCCAGCGCTACTACTAGTATACCGCAACAGTATAAGTTGCTCAGATTATAAGCCCAATATTATAATTATAATGGTGTGTTTTGCATTTCTTTATTCCGACGAACTTGAAGGGCCCAATAAATTCTTCCATCATACTTATATAAATTTGAGCGCTTAATTATAAAATTGAATAAGAAATATCGTGAGATGTGCACCTTAAGTTTTGCTGCCATTTTTTTTTTTTTTTTCATTCTAGTCGAGTAAAGCGCCAGAATTGAATAATGCTAGGTTTGCTAATATATTCTAAGTGTTGAACAACAACTTTCGGGGCATTTGTCTTGCCGGAATTGCCATCATAAGGACTATGATAGCCATGGTAAGTCAACACAGAGATATCACCATAATCAGGATGATCCCGCGATTGTGGTTTTACAATACGCCAGGTCCCTTCACGACGCTCATGCTGCTCAATTTTCCACTCTTGGGGAGTGCTCGTTATATCAGCAGAGTATTGGTGTCCGTGTAAATGATTAAACCCGAGATAAGCCTCTGCCTCTTCAGCTTTGATAGTCCATTTGCCATCGCTAGTCTCCACCTTCCATCGATAAAGTTGCTTGGAGTTGGTCACCTTTCCAATACCCTGCTTGGTGCCGTTCGCATTATTGAAGGTTGCTGCGAGATAGTTAGGTTCGTTGATATTTGGAGAAATGGCATAAGTGCCGGTAGAAAAGAGGCGAGCCAGTGCTCCTTGAGCTAACAAAAGAGTGGCTAGTACCCATGGGAGAACTAGTCCTTTCATCATCCTTGAAAAGTTACAAAGTAGAAATTGAAATGTATGAAGATGATACTTGTGACAAGTCTATTTATGCATCTTGTTCTTACTTACAGATATGCTTAAGAAACGATTTCACACATGATACTGAGGGTTAGATTTCTCAGAATTGTGAATAAAGTCACCTTTTCGTTGTAATTGTAATGGCCGTACGATTGTGCCGAAATTTGGCTGTTGGTGATCAAACGCCCTGCCATATTGTAACAAGGCATTATTATTGGTACGCTTCTAATGAGCCATAAGCCGTTTAATCGGGTCTTTGTTAGTTTAATTTATGATCAGGCAGTTGTGCAAGTCTACCCCTGGATCTAACTTGCGTAGAAAACCAAATCAATTTGATTACCCTCTTTTGTTGCTACCTTGTATGTGTTTTTATCTGGTATACATGCTTTCTAATCAGGCCGATAGGCATCTTCTCTCATTGGGGTTTGACTGATAGTATCTCGATATTACTCGTCTGTGGACGGTCGATTTCGACTTAAAATATTTGTGTCGAGCATCACCTCAATTTTTTACACTCTTAATCTGATGTATATAGTATCCTTACTCTTCTCTTGCTAGTCTGTAATAGTTTGGAATTTATTGTTTGGCATAATTTTCAGCTCATTGATCAAGAACTGCAGTCATTGGCGAAGAACGATTTGTATAAGCAGCTGGTGCTACAACTCATCATTTCACACTTCGGCACCACCAAATCCTTGATTTCATAAATATCGTGTTTGTAATTACTGTTTTGAAAAGATGCTGCCAATTTTTACTACTACTCTTATACTATACGGATTGCATCTATTAAAGACCCATCGGGCTGCTTCATGTTGTCAGGGAAATACTGTAACAATTTTTCAAATAGCTCAGACCGAGCAGATTGGAAGTTATCTAAAAGTTGTACATGATTAATAAGGAATTTCAGAATGCCACAGCAAATGCGATGCTTACATGATTTGGCTTTTCCCTGGTTGACTCCCATGACGAGCTTGGAACTCAATTGTCTGAACTCTGCACTTTCTGTCGGATTACTATGATCCACGACTTGGGACAGATCGTTTTGTAGGTATTGAAGAGCTTCAATTCCCGAGTCCTCCAGATCTTTTTGACACAGCTCCAAAAACTTCTGAGAACGTATTTGAAACAAACACTGTCGTAAGATGTCTTTTGCGTCAGGCCGGATCAACCGTAGCTCCCAGAAATCGTCCAATCGTTTAGTTATATCTTTGATGTCTCCAGGGTTGCCGCCAAACAGATATTGCACCTTATTCAAATGATCATACACCAGCTGGTGAGCAAACCTAGGGCAAGGCTCCGTGTCGCTGTATATGCGCTCATCATCTTTAGGCGCTTCATTCTGGTACACCTTTTTCCAAACATTGGTGCGAATATCATATACCCAAAACGAGTTTTTGACCATGTCGTGACCTTTCACCTTCATGTACCCAGACAGAATATATATTTCCTGTTTCTCATAATCTATGGTTGCCCGTTGTGTAAATCCAGCATCAGGACCAGATTGTTGTGAATAGTCTCGAGAGATTTCCGTAAACTCATCTCGATCGATTGAATAAGCATAAAAATCAGATAGATAGTCTTTGAGCCTTTGCCCAGCAAATATATACAAAAGTCGTGCATCTGGATCATACAGCATCGAATGACCAACACGAGATTTTAGCGTGCTGAACGGCTGACGATTATACCGCGGCCTACCATAATTCGTTGCGGGTGGGGAGTTTCTGGATGGGGATGAAGTATTTGATACAGGGGTGGTGCGGTTGCTATTACTCTCAGGGCGATTATTGTTGTCAACTGGTGGGGTTGGTGGAGAATATTGATGATGCGCAATATCCGCTCTTCAAACCGACCAGGAGTAGGGTTAGCACATGTTAAGTAATATGCCTTGTCATGGAAAGCAAAGCGAGAGCATGTCTATTATCACGCACCTTAACAATTCCCATGTATGCGTATTCGCACAATATCTATACAAGCCGCTGTAATGATGCTGTGTGGCATCGGGATGCACAGTTCTGCCACCAAATACATAGAGCATCTGCTTTTCATTATCCATACACATTTGATGATCATAAATGAGATCAGGGCCGCCTTCAAGCTTAGGAAACAAAAATTAGCTTTTAGCCAACTGTTGAATGGCTTCAGAAATTACTATTTACCGCTGTGTTTTCACTCAATCTAACCCATCGATTCAAGTGTGTCATATATTGATAGAAATCAGAATATAAATTTGTCTCCACTCGTTGCTGCGATTCCACATATCTACCCAGCACATAGATTGATCTGCTGGACGGATCAAAGCAAATTTTGTGACACGACCTTGGTCCTGGTCCACCTTCGCTAATGAGCCAGTAGTAATTTCTGGTGAATGATATAATATAATATAATATAATACATGTATGACCTTAAGAAAGCTTACTTTGAGGTGTTGGAACTAATCATAGTCCACTGCCTGTCTTTTATGCTGTAGCTCCAGAAATCCGACAAGTCCATTTTTCCATTCCATCCTCCAAGTAGATATATCAGGCCACCTTCTACGTCTATACACATTTGATGACCACCTCGAACCGATGGCGTCGGTTGTTCTTACAGCCAAAGGTTATTAAATGAAATGCATAGCGTTGTTTGCTACAAATGGGTTCAATGTCCTCACCAGTTTTTACATTTTGCCAAACCGGGGTATAATCACATTTTCGAAGATAAGAAGCAAACAATCCTTCCTCAGAGGCAGTTGAAATGATGCGCTCTGCTTCATCAAAATCAGCATCCATTACCAAAGTATGATGTAGGCGTGTAAGCAGAGGATCCTCCAATTGAATATTGGTACGCCTGCTCAATAACTCAAATACATCATTCATATCTCTCTCCCGGAAATGCTTTAGGCACAATTTGATGGTCTGAATTTCCTGGTATTCATCATATTCCCTCTGAGCTCGCTGAACTACATTTGGAGCATTTATACCCATCATTTCAATGTACCATATGCTGAAATTGAAATTGGCTCCCCACGCCATGAGTGGCACAATTTTGATGTACTGAATTGGAAATATCTAACAACAGAACAAATGGGTTAATAGTGTCATTACAAATCGAGAATCATATGAATCTTTTTGACACGTACCACATTGTTATCCATGTACTTGAGATAAAACGTCTCAGGATCAGTATCATTTCGAAGGCCTGTCTCAGAACCATT
The DNA here is from genome assembly GCA_016758905.1 of Umbelopsis isabellina. Lineage (NCBI taxonomy): Eukaryota > Fungi > Mucoromycota > Umbelopsidomycetes > Umbelopsidales > Umbelopsidaceae > Umbelopsis > Umbelopsis isabellina. The sequence goes on from JAEPQZ010000018.1 coordinate 62,412, forward strand.
TAAAAAAATATCCTCGCATTTGCAAATTCCTATAAAAATCTACATACCGCTGTGCACCAACTCTGTCAATTTCGTAGGTGTCATTCCGCCAAGGACTTTGAATTCCTTCAAATTGCATACGTGCACTATCATTGAAATGGATCAGCACAGTGCATCGACAGCCAAATATCAACAACAGTATGGTTACCTTTATGAAACTTGCCAAATATGATTGAGCCTGTAAGTTGGAAGAACAATCAAAGGAGGAGTCAAGGTGATGTGGATGGATCGGAGAAATAACTCCAAGGTCAGTCAGTGATTTCTCAGCACAGCATAAAAGCGTAGTTCAAAAAGGATACGGACAATGGCAGGATTATCAAGCTTTAAGGTGATATACTGCATCTGATTGTTGGTACCACTAGACCAACGTGAACTTTGGTCCCATGGCCGACATTCCATGATATTCCGCGGGTGATAGGACGCAGAATGTGAGGAGAAGTCCTGAATGGTATAAGTTAGCTTGTCGAATTGGGGGTTGTCGATGGACATGATGTGAATTCCTGTGTTCAAAGGTTTGTGTTTTTGCCTCCCGTAGCGTTTCTGTTTAGTCTGTTGCAGTTGCGTTTGCCAAGGTGGCATTTAGCGTTGACGATGCAACTAAAAAAGTTTAATATACGAGCCAAAAAGGGGAAGAAAAGGGTGAAAGATTATGTGAGGGAAATTTTTAAGGTGTGAGCCCGCGCGGTGGGCGGGGCGGCGGCGGCGTGCTTGAGCGCGGACCAGCCGGACAGTGCAGATTGAATTGGAGGCATGGCTGAGGCATGATTAGTGAATGAGTTCTAATCGCCAGCATGCTTGGCGAAACTAATGAGCATGTCAAGACGGTCACTAGAATGTCCAGTCAATGCATTGACCAAAAAGGTTTGCTTTTCGTGCCCTCGTTGTGGATCTCTAACCTTAGATATTCACTTGCTACCTTTGGACGGTTGTTATTGTTTTCGGCGGGTGGGTTTCCCGGCCTTTATTTTTTTCTCTTTTATTTTTGTTTCGCCGTTTTTGTTACTTTATATTTTCCTTCCTTCCTTCGTTCCTTCCTGGCTAACTGGCACACATACAACACCGTTCCATTTTTCAACTTTCCCTCCTTCATTGTTCCTCGGTTTGTGCATCACTGAGTTTGCTCAGCAATGATGCCTACGGATTCCCAACAGCAGCAGCCGGCGGAACCGCAAGCCGGTGATACTCGACGGAAGCGTGCCAAAATTGTGAGCGCATGTAGTGAATGTAGACGGAAAAAGACCAAATGCAATGGAGAGACGCCATGTAAGAACTGCGCGAAATCCAACGTTCGTTGCGAATACCCTACTTTAAATAATGAAGATCGCCGCAATGCTCCTACCAAAGCCGCGGTGGAAGCCATAGAAGATAGACTAAAGACCATTGAGGAAATGCTTCGTACCATTCTTGAAAGTGGCTCGGATGCATCTTCTGGCATTGATAAAGATTCCATGATGCAATTGTTGCTGAAAGATCGCGCGGTTCCTGCTTCCATTGCACAAGCACCATGGTCAAAGCGACGTGATGTTCCGAATGAGCCGCGGCCTCGGCATCACTCTATGACTACAGCCATGGCTCTGACCGCGTCAGTTGCTCCACCTAATGTCACTGCACCTCCGTTGACGGCGAGCATGTCGTCAAGCACGTCAGCCAGAGACTATTATGCATCGTCTTCGTCGTCATCGTATCAGTCATTCGCTTCGGCTTCCAACACCTTCGGACGTGGTTCCGGAGACTACCGTAATTTTTCTATAGAATCTAAACGACATAGTATTGATCACTCGCGACCTGCCCCTCGAAACCCTTCGCCCGCAGGTACGGAGGATATCATGGAAGGAGTTGAATCGGTTCAACCCCGAAAGCGCGATGTCCGTCTGCCTTCCATTGCCGATCTCGCGCCTCAGCCTTCCTATACATTACCATCTGCTCAGGCTGAAGAAGCTCTTTCATCACATCAATTACCTCCCCTCAATGTGCAGGAGTATCTGTTTGGTGTTTATTTTGATCACGTTCATATGTTCAGTCCAGTCGTTGACCGACGGGATCTGGAAATGAAATTGAACGTCATTCAAGGTGTCACCGATGTCAACGCAGCACAACAACAAGGCACTTTGTCTACATCTGCTACGTCTTCTATAATTTTGTTGGCCTATGCTATAATGGCCGTAGCGTCCGAGATCATTCCTTCTCATACAAGCTTGTCAATATCTGGTCAACAAGAATATGTTCGCCACAGTGCAGAGTCATGTAGTAAACATTTTTTTGATCGTGCCATGGCCTTGGCCGATGTTTTACCCACAAATCAAATATCAACCATTTCTGCCTTGTGTATTCTTTCGCGTTACACGGGCAGAAATGATCAACAACAGTTGGATCTTACCATGTCACTTTTGTCTCGTGCCAATAGGGCATCTATTTCATTTGGCCTTCACATGGGGGAGATGATGAACCACGGAGGAGATGATCCAAAAGATGTCTCGCTCTGTAAAAAGCTGTTTTGGTCCATCTTTTGTCATGAACGGCTCTTGGGCGGGTTACATGGACGGGCGTTTGAAATTGAGGAGGAGGATATCTACATTGATCTACCTGACCGTAACACTGAAGCACCTATAGCATATCATTTAGAACGGGAGGCTACGAAGCAACGTGAGGCCCAACGGGTATTGCCATATATGAACCAACAGTACTTGGACGAACAACTCAAAACTAAAGTTGAAAAGATCTATCAAGACATGGAAATTGAAATGGCTTCGGTTGACTTTTTCTTGTTTTATCTCAAGCTGGTCAAGTTGATGGGTAGAGTCATCAAGCATAATAACTCCAATACCCGAAGTGATTTTTGGCCGGTCAATACATTATACCGAGCACTTTGCAATTGGTTGGCTGCACTGCCTAGACAATTTCAGTGGCGGTCAGAGGATGATGTTCGGGTGGCTACACAGGTGCAGCTACTGCATTTCCTGTATCATATGACTGTCCTCATCCTGTACAGACCACATGCTATCAAGGAATTTGGGCGTTCCACTTTATCTAATCCAGAATCTCCCAGTCAGCATTACTTTGATAGTGCAAGATTCATTATCAGTCACAGTGACGGTATCAATGCCAATGACGCCAATGTTTGTTACAAGGATACCATTTTCCAACAAGCACTGGTTTGTGCTACACGAGCTCACTTGGATCTTTTGGAAGGCTCTGTGCAACATAATTCTGCTATGGCTGGCTCCACTGTTTTGGAACTGGAAAACCTGACCATGAAAGGCATCAATCACATCAAAGCTATGATTCTGTCTAGTCCAGCCGTAGTCGGAACCGACGCGAACAGAGATGATGTCAATATCATGTATCCTGTTGTTCAAGCTTTGGAAAACGACATGAACAGGCTGATCAAGAGAACACAGAATGATGATCGTCATCAAGAACATAAACGAGATCATGATGTGATGGAATCTGTGTCGGAAACAAGCAGCTCACCTACCCCAACGCCAGAGCAAAAAATGGACCGGCCCATGTTGACACCTCGATCACCACGTATGAAACTAGCACAATTACAACAACAAAAGCAGCAACAGCAACAGCAACAGCGTCCTCCCGGCCAACCCTCATTGATTTCTCTTATTGGTGGTGGGAAACCTGGGAGTGACGATGCTCCTAAGGATTATGTGCCTGCTGTTTTTGATACAAGGGAGTCAAAACCCAGTAGCAAGTACTTGCATTATGATAGTGTACGTGGTGATGAAGGACAATATAGCTCGCCTTCTAATCAGCCTATATCGCCACCTTCCAATTATCATGCATCCTCATCATCGTCATCCACCACACAACCGCAATCTAGAAGTTTATTTCAAATGCTGTTGTCTTCAAATAACCGGACGCCTTCACCGCCGTCCGCTAAATCTTCTGTATCTATGTTGACATCTTCATACTCTACTCCTACATACTCTGTTCCCCATCGTGATTCTAGCCCCATAAGTGACTTACTGCATCCCCGTCTCCCTGGCCCGTATAGTGAGCGCAGATCGCCCTCTATACCAGAGCATTACTCTGATACCCGCAGTAGCACGCACCCTACGTCGCCTTCTGGCTCGGAAGCGAGCCGCTCAACTGATGCTAATATGGACCAACCCATGTCCCTTTATCATCTTGCTGCAGTAGCCGCTGCTGCAGCTGATCGTGACGGATCATCCGATTCATGAACTCACTCCTCCACACTCATAAAGGGTTGCATTGAGCTTGACTTTCTTCTCAACCATACCCTCGTGCTCTCCATCCACCCACGTCAAATCTCTTGTCACATCTATTGCATGTTATGTTTTACGTTTTTTCCTTTTTTTTCCTTCTTCTTCTTCTTCTTCTTGTTATCTGCCTTTTTTTTCTATTAAACAAATATGCACATTCTCAACAGTTTTGCAAATAACTTGTGATATGATTGATTCAAACCTGGAAATCCCATTTTCTCCTTTTGTTATTTATTTTCTTTTAACATATGGTAAGACTTTCCAACTCGTTCAAAAAAAGATAAAAAAAAACTGGGTATAATACTCAAAACCAACATCTATACCCTATCCTTTCTTTGGTCTTATAAGCAAGCGTTCTATAATGTTGCTCTATTGTTGGCCGTAGACAGCGTCCATGACGTTTTTCAAGGTATGAACAGCATGATACACGTCGGTAAAACTGTTGTACAGAGGAGTGGGTGCCAAACGAATACAAGTAGGTTTGCGCTCGTCACAAATCAAACCGTTGGCTTGCAGGCCATTGAACACATCCATCATCTTGCCATGCTCAAAGGTGAACGAGAGCTGGCATCCACGCTCTAGCGGGCTCTTGGGAGTGATGATCTTGTAGTTGGCCGCGTGAGGAGCTAATACTTGTTCGGCGAGATATTCAAGATATCCTGTCAATCGAATTGATTTTTCACGAAGCGCTGAGAATCCTGCTTCAGTAAACACTTGCAACGATCCCAAAAGACATGTCGTGGCCAGCACACTAGGATTGGAGAGTTGATATCCCGATGCGCCCGGGGTAGGAACAAATTCTGAGCGGTGACAAATAATATAAGCAACCTTGATCGCTCGAAAGCCAATGTATATCAAAAAATCTGGCTTACCTTCTTTCATTTCGAAGCGAGACTCCTTTTCGTTGCCCCACCAACCTTGAAGTCTGGGTCTTGATGTATCATGAGCATACTTTTCATGAACAAACAAACCAGCAATGCCACCAGGGCTGGAGTTGAGGTACTTGTATGAGCACCAGCAAGCAAAATCAACGTTCCAGTCATGGAGCTGAACCGGAACATTACCAGCTGCATGAGCAAGGTCCCAACCAACGATACAGCCCTTTGTGTGATCAAAGTTAGGTTTTGATCAACATATATCAATATTATGGTTTGTGAGATGCCTACCTGCTCGTGTCCAAAAGCAGTAATCTTTTCCATTTCGAACCATTGTCCTGTATAATATTGTACTCCACTTAGCATGATGACGGCAGTAGAAGAACCATGTTTCTCGATGGCAGCCAAGATATCTTCTGTGTGAAGAGTGTCTTCCCCTTCACGAGGAGCAATAGTAATCAACGAAGACTTGGGATCGTAACCATGAAGTTTTATTTGCGACTCGACAGCATACTTTACGTAAGGGAGTTAGCACAGCATAGCACAGCACAGTAATAATATGAAATTTTATTTCTGGCCATACTTACATGATCAGATGGGAAAGCCTTCTTCTCGATAATGATCTTATTTTTCTCAGCAGTAGGCTGATAAAATGCAGCTAACAAGGAATGAATGTTTCCGGTCAAGGTGTTCATGGTGGTTACCTCTATGGGCTTAGCACCTAAATGAAAACATGGTTAAAGAGGCACTAGCTCTCTCAATGTATGTACCTTAAAGTTAAAAACTTACCAACAATGTTGGCCATCATGTCTTTGACGGTCTCATCAACTGAAGCCCATGGTCTATTGTATTTATGGTCCCAATGAGCCTCTACACCCCTGATTTATCCAATAATCAGAATCATCCTTTAGAAAGCACGAAAACACTAATATGTATGGCTTACTTTTCACCCCAGACTTCAAACTCTTGCATGACAAGATCTCGAGATCTCAAAGGCATGAGACCGAGTGAGTTTCCACACATATAGATACAAGGGTCATCGCCGTTTTGAACATCTAGAGTGACGAGTACTTTAGCAAAGACGAGCTTTATTCCACCAAGGAATTTTTAATGTTAACCGACCTTTGTTGTTGGAAACATCCTTTCTCTTTGGAATGGCAAACTCGCTTCTGAATCGAGCAAGTGCGTCAGACTTGTCAAGGTCTTGACAGAACTCTAGAGTCTCGGAGTCCTTGTTGTAATGGTACAATTCATCCGTGGAAGTGGCCATGTTGCTTAGAGTGCGGTGAAAGAGTGTCAGTATTACTTGACGGATTTTCGCACGGGTTGTAAAACAATCAACCACCCGAGGTAACACCGGCAGCAGTGATAATTCTGCATACGCGAACCCAGAAAAAAGGTGCTCACACAGCTTATTTAGTGTTAACCACCTTTGTGAAGCTAAGTAAAATAAGAGAGCAACAATTCGTAACTATAGCCATCATCGATGAGAATTCAATGGTGTTTTTCGATAATACTATCATACGCTGCTATATATCATCTTCCATTATAACTGCCTAGTCTGTGACAAATATCTGTAAAGAACATTTATCCGCCAATCTTATCCATTGAAACTTGCAAGATGTACCGAGTTACAAAGCATTGGTACAGCATGGTTGTATTTTTACACCACTAAAATGGAGCATTCAACTTTTACAATATTATAGCTGGTGGCTAACGATCAACTTTGAAACTAATTGATTGCAAGAAATATCTATATTGGCTGGTAGCTATGAACAGACTAACCAACAAGTAATTTTTTTTTCTCTTCAATGTAGACTGGTAGCTATGAATAGTCTGACCAATAGTATTTTATTTTATTTTCTCGTTGATGTACACCTGCAACTGTATTATTTGATTTATTTTCGATAACATTCGTGACAAGCTTTCTGCCATAGCGCGACATCAGTTAGAAGACTGCTATTGGTACTTGGCGGCTGATAAGGCTAGCAGTCAAAACCAGTTTTTAGCGCGTTTGCGCGGAGTTATAACACTAATCATGGAAGAGCCAATCAGCTCTCACACAGCTTGGGTTTACTCGATCTGTGACTTCTTTTTGTGATTGGACTGAAAATTGTTTCGTTTCATTTCAGGAAAAAAAAAAAAGCTGATAAAAAGAACTTTCAACGTTTGAACACCCCTTTCTCCTCCCTTACTCGTTGACATTCCATTCACTATGCCAGCCACATTGAAAAGAAAGTCTGATGATGAAGGTAATTATATGTCAAGACGCTCATGATCATAGGTACAGCACAGATACTCACACTCTCTTATGTAGTCTCGGTTGATTCCTCTATCAACATGAAGGTTGATAAGGTCGACAAGAAGGAAAAGAAGGACAAAAAAGAGAAGAAGGAAAAGAAAGAGAAGAAGGAAAAGAAGGAGAAAAAGGATAAGAGCGAGAAGCGCAAGCACAGAGATTCTAGCGAAGAGAAGGACGAATCCAACAAGAAGGCAAAGACCGACGATACCGTCGTCCCTGCTTCTGCTTCTGCTTCTGCTTCTGCTTCTGCCTCTGCCTCTGCTCAAGTCGTTGTCGAATCCACTCCAGCTTCTGCCGACGACGAGATCCCAGAGAACCTTCGCCTCAGCAGCTTCCGACTTACTGCACAAACTGTCAGCAAACTCGAAGCTCGTGGCATCAAGTCACTCTTCGATATTCAAGCTGCCACCTTCGATCACATCTACGACGGCAAGGACATGCTTGCTCGTGCCCGTACTGGTACTGGTAAGACTCTTGCCTTCGCTCTTCCCATGATTGAGCGTCTCAGCTCTGAACGGGACACTGCCCGTGGTAGAGCTCCTCGTGTCATGGTTCTTTGCCCTACTCGTGATCTTGCCAAGCAAGTGTGTGGTGATTTCGAGACTTTGTCCAACCTCAAGACTCTCGCTGTATATGGTGGTACCCCCTACCCTGAGCAAACTCAAGCTTTGCGTGAAGGTGTCGATATCATTGTCGGTACTCCTGGCCGTATCCAAGATCACATCAACTTTGGTAACCTCAAGCTTCACAATCTTCGTTTCATCACTTTGGATGAAGCCGATGAGATGTTGGATGTTCGTGGTTTCCAAGACGATATGTTCAAGGTTTTGCAAATGGTGAAGGATCAAAAGCAAAACCACAACAACATTGATTACCAAACTCTGTTGTTTTCAGCTACCGTTCCTGAGTCTGTCATGGAGACCATCTCCAAGTTCGTCAAGCCTGACTACGCCCGTGTCGATCTTATCGGTAACTCTAAGAACCGTACCAACCAAAACATTCGTCACATTGCTATTCCCTCATCTTACCAATCACGATCCGATATCATTGGTGATGTTGTCAATGTGTACGGTGGTACTGGTTTGACTTTCATTTTCTGCGCCACCAAAGCCGATGCCAACGAACTTGGTGCCCATGAAAAGATCAAGCAAGATGCTGCTGTTCTTCACGGAGACATTGCCCAATCTAGCCGTGAATCTACCATGAAGAGCTTCCGTGAAGGCAAGTTCAAGTGCATTGTCTGTACTGACGTGCTCGCTCGTGGTTTGGATATTCCTCAAGTCGATTTGGTCATCAACTGCCAACCTCCCAAGGATCCTGAGAGTTATGTCCATCGATCTGGTAGAACTGGTCGTGCTGGTCGTTCCGGTGTGTGCGTTACTTTCTACAAGCCCAATGAAGAAGGTCTCATCCAATATATTTCCAAGCGCACTGGTGTCAAGTTCGAGACCATGTCAGCTCCCCGTGCTGAGGACATCATCAAGGCTACTACCGAAGGAGCCATTGAGTCCATCAACAAGGTCAACCCCGATGTGTTGCCCCATTTCTCAGCATCTGCTCAACAATTGATTGAAACCCATGGTGCTGAAAAGGCTTTGTCTGCTGCTTTGGCCTACATCTCTGGTTATCATGAAGGCATCGCCAGCCGATCTTTGCTGAGTTCCCAAGAAGGCTACACAACTTTGTTGTTCACTTTGACTCACAGCATTCAACATCCCGGCTATGTTCGCAACATTATCTCTCGCGAATTCCCTGATCTTGCCTACGACGATGTCAGAGGCATGCGTATGACCAAGGACATGTGCGGTGTTGCTTTTGATGTTACTGCCAGCAAGGCCGAAATCAGAGAAGAAGACGGAGCCCAAGTTATCTTGCTTTCTGGACGCAAGTGGTTTGACAAGCACAATATCACCATGACTGCTCCTTCCGAACTTCCTGAGCTTGCTGAGCGCGATCGTCGTGATGGCCCTGGCGGTCGTGGCGGATTTGGCGGTGGTGGTCGCGGCGGCTTCGGTGGCGGTAACCGCAATGGCGGTTATGGAGGCAACCGTGGCTTCGGCGGCGGTAACAGAAATGGTGGTCGTGGAGGAGGTGGCGGCGGTGGCAGCCGTGGAGGATACAAAGGTGGTTATGGCAGTAGATAAAGCCATTAACACCGAAGTCATAGAATCTATATCTCTTTTCTAGATCTCTCTTATTTTGCATTTGCTCGCATCTTGTATCATAGATTTCATTCATATTTTCCGCATCTCTTGACACTTTTGCCACCCACTCCCCTTCACTTTAATTGCTTTGCCCCAATCTCTTTTGCTTATATAACTTCGATCATACCGTATGATACCTTGACATTAAAAAATGATTCATTATAGGAAAAATTATTGCCAATTGTATTGAGTTTTTGCATTTTTGACTGAAATGAATGTATTCCGTGCTATTGATGATTTCATCTAATGATCAGTCCATCTTTATTCATGTACCCTGATATACTGGTATATTAGTATTAAATGATTAATGACTGGCTCAGCTCCAGTTAACCTTGAATACCCAGGCTGTGACGTTGGCTATAGTGTTTAGGCAATTGTCAGGAACAGCAAAGGTAACTGTTCCACTTTTAGTAGAGGACCACTGGAAGGGACCACAGCTTGATCCCAAGTGCTTAATGGTGTTGCCTGGTGCGATTGGGATTGGCGACTTGATAGTAACGTTACCGGACGGCGTATTGTCCAGGGCAGTGATGTAGAAAGCTTTGGACGCATAGGTGAAGCGCAGATTGTTTTCTTGACTGGTAACCCACCAGTATGTGGTGTTGTAGATCGCTTCGCCATTGACACCGAGCCAGCTGCCCATGCCCTTCAGCGTGGCCTGTTGTGGATCAGAGACGACACCATCTTTATCGGGCCCTATGTCGAGAAGCAAGTTGCCGCCTTTACTGACCGCATCAACCAGCAGCTGAATGAGCGAGCTTGCGTTGGCATACTGGTTGGGCAGAGTCGCTTGATTGAACCCAAACGAATAAGGATCTATACCACGAGTGGCTTCCCATTTTCTGTAAAGTGAAACCACACAAATCAAGGATGAAACAGCAACAAGATAATTTAGTTTACATGAGACCTGCTTGAATCGTTACTCCCGCTGTAATGCATGCATAACTTACTCTGGAGTAATAGAATTGAGTGTTGAATATTCAGGAGTGGTAAAGTCATGAGAATTCAAACCACAACGATCGTTGACTGTCACCTCGTAGTTCTTGGCAGCAGCGTCGTTGAAAAATTTAGATTGCCAGACGGTAGAGTTATTGATGCCTCCTATATCACACCAAATGATTTTGAGGTCTAGGTCTAGCTCCGTTAGCTCCATCAGTTGAGGTAGCTGCAGTTGGTTGACATAGTCCGTAAAGCTGGGGCTTCCGGTATAAGGAACGCCTTTGACCGTGTACGGATTATATGGACCACCACCAAATCCGTTCCATGGAGGGTAAGCTGCATTATACCATTCAGGCATAGAGACTGGATAGATTTATGGCATGCGTAATGAATGTATAGGTTAGAAACAATGCAGCTTTTTGGCATATTTCATATAACCACCAACTTACAATACAAGCCTGCTTTGAGCTTGGGGTAGCTTTTCTTTGCTGCTGTCAGCAGATCTTGCACAAAGTCTCGCTTTGGCCCCATGGCGGCAAACGAACGGTTGGATACTTTAGTATCCCACAGTGCCCACCCCTCATGATGCTTGGAGGTTAAAACAAAGTAGTTTGCACCAGCATCAGAGATCAAGTCCAGCCAGGCGTTGGGATCCCATTTGTCGGGCTTAAACATAGGCAAGAAAGAATCATACTCAAAATTTTCACCATAGACTTTTTTGTGGTAATTATAAGTAGGGCTACCAACTTGAAGATAGTTGTACCAATACCATTCAGCATACACGCCAGGAGGACCCCAAGCAGGCACAGAGTAAAGACCCCAATGAATAAAGATTCCAAACTTGTCCTCGTCGAACCAACGTGGTGCCTTGTGCTGACCAATGGACGCTTTGGTTGATTGCCAGCTGACCGTGCCTAGGACGAGTGAGGTACTGAGTAGATTATGAATTACATTATGGCCCTGGATAGCCAAAGTGGCTTGCACGGCTTTCTGACCGTTGAATGATGTCGAGACACCTATATACACGGTTTGGCGTTGTCCTGGAGCCAGAAATTCAATGGTACCTGGAACCACGGTCTTAACGCCATAGCCCATCACCCTGACTTGCACACCACGAGCCCACTGTGTCCCCGAGTTATGTACATCAGCTTCAACCATCTGCCACAGTTTCCCCGAGTCATCCGGCACTTTGCTGGATGTGGCAACAGCGCGGACAAAGGACAGATCAGAATCGTTAGCCGCCTGCACTGCCGAGGCGGCAAATATATGCAGCGCTGAAGTCCCTATATTGAAGGTTCCACCGGGTAAAGTCACCTTGGTCAAGTTCTTCTTAGGGTTTACGTAGATCGGTATTGAGAACATGTAACCAGTAACGTCGGCGACTGAATGTTTCATGATGATGCTAGGCGATTGAAAACCGACATACACACCATCTGATTGCCAGTCTGGCACCACGATGGATGTGATATCAGACGACCCATCATCATACACGACTGTGATATTATTAGCGTACGGACCGTACGTCGCGGTAGCAAGTATATACAGTGCGCCATACGTGTGTGGCGTTACCGCCAGCGACTGGCCAGAAACGGCTATATTATCGTTCCCTTGCATCGTCAAATTATATAGAATATTGCCAACATTGATTATGCCTCCGTTAGGAATAAGATTGAATGGAAAGCCGCCACCCATACCATCTAGACTGGCGCCACTACCTATGCCCTGATTATTATAGTAGTTGGTCAGCGACACTGGCGTAAATTGTGCTGGTTGGCTGGGAGAGGAGGCAGGCGCCGCATTGGCGTGTAAAAGAATGCCTGCTAGAAGCCAAACGAATTTGAAATGTATCATCGACTGCTATCAGATCTATAGGTTTGCATCTACAACAACTGCTGGGTCGATGTTGTTTGTGAGTTTGGGGGTAAACTGGAGAAGATGAAAAGTATAAGGTTGCAACCACTAGTATTAAATAGGGGAACAGATTAAGTAATCGATGCACCGCATGTTTCTATTGCCGTTGATTTTTTATTCAATGACTCCCTGCAAACCCTCTCACGAGATTTAACAGCGTTAAGGGGGTTTTGTCAGTGAAGTAGATGACCAGACAGAAGACGCAACTAAGAACCCCCAAGCTAGACAAATTTATGGTTGTTGTGCACGCCCGTGAGTACGGTCATATAACACTCAGAAGCAGCTGACAACACCAGGTGAGTACAAAATTTCAAAAACACTGGGGACGCGCCATTTTTATTCAATTTTTCTTGTTTACAAAATGTACCACTGAAAGGTGGCTTCTTTAATATTACAATAGTTAACGATAATCATTTGTTGCTTGCGTGCAGTATAAAGATGGGACATGGGGGGTTTAAAAACTTTTGAGCAGCGAATAACCACACAACTAAAGTTTGATGTAAATGCGGTGGTAGTCCATCACAATACCAATGGGTAGCACCAAGACTAGGGTCCAAAAGAGACTAAGTGCCAGACTGGAAAGTCCTTGAGGAAGCCAGCTTGAGAACATGGTATTTTGCATTGCTTGGTACAGTGACACGCCGGACGTAAGCTTGATAGTCCGCAATGTCGACGACACCAGTGACGATACAATGTATATAACAGTGCTGTTGCGGCCACACGCCACAAATGCATATAAGACCGATGAATACAAGTGTTGTATGCGCGTGGTTGCCACCATCATGTTTTGAATATCATAAACATAGATGGAAGTGGCGAATAGGGTCATGGATAATGCTGTCGTGAGCATCATAAACGTTGGCGTCCATAAGGGTTTACCAATGGGAATCCAGTTATTCAATACCCAAGCCAGGCAACTTAGCACGGCAGCTATCACAATCCACCGGACTATAAGCTTGTAACGGTCGGGTTGGTTGCCGATATGAATGCCTACCAAGAGCCCAGACCAGCTGGTGAGCAGTGCAGGCAGCGTAGATAACGTGCCTTCAGGATCAAATGGCCCATAAGAATGGGCGCCGAGCAAGGCGCTGTCAAACATGGTCTCGGTGCAGCATTGTTTGCTCAAATCTCCGCGCGTTTGGCACGCTGGATTGTAGACCAAAAACGTCAAACATGTCCACACAGCGACGATGACCGTTGGGTATATGTAATATATCCCATATGTACTGTGCCCACCGACAATGTAAATGACAGTGGTGCCGATGTAGCAGATAGCAGCTCGTTGTAAAACACCCATAATTCGCCATGATTGAACGAGCCCAGGACGAGTAAATGGGAAGCCGTTGAGAAACAGCCCAATACAAAACAAGAGCACGAATCGCTTTAGCATCTTTGCCACCAGTGGTCGCTTTACCACACTGCGTTCCTTCTTATAGGTGAAGGCAATGGCAACACCGGCCACAAACAAAAACAGTGGGAATACCTGGTCGGCTATTGCACGAAACCCAAACCAATCTGCATGGGCAAGCAGCCTGTAAGGATCCGTACCTTGATAGTTTACCAAAATCATAAACACCACTGCCAGCCCGCGTAGACCATCCAATGACACTAACCGCTTGGAAGCTGTAGCTGCCGGCTGTTGTTGTTTGGGCCGACCATCGGTGGTGGGTGGGCCGTGGGTATAGGAAGTAGTGAGAGCATCTTCACTGTTCACTAAAGGTGTGAGTGCATCTTGAGATTCACGCGACTGTGACATGGTCATCCACTAGGTTTACCACTTTGTTAGTGGTCTCAAAGTGAGGAAAAGCGTAAAAGGGTCAATAAATCCCCATGATAAGATTGTAAGTAAATTTAAAGTTTCGCCGATCGAGGGCAAGTTTTGTCATTCAAACTGAGATACAGTGCAGTCGCCCGTAAATCGTAAAACTATACAACACTTTATAAGCCTCTACAAACTGCATGAGCTCGATTAGTAAACAAAGACTTACTTAGCAAAGGGTTTTGGGCCAGCTAGTTTTTTATTGGTACAGAAATAAGTGTTCAATATGATATTGAAGAGTAAAAATCAATTCAATTTATGCTAGGCTTAGTGAAAGTCGCAGTTGTATCGGTTGTTGGATAATTGTTTGATGCCGGAGCATCATTGGCTACTGATCCGTTGCTAGCGCCAAGATCATTACTCAACGTAGACGAAGGAGGGAAATCCGCAATAACAGGAGCAAGCCCAGGAACTACAGGATCCATACTACCCATTCCCGCCGTTGGCAGCTGGGTAATTTGAGCTTGCAAGTCCTCTGGAATAGTCGGTTCAATGGGAGCAGGTGGTGGGGCTGCCTCGGTGAAGTTGGTCGTTGGTGCTTCGGTAGAGGACTCAACAGTTGACGGGATGGCTGTTTCATCGAAAGCAGGGATAGGAGCAGAAGCTGTAGCTGACGACAAAATTTGATCGATCCCTGACTCTGCACTAATAGCTGGATTGCCCTCCGTAGAAGCAGAAGTGTCTACGCTTGTTGCACCAAGCAAGGGAGCCTGAGACATGGCAGTGTCTTCACCACTAGTAGCTGCCTGTGCGGAGACAGTTGGATCAACCTCGGGAGTAACAGCTGCATTTATAGTCGATGATGTCTCTGTAATTGTTGAACCAGCCAAAGGCGCTTGGGTCATGGCAGTGTCTCCACTACTAGCAGCAACTGGAGCAGTTGAAATAGTCGGTTCAGAAGTGGCAATGGTTGCACCAGTCTCTGCGGCAACGGCAGCGGCAGCAGCCGGAGTGTTGGAAGGCATGGTGGTGGTCGTCAATAGATCATTGCCTACAACTGGAGTGTCCGTGACCTCGGATTGAGACTTGATCTCTGTTGCGGTGGCCACAACAGCCGGGACAGTATCATGTACAGGCTCAGTATTGCTAGGCTCTGAAACCTGATAGGCCCCACTACCATTTTGCACTGCTGGCTCATTCTGGATGGATTTGCCAGTCACAGCCTCAATACCTTGAGCAATACTCTGGGCGGGCGAAACGCTAATCTTTAAGCTTTTAATCCTTCCACCCTTTTCAATCACTACGTGAGAGCGCTTGACTCCTCCTCCGTTTCCAGTCTGTGTCTTGGTCACTCCTAGACGCTTGAGAACATCACCAGTAGGATCACACAACAGATCATAACCAAGAGAATACTTTTGCTTCCATGTTGCCTGTGCTTTTGGAGAGTCTAATAATGGCAGTAATTTACAAAAAAAAA
Source organism: Umbelopsis isabellina (assembly GCA_016758905.1). Taxonomy (NCBI): domain Eukaryota; kingdom Fungi; phylum Mucoromycota; class Umbelopsidomycetes; order Umbelopsidales; family Umbelopsidaceae; genus Umbelopsis; species Umbelopsis isabellina. The sequence continues at coordinate 78,153 of JAEPQZ010000018.1, forward strand.
AGTTAATTCTGGTGGTGGTATTATTATTTCCTTTGTCTTACGTACCAAGGCTCATGCCGTAGATTTTCCAGCCTTCGGCCGTCACGTCGGCATGTTTGTCACGGAAACCGCAGGCTTGGGTTGTGCATCCAGGCGTATTAGCGCGAGGATAGAAGAAAATCAACAATCCCGACTCCTTGGCTAGGTCTTGAATACGCACTTGCTCACCAGCATCCGTGGTGACCGGGCTCAAATCGTCAGGAAGCTGGTCGCCTTCTTGCAGCAACGTGACTGTGGGTTCCACCTTGGCTTTTTTGACGGAGGCATCACTTCTTGACCGAGTGAGTCTCGTTGTGGGCGCTTGAATATTCGTGATAGCTTCAGACGCGGCGAAGGCGGCTTTTCTCTTGGGAGGCATGATGAAAAATAAGACAGTCAAGAGAGTAAGAAAGTAAAGAGGACAGCGTTTTGGCACGCACCTTCTTATTAAGAAACAATGCTCCGCTAGTCCGAAACAGTCACAATGAACGTCATGCATGGTGCTTCTTTTATTATTATAAGTCGTATGAGAGGGAGAAATTGATAAAGTGAGCAAAAAAAAAACTAAAAAAAGATCAATAGTCTACTCTTCCATAGCATCGACATCCATGGACTTCTGGGCACCACCCTGTACTATGGTAGCATTCAAACCGCCCTTCCAAAGCTTGGTGTTCCATTTGGGGAATACTCGCTTGTACAGGTAGAGCATGACGGTATCTTGTTGCGTGATGGGTCCATCAAACATCACTTTCATGTATCCATGTGTACCAAGAGATTCTCTTATATGGCCAGTGCGTCCATACTTTGTAGTGATTTGCACAGGCTTGAACCAATGCACATCCTCTGTTAAAAAAATAAAGGCAATGATAGTAAATATTTGTCCATCCATCCACGTCTCAAACAGAGAACGGCGTAATAATGATTTTAATCGTACCTGAGTTGAAGAACATAAATCGAATAACGGCTGAGCGCTTATGAATCTTGTAAGGATGGCCGGAAAGCACGATTCGCTTGGCAACAATACGCTTAGTATCGGTGTCCATAAACGAACCAACTGAGACTAGCGTTGGATCATTTATGTCGTCCTCGTTTTCCTTATAGAGCAGACACGGCACCTTGCCGAATACAGTAGGAGCGTAGATGGTAGCAACGGCAGGTTTGCCCATCTGCAAGAAACGTTCAAACTTGTGAACGTTGTTGCTGCCCTTACCATTACCTCGTTGTGAGTAGATGGGTCGCACCACCATGCGTCGGTAGCCCATATGTAATATCATGGGGTCCTAGAGTGATGGTGTTAAATAAGTATGATGAATGTGTATGGGAAAATTGTAAAAAAAAGTGCATATATATATACCTTGGATCGGACTGGTTCTTCATATGCATTATCACGAGTAATTTGAAGATTGAGCACAGTCATCTTGTGTTCGTATTGCAGAAGACCGAACACAACAAAAGGTCTTGAAGGAGAATATGATTCTGTACCAAGAAAAAAAATAATAACGCATTTTGTTTTAGTCAACTATAAAGCAGAGTATAGTTATACCTCGACGAAAACTTACCGTAGGCCTCTTTGGGAACATCTTTTATATACAAGGTAACTCTAGTTTTGGCTTTAACGTTGCCAACCAAGTTTTGGGTCAAGACTCTGTTCTTGGTTCTATTGTAGTTCTCGTATTGGAAAATACGAGAATAATCTATGGGGAGGTTCTCATAGGGGTCCCATGGGCTAGTACGGAACGATTGCAAACCACGGTACCTCGCAAATCGAGTTCTGGCTGGTATGTCAAGAGGAGTATCGATTTCATCTGGGAAGTCTGTGTGTGTTTTAAGCTCTTTCTGTCGAGCAAGGTATTCTTGGAGTTGTCTATCTTCTTCAACGGCATCGAATTCATCTTCCTCCTCGTTTTCTTTGCCATTCATGTCCAAGTTCTCATACTCATCGTCATCATCAAATGATGGGAACTCTGTGTCAGCGCCTGCAGGTTCAACGTCTTCATCATCGTCTTCCATCATGTTTTCATCGTCTTCGTCATCAATATCACTGTATTCCGCATCCTCTTCATCAACGATCCATGCAGCTTGGTACACAGATGTGCCCTTGGGAACACGTTTCGTCACCTTGCTGCCGTCATTGCTATTACCATTCATGTGACGGACTCTTTCTTCTGCTTCAGCCAATTCTTCTTCGGTGGGCCAGGTCTGTTCATTTTCCATGAAATCTGGTTCGTTTTCAGACACTAAATCGTCCTGGTCTTCCGATTTGGGCTCATCCAAAACGGCAGCATCCTCTTGCATGTCAGACATGCGAGTGGCGGTGGCCAATGGGGCTGACAAAATCTGTAAGCAAGGATTGTAAGTACATGGAGGGGAGTTATTTAGCTTATTCAAGTATATCAAGTGCGCGCCCATTTACCTTGTCAATTTGGAAATCACCGTAATTTTGAAGATGCACAAGTCGGTTGGCATTGAAGGGAGCTCCTCTTGCCACACCAGTGACCTTGAGAGTTCCCATTTCACCTTCATGTTCCTCAAACTCAACATTTTCAGCCAAAAGATAAGGGTGCTGTTCTCGCCAGTTGATAGCGCGGGGTCGTTGAGTAGCAATCATTCTCAAAACCGTCATGGCGTCTGATTCATTGTCCAAAGTGTGAATGCGACTCTCTTCGGGGTAAAACTGCTGCACAAACGATACGAGTGATTTTTTGATGTTGGTGCGAAGCTTTGGGGCGGTCTTCTCCAAATGCTGAACGACTGGAATGGGTGATACAAGACCTTGGTTCAACACGCCCAACAAGCAATTGATGCCAAACTTGTCGACCTCGACTTCAGCAGACATCAAAAAGAGGGCAAAATCAGCAACCTTCATGGCATCCATGATATCGATGAAATTACGTTGCAAAGGCATGAATTGAAACTTGTGTTTGAATCGCTCAGTTTGCATCCACAATGGTCCGGGACCTTGTGGGACGGATTGTTCCACAGACTGGTACAAGTTGCGCAAAGCGAGATCCATATCAATATCGTCACAAAGTGGAACCACAGCCTAATCAAACACATGGTTGCTTAGCACACTGCTCATATACTACACATGGAAGCAAAGTCAAAACAAGGAGGCTTACAACAATCTTTGGAGCTCCGTCTTTGCCTTCGAACACTCGGGTGGTCTCATAGACCTCTTGACGTTTTTTCTGTTGAGCAACTCGGGCGGCATGTCGACGATCGGCCTTGTTGCTGGGTCCTTGACCTCGTTGTTTAATGGAAACTCGGTTGATCTTGCCTGTCATGTCAAAATTCCAACGTTAGTGATCCCGGTAAGCAAGGTCTACATGTTGACCAAGCAACATACCCTTTGATTTTTCTTTCAAGGTTCCTTTCGAAGAATGCTTCGACTTGAAAGGCTTGTTGCTTTGCTTCAAGCCTCCTGCTCTATGCCTAGTGGATTCCATTGTACAGGTCCTTAAAGCAGGTATGTAGAAAAAAAAAAAAAAAAAAGTGTCCAGTTAAAATTTTATTTCAAGCTTTTCTGTGACTGCTAAGAATTTCATTAATATGAATAAGAGAAAGGGGGATCAAGGTGTATGCGGTATGCCGAGGGAGGGATGTGATATATAAGACAAGAGGGATGTAAATGGAGAAATGCATGGAGGGTAAGAGATCAAGTATTTAGATAGTAGAATAAATCATGACAGGGGCTCATCATGATACTTGGGAAATAACAGAAAGGCCATAAACCAGGATGGCTTGTTTTTTGGCTTGGACAGTAAGCAGGTTAACGTGGCATTTCTCTTCGTCACGAAGACTGAGGCCAAAGTTCTTCCAGTCGTGCAAGCGAATCTCATGAGGTGTGTAGCACACCTTTTGTATGTAAGCCTTGTTTTGGCTTGTAAGATATGTTGAGATATCTGAATAATCGTAATCTTCCTTGGTCACACCAAAGAGCTTGAGAGCATAATACCACATTGCACTACGGAACGGTCCAGTGTCCACTGAGCTTTCGGACTGATGAAAAATGCTGTAAAAAGTATATGTATGATCAGTCTATGTCATGTCATATGAGCGCATTCATCGTCTATGCACAACGTACCTCCAATCACTGATATTGACAACTTCATCGAATTCATCATCAAGATGGTCGCCAATGCCAGGAAGGAACTGGTTGACAATATCGCAGCCTTCATCTTCCCAACAATACTCGCTAAGCATGAACTCTCTATGACCATCATTCTGACTAAATTTGATTCGTTCAATGCTTGCGCTGGCTTCAGGATCAAGGAACCGATCAAGGTCTTCCAGTACCATGCCAGCTCTATGGGTATGCTTGCAAATGGACGATGATGTAGAAATATCGGAGCATGAGCCACTGGTATCGATACTCAGCTCTGCTGATTGATTGGTCTGAGAAGATAACTCTGCAAATGATACATGATGGTCATCTACAATTGAATGCGTATGTTTTGTTCAGTACGCTAGCCATGATGTATGCGTTGCAAACAGTTCATTACTCACCTTGGTTGTCATCGTCTGCTGCGGCGGCTTCGATATCAGCCGGGTCTTCCTCATCAGCAACCGCCAAGCTTTCAGTCACCAGATCCTTGAGCCCAGAGCCCTTCTTCTTCTTGAGAATGGAAATAAGCACACTTGTGCGACGTAGGGTAGCGGGATCATGCAGGTCGTCCGGAGATTCCGAATCATCATCTGCATTGAACTCTTGCTGTTCCCAATAGTCATCATGTTCCAATAAACGTACTCCCAGACCCAAGCCCATATCAGAAGAAAATGCTTCTTGCTCGCTGGTGACATGTTGCTCGTCATCGGATCCACCGTCATCCCAGCCTGTAGCAGCAGCAGCAGCTTTAAAGGCATCCTGATCGCTTGGTAACTGGCGTCGCACGATTACATGCTCGTCCAATTCATGCTCTATACCAGCATTTTGAACCGTTTGTGGAGCTCCGATAATATGGTAGCCTCCGCGGGTATCAATTTCAGGAACTATGCCGCAGCCAAGAACAAAACTGCTCAAACTATGGAACGTAGCAATGACAACAATGGCTTGAATGAGTTCACTTTTCGTCCATGAGTCCGTCACGGAGTTTCCTCCCTTGTTGTTATGCAGCAATTCATGTATGTGATTCTCATTCAATGACCACGGCTGTCTAGCCAAGATCATGAGCAAGGTAGAGATATTTCGAAGCTTTTCTGGAACATGATCAACTCCCTTTAGCCACAACGGGTCGCCTCCATGCTGTAAAAAGTAGAGCTTTTGAAGTGACACCAAATATTGACACTTGTGTTCAGCTGCAGCCTGTGTATTTTTTTTGGGGGACAAATTAGCGTCGTTACACTATTCAGGAGGTTCACAGTGTAACACTAACCATGATACCGAGGTAACTTCTCCAAGTCCTCTCCAAGGGGCCGACCGATGATCTCACAACCTGATGATAGGCCAGGTCAAATTTTTCAAAGTATGTGGGGAAAAAGGCCAGCAACCGGAATGTGTTGGATAATCTGCCACTGTCCAGAAAATTTTTGACCATCAAGTCTCTAATATATTGATCAGAAGGTCGACCCATTGTGATCTCGTCATCGTCTTCTGAGTCAACTTGAGGGCCATCGTTGATAAGGGGATCTTGATGGTCGGAGCCTAGGTGTGAGCTAGCACCATCTGACCATGGAGAAATAGAGATATTGGCTGGCCGAGGGTAAAACACATGAGCAGATGACGAAGATTCCAAAGAGAAGATATCATCAGGATGAACAAAGAATGATGGAGACACAGTGATAGGTTCAGGCACAGTGATAGCACTCTCCTAGTACAATTATAATGATCAAAAAGTTACAAGGTTCAGTCGTGAGAGCCACAATAGTAACAATTAGCCTGTGTGTGTGACCTTACCTTTAACTTTCTCAGAAAATCTTTGAACGTCTTTCGCACATCCCGAAAGGGACAAGTAACAGATAGACGTAGAATGGTCAAAAGATAATTATGCAATTGTTCTGCAGCTTCTTCAGTTTCGGGGTCATTGGAAAGTTCCGTTTCAGGGTCTGAAACATTCAGTGCATCATTGTGATGTTGGAAACCATCATGTTGATGTGACTTGCTGTTGCGCTCATTCAAGTACCTGTCGTCAAAAGTGGCATAAACTGGATTGGGGGTGTTGGGAGCCGATGTATCGGTTGAGGTTGCTGAAGCTTTTGATGGTGAATTGGGTGGATAGGCTGCATGGATATACGATTTGGTGACCTCGAGGATATGTTCTAACGCTTGGGCTCGTTCTTGGGCATTGTCTGTCTGCAAGCCCTTGAACAGCACAATGCGAAATCGAGAAGATTGCACTCTGCTAGCTCGCACTAGATCATGTTGATTCATAGATTTAGTTATGGAAGTTTAAAAAGGACCAAAGCAATTCAGGAACCAAAAGTGATGAAAGGGCCGAACCAACCCAGTGCCAGTTGAGGTTATGTTTCAGCCGGCCAAACAGCACCGCTGTTCCATTTACAATAAACCAATGACTTACCGTCCTGCGCAGTTGCTGCAGTGTCATAATCACTGCTTTCCATATGACTCATGTGTTGAGTTGAAAGCCAATGACTAGTGATTATTAACGAACAAGGATTAACAAAAATGAAGCTTTTCGCACTTGGAAAAATTAAAAGTTCCAACACCAGCAAGCGGTAACCCCGTCTCGTCCCCATGATCATTGGCCACACCGCTCAAGCCAACTCCGCCCACACACAGGCCAAGTGCACACACGCTTACTCCAATCTGCTTGGTGGAACAAGTTGGATGAGGTCATCCGCTTGGTGTCATGCCAGCCATATATAACATGCATAGATTACTGCTCATCAAACATCATATCAAATCAAATCAAATATCAAATCAAATCAACCATAGCCAACCAAGTGGTCCCATATTTTATCAGCATCTGCAACCCCCTGAAGCCAATCTTATAATGTGGTTTTTTCAGCCGTCTCTTTATCATCCATCGTCTTAGAACACAGCCATTTCTATCACCGTCAGACATACACCCAAGCTATTGCTGCATATGTGAAAAAGACATTCGATGTTTTGTTTATTTGTTCTTTTTATACAATTGAATTACGGTCAGGCCCATCCTCAAGACGTCTTCTTGCCTTTTTTTTTGGGGGGGGGATTGTTTCTTTCTTTACACGTTAAATATTTGCTAGGTAAACGAACTCGGGTGGGCCATCGCGTTACATAAACAAATTATTTTTTTTTCCGGGGAGAAATGAGATAAAATCTAGTTACGCTTGACGTTGCCAAGATGCTCGCAAGCCTCTTGGATACGCTTGATCATGGTCTTCTCACCCTCACGGACAAAGACACGGGGATCGTAGTACTTCTTGTTGGGCTTGTTGGCACCTTCGGGGTTACCAACTTGGGTAGCGAGGTACTCCTTCTTGGCGTTGAAGTAATCTCTGAAACCAACAAGGTAGGCCCATTGGGTGTCGGTATCAACGTTCATCTTGACGACACCGTGTGACACAGCAGTGTTGATGTCTTGTTGTGTAGAGCCGGAACCACCGTGGAAAACGAAGAAGACGGGAAGGTCATCATCGGTCTTGAGTTGCTCCTTGACGTAAGCTTGATGCTTACCGAGAAGCTCGGGGTGGAGACGGACGTTACCAGGAGCATACACACCGTGGACGTTACCGAAGGCAGCGGCAATGGAGAAGAGGTCAGTGATCTCAGAGAAAGCCTTGTAGATATCCCAGATATCCTCAGGTTGGGTATAAAGGGCAGCGTTGTCAACGTTTTCGTTGTTGACACCGTCTTCCTCACCACCAGTAATACCAATTTCCATCTCGAGGGCACAGCCCATGGGTGCGAGACGCTTCAAGTACTTGAGGCAGACCTCAATGTTCTCCTCCTTGGGCTCCTCGGAAAGATCCAACATGTGGGAAGAGAAAAGGGGTTCACCGTGTTGCTTGAAGTAAGCCTCATCAGCCTCAACCATACCGTCGAACCAAGGAAGGAGCTTCTTGGCGCAGTGGTCAGAGTGGGTGATGACGGGGATACCGTAGGCCTTTGCAACAGTGCGGACATACTGTAAAAAGTGACAGAAAAAATTTTAAGGCTCAGCTTAGTACTATGTTATCAAGATATCGTTATCAAAGAAGTGCATAAGAGATCTTTACCTGGGCACCGGCAACAGCACCGAGAATGGAAGCCTTTTGGCCATCGTTGCTCAAACCCTTACCAGCAAAGTAAGCGGCACCACCGTTGGAGAATTGGATGATGATAGGAGAGCCGATGTCACGAGCGGCTTCGAGAGCGGCGTTGACAGTGCTGTAAACAGTAAAAAGGATAACAATCAGTGATCCCATCATAACATCATCTCAGAAAGGGAGTCACAAGCCCCAAGTTTTAATCTTTTCAAAGATACTATCTAAGGGTCCCGACGATCTGCTCTAAGCGAGCAAAAGCAGGATCCCGTTTACCGCCCAACCCAGCTTATGGTCACCCTTGCTGGCAAATATATACTGAATAACTCACCTAGTGGAGGTACAGTTGATAGCAGGGATGGCAAACTTTTCCTTCTTGGCTATTGAGGAGAGATGGAGAAACCGAGTATATGGTTAGCAGTTGTACGTGATTTTTCGAGAACAAGTAGTATATTTTAGACATCATGCCACATGGTAGGAGACGTGTCTGCCACACAGCATAAACGTCCAACCCGCGAGAAAGTTATACTCACCATATTGAAGAAGCTTGCGAAGGTTGTCGCCAGTAACGACACCAGCGGGAACGATATCTAGAAGACCCATGTTTGTTTAAAGAGTTGTGTTAAGGAAGAAAGAAAAAAGCAGAGCTTGCCAGTGACAACGTGGACACTTTTATTTCTGCTAATTGAACCCCAACCCTTTTTGGTTGCATCATCAATTCTTCCGGCTCATCAAGCCTGCACTGTAGCCCAGCTCCGACACTGCTTCAAGCGCAAGCACTTAACCTCAGACAAACTAACAACGCTGAAGTCATTATGAGCCCGAGTTTACTATTGAAACCCGATCCCATTAGCCTTGTCTGATGTCGGCTTGCTTTAAAAATAAGCCATAATGTAGCCAAACGTCTCAAGAAACACGAACATAGTCATCATCACATGAACTGTCCGAACGCGCCGAACCCATCCAAAGTCTTCGCTAGAGTTCCCACGGCTGGCCACACTATGGTTGCCCAGAATCCGTGAATACCCGTATTGGATCGACCCCGCTGTTTCTTCAACACTAAGCACAAGCAGACAGAATGACAATATGCCAGCAAGTTACATGAGTCCAACACTAGTATGACTATGGACCAACCTTAGGTCATCCTTAATTTCCTCTTTTTAGTTGGCTAAATATGAAAGTGGTCTTTGTGTGTGAGTTGTGTATGTGTGTGTGGCAAATACGATTGTATTTGTTGTGAACCCGCCAAAATCTATAACTTTACCCCTGTTTGGACAAACACGAATCTGATATTGTTGGTCTGGCAGTTGCTTCATTTGATGTGGCTTGGAATTCGGAAAGGAAAAAAAATCATAGCTCATGTCGATGTACCTTTATGGAGTTAACATAAGAGATATACTCCATTTACGTGTGTTCCTGGTGTTATGTCTTGGATCTGTTTCAATTTACGCAGCAAAATAAAATATTAAGTGTGAAATTGACGTATCATATTGAGCACAAAGCTTCAAACTCAGCGTACGCTTCTTTCCGTAACCAATAAATGCGAATGAATTCAAGCTTATGCAATTATAATAGGCGTTGAGTTATAAAATATATATCGTTCCAGAATGTTTTTCATGTCAGTGGAATACTGGACTAAGGCAAAAATATTAAAAATCATTGTGTATTGTGACTAAAAATTTTACATTGAACGCGAAATGTGAAAAGGAGACGAACGGTGTGTTACACGCAGCAGGTTTCCTATATGCCCAAAATGCGAGGTAACGAAGAAGTGATGTTAGTATGTTCTCCATATGAAGATGAAGACGGCAGTACATTGGTTTCATATGTGTTTGGGACCTTTCTCACTGTTCAGAAACAGGCTATGATCTTAAAGTCCTGGATGAGGCATCCAAAAGAACCTAGTGGTTTGTGCTCTTAGTCCGCTAAAACACCCAATAACCAATATTATAGACAAGATGTGTGTCGAGGTGTATATCACTATTTGCTGCACTATTGAGGACTTGATATATCACGGTTTACAGACCGTGTAACCGGTTATCGTGATGTGAGACTACAGTGAAGCAGACATGAGGCCGACAGCGCATATCATAGGAGAATTTCGGCGATCATGTATCTGTTCTCTTCGATTCACTGCGTACCTGTGAAAATATATGACAGAAGAAGATACAATGTACACTGCCCGCTGTCGTAACATTGGTCTTTTAAAATATGAAAGGATGTCGATTGATCATAATATCGCGTTATAATTTGTAACAATGAAGCTATAAAACAGCCAAGTACAGAACACGGAGACAAATATCCGAACATGACATGATGAAAGATATGAGAGATTACTTGCTTACAGCGATGTATACATATGTCGTTAAAGAATACAAAAATCTAATAGAATACATAATGTCTGTTGAAAATAAAAGTCAATGGAGTTTTACTGTAATATTGAACTCGGGATTGTTCACCAGTAAAAGGAGATCCCCTTTTAGATCATTGAAAAAATTACTGCTACCTGAATCACGGCCATTGGCCGCGCCCTTAGTCGTCAGGAGAGTCACTCCCTTGCACACAGATAGAGGTCTCCAGGGACTGGCGGCTGGTCGGTAAATAGCCTCGTTGGAATGCATCACAGAGAGAGTCAATTGCATTTGTTTGATTGTGAAATTCTTACTGAGATACATCAGCTCGTATCTAGATAGGAGTATTTGTGTAATGTGTGGAATCCTTGTATGACTGTGGATCCCAGTCAGTGTAAAGCAGTAACATGGAAACGGCTGAAATTTGTCAGTCACACAAATTTGAAAAGGCTCAAGGAAAAAGATTTCAAAAGCCGCGCACAGAGACACGACGAGCAGCAATTTGTGAATAAAAAAAAGTCGACTTTTTGCGCCCTGACTTCGCGTCTTCTTTTCCTTTGACCTTTTAAACGACATCATGAGTTCATCAACTACCCGTGGATCTTCGCGCTCAAGCACAACTGATTCGGTGTCAAATGCAACAACCGGTACCACCCCTCCTCCCTCCAAAACCGCTGCAAAGAAGAAGGACTCCTCCAAATCGCTCAGCAGCAGTGCTAAACGGTGAGTCATGCTTTTTTAACTGTAAACAACAAAGATACTCCCACCGTATAGCTGCCAATCGACCTCTGTCTGACCAATAGGGGCTAAATGCATATCGTATAGCCTGCCAGAGACCAGTTTATAGTGCTTCATTGTTCTAGTCTTGAACATGCAATAGTCTTATGGTCAGATCGCTGTACAGCATTAGATACGCGTGGGTATCTTTTACTTGTCATGCACCGGTTACTGATACGTTTTTACTTTTAATGCACAGTATACAAAAGGAACTTGCCGAAATCTCTTTGGATCCACCTTCAAACTGCAGGTATAGTAGCTTGCATTGATTCTTGTTAGCGCATGTCAGCCATCTTTTACCAACGCATTACTCGTCCATTTTGCAGTGCTGGCCCTAAGGGTGATAATCTTTACGACTGGGTCTCCACCATTGCTGGTCCTGGTGGCTCACCATATGCAGGAGGTATCTTCTTTTTGGACGTTCACTTTCCCCAAGAATATCCATTCAAGCCTCCCAAGGTAGATACATGATGACTATCATCTTATGCCTGGATTTCTATGCTAATGATCTTTTACTAGGTTGTTTTCCGAACTCGTATCTATCACTGCAACATTAACAGCCAAGGCGCTATCTGCTTGGACATTCTCAAGGATAATTGGTCGCCTGCTTTGACCATATCAAAGGTCTTGCTTTCAATCTGCTCCTTACTGACCGACGCCAACCCACGTAAGCACCACTAGTGAATTTGAATTTTATCTGGATCACTTTTCGGTTTCTCATGACAACGATTTGTTTAATTGCAGATGATCCACTCGTCGGTAGCATCGCCCAGCAGTACCTTAATGATCGAGAGGAGCATGACAGAACCGCCAAGGAATGGACCAGACGGTAAGTAGTTGTGATACAGTTGATGAGACAAATTAAAAGCTATTCTAACTCATCTGTGCCTTTTCCTAGTTATGCTTGTTAAATACTCAAGCTTGTTAATTGCAGCTTGTTCTTTGTATCTTGTTCGTCGGTTCGTTCAATTCCAACCTTCTTTTCAACCCCAAATGATTCTTGCCACAGCTTAGTATAATAGCCTTGGCTCAGATTCCGTCCTTTTCTACACAATCACATTCGACCAGTTCCTCAAGGGTTTTTACCCCTTTTCCAGTGTCAATTCCTTAGTAGCAAACTTCATGTATCATAATAAAAGCCACAATTTACCATGAGCAAAAGATGTTACCGATAAGGGAATGGATATTTCATTAGTAAAATAGTTGCAAAATGAATAACGTGAAGGAAGGTTGCAGTGAGTTGTATATACATTGCGACTTCTTTGACTCTAATATATAGACAGAGTGTTTCTTCTGAAGGTGAAGGAACTCCATAAATCATTATTTACTCATTTGCATAATCTATTGATCGTGAGCAACGACCAGCTTGAACACTACAATAGAAATATTCTTTCGTGCTCTGATGCTTATATCTTTGGCTGAACTAATTTGCAATTATCTAATTGTCCGATATGTATCTCCAAGTTGACGAACTTGGAGGTAGCATCCTCGGGTTCCATCAACTCATGTGACCACCACACCTTGTTAAAATATTTTTCATATTGTTCCTTTCCATAACGGTGGTGAAAAAGAAACCAGCGAGTTCTTGGCATCTTGTTTGATTTGAATCCGTCTATGAGTTTGATGAGATATTGGCAATCTTTCGGGAAGTTATACCTAGGAAATGGTTCAATGATGAGTTCTTGAATGTGATGATTTGGTAAGTTAACGATGCAAGTATCCTTTTGGTCTGCTATATACAATTCAGCCAAATCAATATGGCTGACATTGGGACAATATGCAGATATGTAATCGAGTACAACAGGCCATGTTGGTATACTTAAAAGCTGTACATTTTCTAGATGTGTTTGCATGCTCATACTCATTGATGACGAACAGCATGATATCCCTTTACTCTCCAATCTGAGTGTCTCAAGTTTAGAACTTTGAGACATCAGTTGCGGCAATTGCAGTTCCCACTCATTGAATGATGGGGATAAAAATAGATATGTCAAATTATGGCAGTACGCAAGAGCGGCATTGAGACCGTCCGAAGTAATATTGTTGCAGCTTAACAATGTCAGAGAGCATAAAGACTGCCCAAAACAAGTTGCGGCTTTATGGAGATCCTGATTTGCGAAACTTGAAGTACATCTCAATAGGAGATTTTGTAAACCTTTCTCTCCAGCAGTAGAACGAGATAACATCTCGAAGAAGTTTGCCGTTGGTGCATAGTCGCCGAGGCACGAAACGTCGCTGAGAGAGGAGCAATTTTGTGCAAATGCACAAAAATCTATTATATCTATTATCTTAAGATTTGTTTTTACCACGATTGAAATCCGTTTTAGATTTGGATATCTGAGAGCCAAATGTGCAACCCAAGAAGAATGGAGATCTCCCAACCATAAGTCGAGAGCTGATATAGAGGAGACTGTCAATTTTAAAGATTGTGCATTCGCTATCGGTCCCTGTACAGTGCCTTGCAAGCGTAGCTCGTCTAAATTTGGACAATTTATCGCCAGCTCTTCCAGAGTTGCCACTTTTATCTTACGAATTTTTAGCTGCAGGTAGGTGAGATTAGCATAATTGTACCTAGTACTATCAACAGCGGTAAATGGTATTATATCTTTCATAAATTAGTCAGTATTTTGAAAAGTACCGCATTTTGGCTAATGCTTCTGTTTCTTCACCTATGCATCGCAGTGTGCGAAGTTTAGTACATGAAGTGAGCGATATCGCAAGATCCAGAGATAAACGCTGGTCACTATTCTCAGGATCATCAGAATGCCCTATGTTCAGTTTCTTTATGTTGGGACACAACAACAAAAGTTTTGACTGGGGTGATATGGGGAGATCACATCGATTAATATAAATGCTCAGCAACTTGACGGATTTTCCGAGATCGCCCTTTATATTTTGCGTCTTCGTGAGTATAGCGAGCAGCGCACTAATCTCATCTGGCGATCGCACAAGCACTTTCTCATAAAAGACGGCTTGTGAGCAGTCATGCCATAATTGATTCACAAGTAGACATGAAAATAGGGAGCTTCTTGGTAAAAATGAGAAGATGTGGTGGGCTATTTCCGTGGGTAAGGTATCCATGATATCAAAGTGGAGAAGTGATAAATCTAGCGATTTTTTGCTTCAATCGAGTAGTGGTGTTATAAACTTCGTACGACTGCGCAACTAAAAAGCCCTGAGCCACCCTTATGCCGTTGAGCTCGTGCTAGTTACATCAGCTGTTTCCATACTGTCTTGGCGGAAGCCACTTATTATCTGACGAGCGATCACAGAATGTCATATTCTTACATAGTAACATAGGATACGTATCACAACTTAAGCAATTCCGACAAAGTATCGACATAGTCCTACGTCCCTGCCAAGGATCTATACGTAAACATGATAATTTGTATCCAATTCGTTGGAGCTCTAGAAACAAAGTAGAAGATAATTTGGTAGTGGTGTATGCTAGACAAGCTTCATACCGTGAAAACGGTACAATCTTGCAATCTGTAATATAGGTAGAGCATATAAGTGTGTCTAAATAGATAGGGACTTGACGCGTTCGTTGTTGTGTTGGTTCTCGCATAATTCCTCCAATTGTTTGTCATGAGCACCACTAATTATTTACGATTCAGCGTGTTGATAAATTGTATTTTAGATATCTTTATACAATATGTGTTGTGTTTATTGATTAAAAGGACATATCCGATACAGGAGACTACATTATAAGTAAAGCCTTTGTCTGTGAGCGTTTTTTTTTCTGGCAATTGACATGACTCACGTGATCACAGCACTTTGCCATCCATAATCGGGGTATTGGCTTGTCAACTTCACCTTCTCAACCTATTTTGCCTCAGACGATCTGCCTATCAATCCATCGAGCAGCTCGGATTGATGCAGCGAGACATACTGAGAAAGAGCTTTACTCTATAAGTATCCATTTCATACATGCATTTCCCATTGTGCTAGCATAACCACTAACTCTTTTGGCGCCTCGTCTTTTACCAGTCATGAGAGGTTCGTGATCGAAGTTGATCCGAACAAGCGCTTGCTACAGGTATATACATATGACTTTTGCTTTACGATCTGGAGTGGTACACCCGCTGACGCGAAAGAATCGACTTCTGATACCTTTAATCTCTTCAGGGCTATGCCGAATTGTCCGTCCTACCATTGCAGCCTAATCTCGACTCAGTGCAAATCAACTTTAAGCAAGGCAGTAAGTCATCGTAGAGTGTTCGATCTTTGTCACTTTGTGTTCTTAACTTTCTGCTTCAGATATCACACATGTGACGATAAATGGAGATCCAGCACAATATACGTACAAGGACCCGTTAAGCGACGTTACCATGGGCCCCAATACCACCATTGGCAACCACCAGAGCTATAAAGGCAAATATTTGACGGCCCTGAAAGATGCAGATGAAGGAGAGCTCAAGGTGATGATACCCAGCGAAGCTATTGTTCAGGTGAGAGACCGTTGCTAGAGTTTGATGTAGCCCCTGGAGCATTTCACCAACTCTATTCATCAATAGGCCAAAGGGGACGACGCATATCTTGAGTCAGCCAGTGAGTGGACAACTAATATTAGTTTATTGTGATTTACATGTACTAAAGCGCGAAAATGCAGCCGTTTTGCCAACAACCATCAATCGAGGCGAGTCATCAGCACCACCGACCCCAGGTGGTCCCACTATTACCAATTACGCGCCAATAACGATAAGGATTGATTATGTGTTGGAGTCTCCATCGGCTGGCGTTGTGTTTGTTGAACCTGATCCGGTTGTCGCTCCTTATCGCGATCGACATGTATATACGACTAATCAGCCCATGACCGGAGGAACACGATTGTGGCTTCCTTGTGTTGACAAGGTCTCAGAACGCTGCATGTGGGACATGATATTCATTCTACCACAAAAGATGACGTTTAGTGAAGATGATGTATATGATGAATCCACAAATGATGTGTTTCAGGACGGTGAAAATACCGTTATATGTAGTGGCGAGATCATGGAACAGGCAAGTAGATAAAAAACACAGTCGCGGTATATCTCATTGGCAAATTCCTCATTCGTGTTGCTTGCAGACTACTCATCCTACCGATCCATCGAAGAAGATTGTACATTATTCATTGACTGTGCCAACTGCGGCGCCGTTTATTGGATTTGCTATTGGACCCTTTGAGATGATTAAATTGTCTACTGAAGACTTACAGCTGGAGATTGTTGCCGATGTAGACCTGGGTATCAATCAAAAACAAAGTGCAATGACTGGTATCAACATGATGCCCGACATTTACGTATTTTGCTTACCTGGTCAAGTCGATGAGCTGACAAACTCGGCTTCCTTTTTGGCTAATGTAAGAATAGAGATTAACGTACGAACGACAAATCATAATACTCACCCTTCTTCTCCAGGCTATGCATTTCTTTTCTCAAGAATATGGTACATATCCATTTGTAAATTATAAGTTAGTGTTTGTCGAGGAAGCCTGGGATCCAGTGGTATCGTGTGCGTCAATGTCAATATGCAGGTAAGTCAGGCAAAAACATATGTTATATAGTTAGACCGGTCAATAACATCTCTTAGTGTATCGTTGTTGCATCCGGCTGAGGTCATTGATCAGACCTATGAAACTCGACGTGTTCTCAGTATTGCGCTGGCAACACAGTGGTTCGGTGTACATATTGTTCAAAAAGTTTGGTCGGATATATGGCTGATTGTCAGTCTTGCTCACTACATGGCGTATGTTTTTCTTCGGAAACATTTGGGTAACAACGAGTACCGGTTACGCCTTAAAAAGGATATGCTTCGTTGCGTTTCGCTGGATGTCAATCGACCACCAATCTTCAACTCCATGCTTCCTGCTCCGCTTGATCAAGATGACCTGGATTTCATACGACTGAAAGGTCCTTTGGTTTTGTACATTCTTGACAAGCGAATGACTAAGGCTGGTAGCACTCGTGGATTGTCTCGTGTCATCCCAAAAATATTGGTTGAGGCTATGAGTGGAGAATTGACTCTAAACGCCTTGAGCACGCATTGGTTTCTGAGACAGTGCCGCAAAGTGAGTGGCCATGATACCAAGACGTTCGCCGAACAGTGGATATACGGCAGTGGGTGTCCCAAATTCACGTTTAAATACCATTTCAATCGAAAGAAGATGGTGGTTGAAATTGACATGACACAAGAAAATTCGAGTGCTGCATCCGCTCCCCCTACCGATGTTATGACAGATGTCAACAATACTCTCGCTTTTCAGGATAGTGTTACTACCATATTCACTGGCAATTTTATCGCACGTATTCACGAAGCTGATGGCACACCTTATGAACATATTCTTGATATCCAAACGTCCGCTAAGCGTTTCGAGGTCCAATTCAACACGAAATACAAGCGTATTCGTCGTAATACCAAGCGTTTCCAAGCCAAGCAAGCTGCGGCCGCTGCTGCTGCTGCTGAAGAAGAGCAAATGGAGGGAGAAGAAGGAGAAAACACCTCAAGTATTGTACCTTCATTAGGCTTGGGTATGCCGCTATTCGAAGAAGACCAGTATCGGCAAGAATGGAGATTAGTAGAGTGGGGTCAAGAGGAAGATGATACAAGTGGAGCAGCTAGTGCTACGTTCGATTGGATTCGTCTAGATGCCGAATTTGAGTGGATTTGTACCATCAAATTCGAACAGCCTGATTATATGTGGGCGGCTCAATTGACCAAGGATTGGGATGTTGTAGCACAGTATGAGGTAAGGAGATGCATTTCGGAATATATAAGCATTTTCATTTATTGACTTACATTTTTTCAGGCGCTAGAGGCTTTGAAAACCATGCCTTCTGCAATGACATCCACTAGTTTATTGCGTGCTATCATGGATCAAAGATGCTTCTACCGTATTCGAATGCAAGCTGCCACGGCGCTGGCTAGATGTGCTCTGCCAGACCTGAACTGGGTTGGCTTGTTACAATTGACCAAAATATTCCAAACAAAATACTGCTTTCCACCGCACAACGAGGATGCATTTGTTGATCCTGTTTTGCCCATGGTCCAATGTATCCCTCGACCAAACAATTTTTCAAATTTTGTCGATTATTTCGTCCAAAAAGGAATCGTTGCCGCCTTTGCATTGATTCGTGATGAAAATGGCGTTTGTCCACCACCAGTTTGCAAACTGCTTTTGGACTTGCTGAAATACAACGACAACACTGGTAATGAGGTAAGAACACAGCACTAACTATATATCTCATTAGCAAGTCTATGGATTTTAATGATCTTTCTCGAATGTGTGCTAGGTTGAAGATAGCTATTATGTGTGTGCTTTGATCAATGCTCTAGGAGATGCGCTGTTGCCTATATCTGCTGTGGATCCAGATCTGACTGATCCCAAACGAAAGCTCTTCGTGGAAACTGCCATAGCAGAGATTGAACGATATCGAACTCGCGATATCGTTATACCCTCGTATCATAACATTGTCACTGTTAATTGCTTGGAGGTGTACACTGGACTGATGCTCAGTGGACTCATGAAGACAGACTTAGCTCTGTTCATGAACTATTCAAGGTAAAAAATTTTGCAAACGGAATTCCTGGTGCCTTTTATTCAGTTCTGACGACTGTTTAACTTCAGATACGGTAACTTTGAAGACATTCGAATGGTCGCTTTTGATAGCATCTTGCTGCTTTGTGGATTGTCTGACAATACCATTCTGAAATACATGTTTGACATCACTCAATTCGATTTATCTCCATCCATCCGCCACTATGTCGCCAAAGCGCTATTGGTCGCTTTTGGACTGATGATCCGAGGAAATTATTCTACTTCATCTGCTGTAGAAGAATTTGCGGAAGAGGAAGGTAGAGTGATCATTGAAGATGCGTGGAGGAAACGACCCAATGGTTTGGTTGAGTTTCATAAGGCCATTTTGGACATTCGTGCTGTGTTCTCAATGAACATTGGCCTTCAAAAGTATCTTTGGAATACTTTAAACAACCATGCCGCAGTTCGTTTAGATCACCGCGTTCTCAAGTATATTTTGCAGTTCTGCGAATATGCGTATAAGCCAGTGGATGTTGGTTTGAAGGTCACTATTCGCATGCCAACCTTGCCAGCACCTAGCGTCATTGAAGATGCCGAAGTCACTCCATCTTCATCTCGTACTACCACGAGTCCGATGGCTGAAACACCAAAGGCTATTTCACAACCTTCTCCGACCGTTTCAGCGCCTACTACTGTTGCGCCTGTCAACAAGGTCAACAAGCCGCCTAAAGAACCAAAGGAAAACAAACTTCCAAAGCCCAAGTTGCCTAGCGATGGCATTCCTTTGGAAGATCTGAAGAAAGCCAAGCGTGTTCTGAGCAAATTGCTTAAGCATAAAGCATCCTTTTGGTTCCGTCAAGCGGTGGACCCCATTCGAGATGGAGCTCCAGACTATTTCAAATATGTTAAGACGCCTATGGATCTTGGCACGGTGCAAACCAAACTAGACAATATGCAATACAAGACGCTCAAGGAGTTCGAAAATGACGTTCGACTTGTATTTAGCAACTGCTATGTCTTCAACCCTAGTGGTACTGAGGTGTATAATGAAGGCCAAGCTTTGGAGGCTCTGTATGAAAAGGAATGGGCCAAGCTGAACGGACAAAGCAGAGAACTGAATATGACTATTGTAGAGTCACCAGTTCAAACGCCTACAGAAGTGGTACCTAGCAAACCCCCAGCTGCTGAGCCTATACCCGCACCTTCCGTCAACGTGAAAAACTCAGTAGCTCCTGCTCCTGTCACTCCTGCTGCAACGGCTGCGGCTGCTGCTCCAAAGCCCAAACCCAAGCCAGCAGCTGCTCCGCGACCACAAGCGGCGATTGCCAAGCCAACCAATGGTGCGATGGAAGCCAAGAAGGACAAGACCGACATGGAAAAATGTCAAGCTGTGCTTCAGAAGGTCCTGCAAAACAAATTATCTGCAGAGTTCCGACAGCCAGTCGACCCAGATCTGCAAGGTATTCCCCATTATCGACAGATTATCACCAATCCAATGGACTTTGGCACAGTCAAGACCAAGTTGAAGAAAGGCAAATATGCTAATGCCAAAGAATTCGATCAAGATTGTCGCCTTGTATTTAGAAATTGCTATACATTTAATCCACCTGATAATCCTGTGTTTCAATTGTGTAAATCACTGGAGAAGGAGTATAGCAAGTACTGGCAGCAAATTTTTGGTAACAAGTCTTCTACACCAGAGTCTCCAGCGCAGGCCGCTGGAACGGCAACATCATCGCCAAAGGTTACAAGTGTGAAACTGAGCACGCCGCAACCCCCCACACAACGACCACACGCAACATCTGTACCTCCAAAGGTTGCGTCGTCTCCTGTCATAAAGGAAGAGCCTCGACCAGCCTCCATTGGCCCAGAAACCGCTGCTGCTTTGTCTGATAATAATAAGCCTGTTGTTAGTGCGCCGCTGGATATGACGATGAATCCTCTCAACTATAACAAATGTGAGCATATACTGCAAAAGCTATCTGATAATCCAGCAGCGCTTCCGTTCTTGCAGCCAGTAGACCCAGTAGCACTTGGTATCCCAATGTATTTTGACATTATTAAGGTATGAATATCAATTCTATGGCGCACCATGTTATAGCTTTTGTGAATATCCTTCTGATCTTTTACTCTAGAAACCAATGGATTTGGGAACAGTGCGAAATAAGCTGACGAGTCACCAATACAAAACTGTGGAAGATTTTGAAATGGATGTTCGTCAGATCTTTTGGAATTGTTTCAGGTTTAATATGGCTGGATCTTGGGTAGAGCAGCAAGGCAGAGAGCTGGAAGCTGTGTTCCACGAATTGTATTGGGCTGATTACCCTCGCCCTGATATGTTAAACCCTACCCAGCACAAGGCTGCTCGCAATGTTTTAATCAAGCTCATGACTCATGAAGCGGCCACCATTTTCCTGGAACCTGTGGATGCAAATATTTTGCCCAACTACTACACTGTCATCAAAACACCCATGGATTTCCGCAAGATATCCGAAAAGCTGACGTTCCCCAATTACACTCAACTTGACCAGCTGACAGCTGATATTGAACAGATTTTTACAAACTGCTTTACCTACAATGCACCAGGAGTATGGGGGCATAATCAAGGCAAGCGATTGCAAAAATACTTCCATGGACTTGTCAGCAAGGATCCCGTAAGTTGCGATATTAACGTGATTTATACACTAAATGATTTTGTTGACTGAAGGTTTTTATGTTATTTTCTTCAGGCTTGGGGCATAAAACGAAAGCGAGAGGGGGGTACTCCTTCTAGCAATGGAGCTGACAAGAAGCGCAAAATTATAAATAATTGAATGTACTCGTAAATATTGTTTGGGATTTGAGGTGTTAATAAAAAGGACTATTACATAGCAAAAAGTTAACAGGGCCAACCTGTTTATGAAAGATGGTTAGCCAGCCAGCCAACCAGCCAATCAAAGAGTCGATATCGGAGTTGCAAAATTCCGGCAGCAGCCAGTTCGACACAAAACTGTGAACCAGTTGCGCACCACTGAAGCTTCCTCTTTTTTTACCTTGACAGATGAAGGCAAGTAGTCATCTGTTAAAACCGCATCCATCACATCATGACTGGATGGATGGATGAATGGATGAATGGACTATGAAGATTCAGCACCACAATATTAGCATTGCTCAGTTTTTCACATTATGGAATCCACCGGCATGCTCGACATCTCGATCGCCCTGACAAACAAAAAAAAAAAAACATTTTAAGCTTTAATAGGTCTTTGTTAATTCGACTACAAACGTATCGCCCTGAACAAACCTGCGACTTCTGTAACCTGATTGCAAACGACTCTATCGATTCCTAGTCCATTCATACCATGTTTTTCTTCCAATTGCGGAAAATGTTTTTTTACAAGTGACCTTTTACACTAACATGCTTTCTAATTCTTCCTGTAAACAGCTTAACATCGCCAATCCTGCGACAGGCTGTCAAAAGCTGATTGAAATCGAAGACGAACGTCGTGTGTAAGTGACATTACCAACAATCCACAACCATCACTTTTTCCCGTCAGTTATCCTAAACTCCTTGTCTTTTTCAATTTTTCACAGCCGTGTCTTCATGGACAAGCGTATGTCCGCTGAAGTTGCTGGTGACTCCATCGGTGACGAGTTCAAGGGCTACGTTTTCCGCATCTCTGGTGGTAACGATAAGCAAGGTTTCCCCATGAAGCAAGGTGTCCTTCTTCCCCACCGTGTCCGTCTTCTCTTGAGCAAGGGTCACTCTACCTACCGTCCTCGCCGTACTGGTGAGCGCAAGAGAAAGTCCGTCCGTGGTTGCATTGTCTCTTCCGACTTGTCTGTCATCTCCCTCGTTGTCGTCAAGCAAGGTGAGCAAGACATCCCCGGTCTCACTGACACTGCTGTCCCCAAGCGTCTCGGTCCCAAGCGTGCCAACAACATCCGTAAGTTCTTCAACTTGGACAAGACTGATGATGTTCGCAAGTTCGTTATCCGTCGTGAGGTTCAACCCAAGAACCCCGAGAAGAAGCCCTACACCAAGGCTCCCAAGATCCAACGTCTTGTCACCCCTGTCACTCTTCAACGCAAGAGAAGACAACAAGCTCTTAAGCGTAGACGCGCTGAGGCTTCCAAGGAAGCTGAGGCTAACTACAAGGAACTTCTTGCCAAGCGTGTCAAGGAGTCCAAGGAGCGCAAGCAAGAGATCAAGAGACGTCGCACTTCTTCCATGCAAAAGTCTTCCTCTGCTTAAAGGGAAAATTTGAATTGACATGTAAAAATTCAATCAAGTACTCCTTTCAAACTTTCGTAAAAATAAAAATAAAAATCTTGTAACGGATTGGCTTCCTTATTCATTCCATTTTCACCTTTTTTTCTTAGCAAATGACTATAGCTAATGAACGACATCCGTTGTTCACATTACCGACGGAACTATTAGTACACATTACTTGTCATTTGTCACTGCCCACATACATTGCAGCGGCCATGACAAGTACCTGTTTTCACTCACGCCTCATGAGCAGAGAAATCATAGTGTACCTTCGAGCCAGGTTCAACCTCAACCCGCACAGTGGCAATATGATAGTATTTGCATATCATACTGGATTGATCACCAGGGCCCCAACTGTGTGCGAAATTATATTTAAAGAGTTCTTCGTATGCAGTCCGACCGCCGGTCGCGAACAATCCGTACGGGCGTGGGCAGTGCTATATGCGCTGCACCGAGCAACACGAGTGTATTATGAACCATTGCTGTCTGAGGACGATGCTGGTGGCCAAAAGGGTCTGTCCATTGAGATGCGATCCAAGCTGTGTCCGTTGCACCAGTGCGGAGACCGACGAGCGCAGAATCTGGCTTTCATTCAACGCTATGTCCATTATATGCTGCAGTTGGAAGAGAAGCCGGCTAATGCCACGTTTTCTTACATCCATACCCTTAAAACATACCATACCATATTTCTGCAGGTACTCAAAGAAGGTGACTTGAATGTCTTGACTTTTTACCTGCAAACGTATGGCCCGCCGTTTCAACAATTCCGGTTACGAGGTGATGAATACGATGATATCAACATTGGTGCGTCTTCCATTGGAACGCCTTTGTGGTTACCGCCACGAGAAGAACAGCAGCAGCAGCAGCATCAGACGGATGTTGCGATCAATTTTGCTGCGCCATCAAATAGTGTTTTGCCAAAAAGTGCGTCTAATTTGGATCACATTGACCGACGAAATTTCTGCCGCTGCCATTTGAACCAGGTGTCTTCGGGCCAAGCTATGAGGCTGCAGGTGAAGAAGACACTTGAACAGTACGGAGTGCATGTCATTGACGGGTGTTCTTGAACAAGCGCACCACCCATTTTTCATTCCTTCAGTTACCACTTGTAAATAACCATAGCACGCATGCATCCTTCCCCCGCTCATATAGATATTTGTGTTAAGCCTATTGCAGGACATCGTAGGCACAATACATGATATATATCTACCAATAAACCCCCCTTCCCTTGTCACTCCATCATCTCAACCTCTTTTAACATCTTCTTTGTCTTATTAAATTGTTACACTGTTTTACAGTAGATCTATTCTTTGTGCCATGATATATATTAAAAAAAAATCCAGCCTATAAATGGATAATTATAATGATAACGATAATAACGGGCTATGATATTGTCGATAACCTCATATGCCAAGGACCTTCCACGTGAAGAACTGCAAAATCTTGCTCAAGAAGTAATAGTACCAGCGACGGCTAAAAGTCATATATGGCTTGTTGGCAATGGTCAAAGCCTTGTTATCCACGGCCGGATGGCCATGCTTGGAATTTTGAAGCAGCGTTTCGATATCATCACCAAGGATAACGTCGACACCCCAGCGAGCAGCCTCTTGAATTCTGTCTGGCGTATTGACGGTCCAAGTGTACACCTTCTTGTTGGCTTTATGGGCGTCATGTATCAACTGTTGACCATCTGGGGTGGCGAGTGCTACAAAGTTTATACTGAGTGCATCGACTTCGTTGAAGAAATGGGTGCGAGCTGCTGGCACAGAGGACCCGATAAAGCATAATGTGTAACCCTCAAACAATTTCTTGGCCAAAGGCAGGAAACGTGGATGCCAGATACCAATCACAATTTGCTTGGAAAAATCGTGTGGTGCATGCACTGCAATGAGCTTGTGAAGTTCCTCTAAGATTGTAGGCGAGTTGTCATTCTGTCGAAATAAAACCGGTTAACACCTCATCGGCTAACAACCCCTATCCGCTTACATTCATCAATTGTTTTTCCACCAACCTTAATATCAACCACTAGATAAACGTTGTTCTTTACATTCTCGTCTTCTTTAAGAAAGGCCAAGACATCGCCCATACGAGGGATGGGGCAATGCGGTTCTTTCTTGGTGCGCAAATTTTCGATATTTCCGTACCAATTTTGTTCCTTAATAATACCTTTTCCGTCTGTTGTGCGGTCCAGCCGTGGGTCATGCAGCATGACCATTTCGCCATCTTTTGTCATGTGGATATCTAGAAGCAGGGCAGAAAACTTAGCATTCAGAATTTTCTTCACGGTCCCATTGTCATACACCATCAAAGCTAAAATGCTATAGATACTTTACCAGACTCTATACCGTTTGCACCGGCCTTCACAGCCTGTTGCAACGATAGCATGGTGTTTTCTGGGTATCTTGCTGAGTAGCCCCGGTGGCCAACTACATGTGGGGTCGCTATTGGAATGGAGTGATATTTGAGTCTAGAGAGTTTCTAACAAAGGTGCCAAAGAAAAATGTCTGTGCAGTTGCAAAAAGGCCAAACCGACGGTCCCGCAAGTTTTCATGCCTTTAACTCAACCACAAGCCTTTAATAGCAATAAAAAGACGCTACTGTACCGATAGGCAGCTCTTCGACGGTCATTGCAGTTGTGTAAAAAGGAAAAAAAGTGTGGACTACGATTGGTGGCAAACGAGGTAACGATGAATATCAAGTCACAAAAGGAGTCTAATTTCATTCTCCGAGGGTCGTGCCACACTCAGCTGTCTGGAGTCATTCGGCACACTCTTGGGCTGTTGGCTATGTGATACTCTGCACTTGGCCAACACCAACACAGAGATGACAAAATAAAAGCAATTGATAAAATGATAATACTTGGAAGATGTCAATTACTTTTGACGTATCTCAATTTCTGTCTGTCTAGTCGAGATCTTAATACCTTATTGGCTGCTGTAGCATACTCGGTAAAGAAATGTCAGAAGCCTATAGACATATGCTCACAATGGTATTAATATCGTCCAATGAAAGTCTGTGTGCCTGATAAAAACTATGAGAACGTCGCTGACGCAGTGAAGAGCAGCATGCTATATCAAGATATGTTTAACCATGTGTGGCTCCATGCAGCAATGCATATAGAAAAAAAATATACCCGGATTGATGTAATGATTCAGGGATGCAAGTTCGGTTGAGGTATGACAGAGTGAATTTGTACAGGCTAATTATAAACCGTCGACTGGACTAACGAATACCTCGAATGATGTAGTAAATACATATACAGGTGAAAGCTATACGCTAGGTCAATATCAAAATCTTCTTTCACGATTGTAAAAGAATGGGAGTTGCACCAAGCCATGACGATCAAATCGTAATGTTAGGATTCGAGGTTTTGATGATGAAGTATAATGAACTCGTCCAAGGGTTCTATTGAATGCGATATTTGAATTTTCACGCTAAGGAGCAACTTTTGACTATTCTGGCGAGATCGTAAATGTCGTCACATTAAGGAAAGGCAGGTACGTTGGCAGATGACACTTTGAATATCGATATGAACTACAGGATTTTTTGAGAGTGTACGAATAGAACAGATTGAATTAGCCATCCACCATGGGTGTGGTTCGTAGCTGGAACAACAGGATAAAAAGAAGCCCTTCATAGAACATCATCGGTTGGGGGATTGTTTTGCTTTTGTTTTTCATTTGGCCTTTTACAAATGGCTAAACTCATAAAGAATGGAATCCGAATAATTGTACATAGAAGCTATTGAAATTTTGTTTGTCATTTTAAACAACCTGCATAGTAGATTATTTCATTTTTTACCGCTGGCAACTTTCTTTTTTTTTTTTCTCGCATTACTGTCGTTAATGTATGATGCCGTTCATCGAGCCGGAAATAGGATTGGTCCAAAGGTATATAAAGCGTTCTTGAACTCCAGGTCAATTTCCCATATTCAATCAATTCAATCCACCATTTCATCAATCATGCAATATCAAGTCGCTCTCTTCTTCTGCCTCGCTCTTCTCACTCTTGTCGTCAGTGCAAAGGATCATGACCGTGATAACTATGGCTACAACAACAATGGCTACGGCAACAATGGCTATGGTGGTGGCAATGGTAAGCTGGCTTCTTTGGAAAAACAATATAGACCAATATGAACTTTTCACTGACAACATATCTCAAATCTAGGTTGGGTTGATCAAAATGGTCACTGGCACAACGCTGCCGCTGGACAAACTGTCATGACTGGATTGTTCGCCATCCCTGCCGCCGTTGCTGCAGGCCTTCTGGCATTGTAAACCCTGTCCATATTGGGCTAATTTATATCCATTTTATATCATTTTTCATCAGCGTTGTTTAATTACTATCTTCATTTAAAACTTCAAATCCTATCAGTCGTAACAATCAAACTTATATGATAATACAAAGCTGCGGTTTTTTGTCTCACACACATTTTTTGGAAACAATTGCGAGTTGTGGAGATGGGAAGAATTGTATTGATTATCTCTAATAAGTAAAAGACAGATCGAGCTGCTTGTTTATTCTTGGATAATTGCTGTGCTTTTATCTTTCTTTATTTTTTTTATACAAAATGGCAAAAATATAGCTTTTGTCATTAAAGGCATCTAGATCTTTTGCATAGCAGCAACATCAACGGATTGGACATAGTCCTCGAACTCGGTGATCTTGTCAGTAAGATCGTCAATGCCAACCTTGTCATCTTCAACAACACAGTTGATCTGGAGCTTCTTGATACCATAACCGATGGCAACAAGTTGAGAGCCACCCCACAACAAACCGTCCATTTGGATGCCCTTGACGGCAGCGGTCAACTCCTCCATGGAGGTCTCATCATCCCAAGGCTTGACATCAAGAGTGACAGTGGTCTTAGCAATGGTCTTGGGCTTGTTGGCCTTCTTGGCGGCGTACTCAGCAAGACGTTGTTGCTTGAGCTTCTCAGCCTCTTCGTCAACCTCTTCGTCGTCAGAACCGAAAAGATCAATATCATCATCCTCTTCGGCGGCGGCGGCGGCGGCAGCAGCGGGAGCAGCATCAGACCTGAAGTGAAAAAACCGAACCCCATTAGAAACCCATTGTACCTACAGGACGCTCCACCACACGCTGGACGACAATACTTACTTGGAGACAGTGGAGTACCACTTGGCGATGTTGGCATACTCGGAAGCGGGAGCAGAGCCAAGAGCCTTGACAACGGCCTCGTCAGCCTCAGAAGCTTTAGTACTGTAAACACCAAAGAAAATAGATCAGAATGGAGTCGAAAACGTGAATGTGAGACAAATTTAATAACATCCATACCCCTTGACGAACTGGTTGTTCTCGAAGAAACCGTTCAAGATTTGAAGAGCAATGGGGGATTCAAAGGTGATGGAAGACATGATTGACAAGTGAAGGAGGAGAAAATTTTTCAGTAGCGTCCTGCAACAATAAACGAAAATCTCCAGCCCGCTGGGAGTGGCTGATACAAATGATTGGCTGGTAGTTTGCCATGGAAACAGACACCTCAGTAAAACGTGCCCTGAGTGACTACGAATCATTGAATTTTGCAAGTTCATTTATAACGAAAACATGTATTCATTCTTTGAACAAACTTTATAAATGCAATCATCTCGTATTATCCCATTACTGCTTGTTCACGGTAGGTAGTTTAAAGGTCATATCAAGCTTCACGTGACCTTCATAATTACAATTCTGGTTGTTGATGGCTGGCACTAAAAAGGAAATACACTGAAATATATTTGCATTCTCCGGAGACATTTTTCTTTTCTTTACCTTTTACTTGCACACCATGGCTCCAGTAAGTCCTCCAACCACGATGGCATCATCCAACCACAATGGCACTATTAGTGCGCATGAACACTGCTAACATATGGTTCTCAGGTTGCACGAAAATCGAAAAAGAGATCTCCTCGCCAGAACTCCAACGTGTTTGCCATGTTTGATCAGCAACAGATTATTGAGTTCAAAGAGGCCTTCAGTATCATGGATGCCGATCATGATGGTTTTGTATGTGCAGAGGATTTGGAGGAGGTGTTTCAACAGCTGGGTAAGTGTTCAGTCTAATGTTCAGTGGACTACAAGTGTTGGAGATACTCATCGGAGGTTAATATTATGGGCGAAAACTAGGTCAACCAGCCACCCCTCAGCAGATCCAAAAGATGCTGTCAGAGACACCTGGCGCCATCAATTTCACCGTTTTTTTAACGCTGATGGGAGAGAAATTATCTGGAACCGACCCAGAGTCAGAGATTCTTCAAGCTTTCGCGGCTTTTGACGACGATGGCAAGGGGTATATCAACGCTGAAGACCTAAGAGAGTTTATGACAACCATGGGTGATCGATTCACAGATGAAGAGGTCGATGTGATGTTCAAAGGCTCACCGGTCGACGATCATGGAAACTTCAATTATCGAGAGTTTGTGCGCGTGCTCAAGCATGGCGAATAAGCCGCCATATACCGCAGTTTTGTTTCTATACCCCGATTACACCCCTTTATTACCCCATTTTGCTGTACATAACTCTCTCACAACATCAAAATTATGTTGGAGATTTGTTTTCTTTCTATTTCAACTTAGTATGGTAGATATTGCAACTCACAATAAATCTGTCAATTATTGTATAAGAAACTATGAGCACAGTTGATATGCGCACAACGTGAGCGAGAGGAACAACCTCTGACTGACTGACTTTATAGACGACAACGTAATAATTTGTATTAGAGAATATAACATATATTGATAGTCATAGCAGCTTTTTCTACAGTGAAAGGGTGTAAAGATTATATTAAACAACATGTTTTTAAAGTAAACTATAAGGATAAAGAATGTATAAGAACAAAGAAAAAACCACAAAGATAGCCATGTTTACAAGTCAAAAAGTTTCCTTATTTCTTGGGTTGTAAGTTTAGTGCTTTGGATTTGACCATCGCCAAGAGCACCTTGGATAATGCGTGCCTTCTTCTGCTGTAGTGCCACAACCTTTTGTTCGATAGTATCGTTGACCAATAACCGAACAACTTGTACACGTAAGGTTTGTCCAATACGATGAACTCGATCTATAGCTTGTTCTAGGAAGCGATATATTAGTTATTGGTGTATAGATAAATGCTGCCAATGCACATTATGGTTTACCTTCAAGCGCCGGGTTCCACCACACGTCGGTTAAAATGACACGGTTAGCTGCTGTGAGGTTCAAACCAAGCGATCCGCACTTGAGCGAAATCAGCATGACAGTGGTGTCTGGATCGGTCTTTAAAGCCAAAAGGCTCTTTTCTCGTGTTTGATTAGGCATAGAACCATCATATCGGCAGTATTTAAACCCACACTTCTTGAGAGGTTCTTCAATCAGGTCCAACATGGCCGTAAATTGGGAGAACACAATGGTCTTTTCAGCCGGTGCTGTTCTGCGACTTTCGTCCAATATTTCCACAATCTTGCTGATTTTCGAGCTGGTCACGAAGGTTTGAGTACTATCAATAGTTTCAAAATCGTCAACAGACGGCTCGGCCGCAACTTGTGTTGCCGGTTGAGCACACTTGATGACTTGTTCGGCACATTCCCAGCAGAACGGTGAGGACGCGTCCGAGTTATTATTAAATAACGCTCGGCTACAGAGCTCGCATGTTCGTTTGCCAGGTAAGTTCTTATCAAACACTGACATACCAGGCTCAGCAACGCCTCCCCAGCCGAGATCAACAGCCATTTTTGTCATCAAAGCTCGCTTGGCTAACGCTTCGCCAGCTTCTTTGGCTTCTCGTCGACTATTATTGATTGATTTCATACTAGTCGTCTCAAGTTCTAAGGCATCGGCATCAGCTCCCATTGATTTCAGCACGAGTTGAGGATGGTTGCACGCTGTATCGGCAAATTGTTAGAAGACAACCCGGTACATCAGTAAACAATATATAAGACACACATACCTTGGCGTAATCGGAGCAACATACACAACATGTTGAGATAATTCTTGTCGTCTTTACCAGATTTGAAGATCTTTTCAACTGTCGATCGGGTCTTCATTGTCAACATATCATACAATTCGCGTTCCTTTGGAGAGAAATCCAAGAACACATCTTTCTTATCTCGTTCAGGTAATTTTAATGACAGTTTTGTGGAAACTTGCCCATCGGTGGTGTCTTTGCCAGTCGACTGACCAGAGTCAACAGACGCTGCGGGTGAGCTTACATCTGCGCCAACGCCGCCACTTGGCGATGTTGCTCGTGAAGTACTGTTTGACGGACCAGCGTCTTCAACAGTATTCAAGTTTTCGTCTTTCAGAATACTTTTGGTTCTTCGGAGCATGATTGCCATGAGCACAGCCTTCAGCCTTGCCATGGCAGTTTTGCTCTGTCCACTTTGTATTGGCGCTGAAATGGTGGATTTGAAGTGACTATAATTACATAAAGGTTGTATCCGCAAGAATCGCAGTAAACTAAACAGTTCATCAACATTATTTTGGAGCGGCGTGCCCGTTAGACACCATCTTTTGGAGGCTGGGAGGCCAGTACATGAAAGCGACGCTCGCGTGTTCCTGTTTTTAATTTGTTGCGCTTCATCTACAACCTTTGTGTTAGACCAAAATGCATCATGAGATTTCCAAACCCAATTTATGTATGCAAATCTTACCAAGGACAATTCTATGCCACTTGACCTGAAACAAGGGCCCATATCCATTCGAGGGAAGCAAACCCGAGCTGTACTCGTCAGGCAGCCCAGTATAATCGAGCATGCCAAACCCAGGGGAAGACACGGTACTGGACTGTTCCTCTTCACCATTATCATCGCCGTTTCGTCGCTTTTTGGAGCTTGTCACACTGCTCTCAGACCGAGTATCAAAATTCATATCATTGATGACTTGTTTCTTCTTGCGACCTTTCTCAATAGCCGGATAATCCGATGCCACAACCTGGTAGGTAGTTATGATCACATCATAATGTAAGAACGTCGCTGCGTCTCTAGATCTTGACTGCCCATGATGCACCAGCACTTTGATTCTGCCGTCTTGAGTTTTGGAGCGGATTTCATTGGCCCACTGCTGAATGAGCGCTAACGGAGTGACGATAAGCGTAATCTTTTTGGTCTTAGTTGAGCTGGCCCCGTTCGCGTCTAGTGCATTATTATTATTTCTGTTCTCGTTCAGCGTAGACAATAAAAGTCCCATGGTCTGTATAGTTTTCCCCAGACCCATGTCCTAAAATAATTGTAATTTATGAGCAACAGCAATCATGGTGTTAAGAAAACGGCAAAGATGAGGGTTCATGGAACTTACATCGGCTAATATTCCTCCATTACTGCTTTTGTTTGCTTCGCGATCAATCATCCACTGCACACCATGAACTTGATGCTTCATGAGCGCTACTTTGAGTCCTTCTATATGTCTTTTAGACTCATCTAATTCTTCTTCATCGTCGTCTTCGATATCTTGTATATTCCCAACATCGTCATCTTCCAGAATAATTGTGCCATTTTCGTCTGTGTATACTTTTGGTTGTAATGATTGCTTCTTCCCCGCAAATGAACTTGGTATGCTGTCGAGAAGCTCTGAAATCTCTCGTTTGGTTTGATCAACCATACCTGTTCCACTGCTTTCGTAGTTGTTATATGACGAATATTTGCTTCGGTTGGTGACGGCGTTGGTGATAATGGGATTAGGGTTTTGATAGCGGCATGATGGGTTGAAAAATGGTGGTTCTTCTAGATTAACATGATGATGGCGAAGGTTCAGGCCAACTTGCTTCATGTTGTTTGGCTGGCTGTACAGAATGATGAACACGGGCGTTCGATGCTGATTGGATTTATTTCGTGGTATCACTGCATCCCACCAAATCATACCAGCGTCGGCTAAAGGTCCCAAAAACTTGGTGTCTTCAAAAGGTAACCAACCAAAGAATCTCCTTGGCGGCGATCGCGATGATACCACGAATGAGTAATTGCCGGTTTTATCACGTCTACCTTCGTTTAAAACTTGTACTGCTTCATAACCTTCGTCTCTGATCAAGTCGATACTTTTGATAGCAACGATATCTGTTTTGACCATGCCCAAACAGATATTTTTGTTGGTCATCTCTTCATCAACTATCAAATCGTCGTCATCGTCGTCATCGTCCACAGTAGCAATTGGTATATTAGCGAGAGAAGGTGAACTTTGCATACTCATAACATGTTGAGGAGATTGATGGTTGATCATGTGTTGTTGCCGTGCCATTAGCCTTCGATTGTACTCCATTGATGACATTGGCATATTGGTATTATCTACATTCATGCCCATGTTCTGTGTAGCTGGCCCAGCACTGGATGATAATGAGCGCACCAAATTCGTAGGCTGAGGGTGAATAGTGAGCTGATCGAATGACGGTGTATTGCTTAACATTAAGTTCCGCTCAAGGCTATCGCCCGACGTGCCTCGATCCATCTGCGGCCAATACGGAGGATGCGGTTGCATGGACGAGCTGGACGAACCGTCACCGTGCAGGACTCGACGCCTCTTTTCAGAGTGAGGAGGGCCTGCCAGCGATTGGGCATTGGGCAGAGCATAGTTCTGCGGCGTCGCATATGCCATAACGTCTGGTGAGGAAGTGTCGGAAAGATCTATGTACATGGCGCCCTGAGGTGCTTGCACACCACCATTGGACATGGGACTGCTTCCACCACTCTGAGTTTGCCGATAAGCCTGATTCTGAAATTCATAATCCATAGGTTTGGTTACAAAACTGGCAATGTTATCAAGTTCAAGAGCTGGAAACAGGGAGCAATGAACCGAGTAACGGTTGAGAGGCACTACAGGGAAAAACACCTATTATACAAACGCTCACAAAAAAAAGTATGGAGATATCCTGTCACATGATGTAGGAGTTTTAATCATTCGGGTCACTTGACTTGCAGTAAGATTTCACTGATGAAGTCTTCTAAATGACATTTCTCTATGAACATAGCAAGCTCAAACTGTTCACTGCGTAAATCTCCTGCCACGCCTTCTATGTTAGCGTCATTGATGATTTCAGGGAATCGAATTTTGATGTCCCATTTGACCGGGCCAAGTTGGATTTGACGTGGTCTCACAATATCTAATAAAAACCATTGTAAACATCTTTTTTATCGCTGCATATTGTTGCTGTCATATGACTTACCGTAGTTGCGGCATCGATTGATCACTCTGAATGCAGTCGTCTGTCTTAACTGAATAGTGAGCTGCGGGTCTGAACATGTCTGTCGGAACACATGAAGGTCATCCCAACTATAAAATTGAAAGTTAGTATAGGAAAAACCATAGCATGAATGCTACTATTCTACCTACCGATCGTTAATATAGATACGCCTCCAGATGGTGTACAACATGGCTAAGCTCCGTTCAGCTGGCAGAGCAGTCTAGAAAAAACAACATCAGCAAACATCCTTTATATGTGAGCAAACGTCTAACCATTGTATATACCTTTGCATTCTCGTATAGCTTCAGTGCTGTTATGTAGTTGCTGTTTTGTGATGTCCTATTATCTCTCAGAGTAAGGACATCCACTAGACCTTCCTCCGTTAGCATCTTTCCATCTAGAAGCTGGCTCACCAGGTGTTTAAATATCAGCTTAAGCGTACTCCACTCGTTTTCCGTTAACTGAGTGCAAAGCATTTCGGTGAGAGCTTCGGCCTTTTGCTCAGTGGTTTCGTACGAATACTCAGAAAGCATCTGTTTGAACTCAGCGACAACTTCTTCTTGTACATTTATGATTTGAAGTTGACGGTCGATCTTAGCTATAGCTGCTGATTCTAGATTATAAAACCGTTAACATCGTTCCAAATCACAGAAGACTCGGCTTTCAAATTGCAGAACTTACTATTGCCTGCAGAGCCATCCAAATTTTGCTGCGTTTGCTCCACACTAGCCAAAAGACTCAACTTGGCCGTACTCAATATGTTCTGTTTGGGCACGTTAGTCAAATTGCGAAACTGATAACGTGCAGATTATGGCTAAATACCTTTCTGTGGGCCAAGTTGGCTTCTTGTGGTGCGATCCGCTCCAATGTTTCAAACGCCTTTTCATATTTTTGTAATCGTATATCGTGCATCCATGATAACTGGAGTTTTCTTGTGCTTTCTAGATATTGACTCAGCAAATCATTGTAGTTGTCACTTAGTTGAAGAAGTTCAGCTTCGTGGCCTATATACGCATTTAAAGTAATGATCAGTCTTGTTGTCATGCATGAGGCGAGATACCATTATTCTGGTTTGATACATACCGGTAGCTATGAACCAGTCAAACAGCAATTTGATAAAGCCTTCGCCATATTTCTCGGAAAAGTGATCAGCTTGCTCCATGGCGCTGCTCGACTGTGTTGGCTGAATAATTTCAATCAGCTTATCGAACACCTGATACTCTTCTGCAAATCGCATAGCCACAATAGGCTGGCCAATGTCATTGACCGCTTTAATGACTGAGGGTTGCAAATCACTTGCAATAGCCTGTGCCTCTTGAATGTTCTTAATGTCGCTGGTTCTATAAAAAATAATAGATATTGTTAACATCTAGCCAACCGGATCAATGACAGATGGCGAACCAACTTACCTTTGCGCAAAAAGCAGCCTTTGATGTGCTACTTTAAGCAAGAAATCAGCTACTTCTGCAGCTTGGCTACTCAGCGTAGAAGACAATTGGCGTTGTGGACTGGGCAAATGCTCTTCTTCATAGTCCATTCCGACGGTACCATTTGAAATAGGAAGTGTAGGAATCATCGGTAAGGTGGCGAAAAAGATGGATTTCAATGCTTGCACCATTTCATGTGTAACTTCAAACATATACTCGTCAGAATCAATAGCTATGGGTTTGGGCTCAACAAGCAGGATGAAACTTACCAGTCCATGAGTCACCAATGTCGAAATCTTCCCCAGGATACCTTTCTGTGAGCTCAACTCGCACTGCTTGTGTAGCTCTTAGTATAGTCTAATGTAGCAAATGCATGTTAAAATCATCCATATGTCGCCAACAATTA
Source organism: Umbelopsis isabellina (assembly GCA_016758905.1). Taxonomy (NCBI): domain Eukaryota; kingdom Fungi; phylum Mucoromycota; class Umbelopsidomycetes; order Umbelopsidales; family Umbelopsidaceae; genus Umbelopsis; species Umbelopsis isabellina. The sequence continues at coordinate 114,221 of JAEPQZ010000018.1, forward strand.
CATTATGCATACTTACCAGCACCAAGGCGTTAGCTTCTACTTGGAAACTGGATTGGCCGAACTCGGCAGCCAATGGATGACCAGTGGTAGACACCATGGTAGCAGTATTAATGATGAACTGAGGTATCAAGTTGGATTTGGTCTTGAGAAAATCTCGCAGACGGGCATCGTCGTTAGCATTATTGCTATGGCTTGCATATTCAGGAATAGCAGCAGATGCAATTCGTGCAGATATCTTGCCATCTCCACTCTCGCTGGAAACGATATGAGTCCAAAGTGCGCACGCTGAACTCATTGTTTCTAGATTGCGGCGCAATTGAGAAGGTATAGATACGCCAGCATTCGTTTCTGTTGCCACCGAATAACAACTTTCTATCAAAGTATTCATAGCAGCTACACGCGAGTTCAAATGCTCTTGCAGATCGAGTCTCGGTATCAAAAACATCGATTCTAAAGTGATGGGTTCATTCTGTCAGGTCATAATGGTGACCAACGGCGCTATTCTCTTCCAACTTACCTCCAGACAAGATTTCACGACTAAGCTCAACTGCAGCATGTCGCAGAGCAGGGATATATACAAGTTGGTTGGAATCCAAATGGAAAGTTAAAGGATTCTGTGAGGATGAGGACATTGATAAGCATACGATCTATCGATTTGATTCGCAGATCTAAGACTCTCACATTAGGCTTTGTTTCAAAGAAGACTTTTTGTTCCAAATATGATTTCGCCAAAATGTCCCTCAACAGCTAAATGCAACTTAGTACGTTTTGCAATTTCAAAATGCAAGCAGATAGTTAGCGCTTACAGTATTACTTTCAGATAGTGTGTTTGCGCTACATTGTAGAAGCAAAGTCAGATTTTACAACACATGTATTTCTCGCAAAGGCACCGTGCTTTACCTATCAGGAGTTACTATCATGCTTAGTTTGTTGATATCTACAGTGAGCTCCAGTAAACCAGCTTGAGCTGTTAAAAGTTGTATGCACGCTGTTGGCTCTACATCATTATTCCAAGGACCTTCTTTAGCATTTCTCCAGGACAACAGAGCGTTCTGGGACACATTATTCAAATCGATACGTCCTTCGCCGCTTAAATCAGTAAATAAGTAGCGGTATAAGACAGTTCCCTTGATGCTAACGACAGCCACAGGTCCACCATTAGGCAATAAGAGCATGGGCCGTGTGTTACAGTTTCCGTCCTACAAATAGATTGTTTCAATATTGAATGTACTTTACCCAGTGTATCTAAGGAAAATCACACTCACGTCGGTATAGTCTAACTTGATTATGTCCACTATAGTAGGTAATCCTTCCGCCCCATCCATATTCGTATCGCCATCTGTTTCCAACCGATGGAGTATATTTTCAGCAACAACAACAGCGTAGCCATGTTCCCCGTTATGTTTGAAAGCTATGAGCATCGCGAGCTTTCCAGATCTTTCTATGCTAAAGTCGATAATCCCGAAATCATCGTGTGTGATGTAGCCATCAATTCTGAGACGCTCCTGTATTTTATCATATATAGGAACCGTGCTTACAATCTAATGGTAGGGCGTGAATACCCCTATTTCAAGCTCAAAATCATCAAACCTCCCACTTACTGCGCTTCGATTAGGCATATCAACGTGCATGGTGAAAACTGATTGACCGGATAGAATGACTACATGGCTGAGGAATTTCAATCAGTATCGCATACTTTGTACCAAATCTTCAGGAAGACATTTACCTTTGTGACGCTTTGTTCGCCCGATTATCAAATTTAATGCTGAGTATCTCATCATGTCTGCCTCTTATTAAAGTTGAAGCTGATGTACCGAGTAAGTTTCTAAGTGGCACACTGTTGGCACCTGCAAACCAAGAGCCAACCCGTTGAAGCACGCTAGAGCGCTTGCGAAGTGAGACAGCTGATATTATTCCGGGTACTTGTAAATCGATGGTGAATATATCTCCACATGCTGTCCCTGCTACAAATCCGCCACTAAAGAATTCGCTCAAACTTGTCATGGTATCTCCAATTTTCACCGGTAGCTCATACTGTATGGCGTTATGCAAATGAAAGGACAATGAATTCCACAACGCTACTTTTCCTTCCGGAGAGCAAGCAAGAAGAGAGTAGCTTTCCATTCTTGAAGCTGATTTCGGCGCCAATAGACGTAGGAATGGTGGTTTTGTAGTGCTGAACGGTAGATCAAACTTCAGTAGATATGCAGAATCGGCACCCTGATGTTTCTCAGTTAGCACAAAGAATTAAAGGAAGATTCACATACAAGCACATATCCAACCTGTCCTAGTTTCCATATCAGAATTTGCTTTCTGTCTGCAACAGCTGCAATGTCGGCCCTGGCATCGAAAGTTGCACTAGACACGAATCCTTCTGAAGCTTATTTATGTTGAATTGGTCAATCGATACTTTAGTAGTCCCATTATCAAATCTTTTATCTTACCACATGTATCACATAGTTTTCTAGCTTTCTCTGGTAGCTTCTCTAGTCCATTGACAGAGTGGAAATAAGATTTTGACCACTCAATGTGAGCTTTAAAGGTACTGCTGGACGCCGATCCAAAGAATCGAGGGGTCTCAGGTATTGACGTGAAATCAGAAGCTACACGAAAGCCATTGTGCTGATTTTGTTCCTGAGACACGGTTCGATTTCTCGGACGCGTAGTCGTAAACATCTACCAACAAAAGACTACTTGCAGGTTTTCGAAAGTTTGACGGTCGAGTTTCTCCTGAAGCGCTGGCAAAAATGTAGCCTGGTTGTCGGAGAAAGAAATCATGGTTGCTATGAAGCAAACGTTATAATATTACACTTGTTATAGAGCGACAGACTTACAAAGCTTTCATGAGCTAGGCTCACCAAAGCATAAGGTCTATAAGTTATAAACAGAATTGAAGATAATACCATGCTTGAACAGTCATAGGGTTCTGAAAGATCCAGGCTAGCAGCGGCGAACAAGAGACGACTGATTCAATTGGCTACTTATCTCTTCTGGCTTGCTACCCACATATAATTATTATATCAGTTCAATGTATCGCTACCTACATGCCAAACACCTGATTGTAGCTATTCTTGTCATGTTCAATAAAAGCTGTCCCTAAGACCTGATCATCAATTCTGGCAATTTCGTTCGATACTCATGTTTCGCAGTCACGCCCATACACCAACAAAGCGGTTTTTTGAAAGTTTAAGCAGCATTCAAGGTTTTTGCTCTGGCAGTTTGCTAAAACAATGGATCATCATTTTAGCAGTGCGACTCAGGACGAGTTTTCTTTCTTAGAATACTCTGGGGACACCCAATCTTCACAGTATGACTACGATGACCTCAGTCAACAAAAAAGCACCTTACAGGAACATGACTCTGAATTATCTTTGGCCTCGTTGTCGCTAAACTCGCAAGCTACCAATGGTTTAACGCAGACCGACGACCAACAGATTACGGAGTTCCAGTTTGAGGATACAGACGACCTTGATGTCTTTGGAGATGCTCCGGGCCATGCTATTGAGATGGACTTGCCCGCACACGCCTGTCGCTACTGCGGCATTCACTCTGCCTCTTCTGTGGTGAAATGTATCACTTGTAACAAATGGTTCTGTAACTCTCGTGGACATACTTCAGGTTCGCATATCGTCAACCATCTCGTCAAGGCAAAGCACAAGGAAGTTATGCTTCATCCAGAATCCCCGCTTGGTGAAACAGCTTTGGAGTGTTATAACTGCGGCTGTAGAAACGTTTTCCTCCTCGGTTTCATTCCGGCCAAAAGCGATACTGTTGTCGTTTTACTGTGCAGGTAAATGGCATTATCTACGAGTTTAGTAATATGAATCATCCGTTAACCTTGCATTATGATAGACAACCATGCGCTGCTGTGCCATCTTCGAAAGACATGAATTGGGATACATCACAGTGGATGCCTTTGATTGATGATCGTTGTTTCCTTACATGGCTAGTGAAAATCCCCTCTGAACAAGAACAGCTACGTGCTCGACAGATCACTTCTGTTCAAATCAACAAACTGGAGGAACTGTGGAAAGACAATGCTGAAGCTTCTTTGGAGGATTTGGAGAAACCAGGTGTCGATGATGAGCCCCATCCGGTTCTACTAAGGTAAAATTTTACTTCCAAGGGTAATGATTTGATGGGCGGTCATGATAGTAATGGCTTCTTGTTTGATAGGTATGAGGATGCTTACCAATACCAGAATATTTTCGGCCCTCTGGTGAAGATGGAAGCGGATTACGACAAAAAGCTCAAAGAGGCTCAGACCTGCGACGACATCGTGGTACGGTGGGATGTTGGTTTGAATCAAAAGCGTATTGCTTGGTTCTATTTCCCCAAGTTGGAAATGGGCGAGGTTAAATTAGCGGTTGGCGATGAACTACGCTTGAGATATAGAGGAGAACTTCATGAGCCTTGGGGATGCGACGGCCATGTTATCAAGATACCCAACAGTAAGTACTTACGTGGAACGACAGACCTGAACCTTAGCGTTTTCTTACACTTTTTTTTTACCAGATGTCAGCGATGAAGTGTGCCTGGAACTCAGAAGGGGCGAGAAAGCTCCAATCAATTGCACACACAACTTTTCTGTCGACTTCGTTTGGAAATCTACAAGCTTTGATCGTATGCAACTGTCCATGAAGACATTTGCTGTCGATGAAACGAGCGTCAGCGGTTACATCTATCACAGACTACTTGGACATGATGTCGAGCCTCAAGTGTTGCGAACTCAGATGCCTAAACGGTAAGCTTATAGTCTGTGAAATAGTAATTTTCATCTATCAGTAACGCTTCAAGTTTCTTTGCTTTTCAACAGATTCTCTGTACCCAACCTTCCAGAACTCAATCATTCTCAAGTTTATGCCGTCAAGTCAGTCCTTCAAAAGCCTCTCAGTCTCATCCAAGGTCCACCAGGAACTGGTAAAACAGTAACATCTGCTTCTATTGTGTACCATTTGGCCAAGATGAATCCTGGCCAAGTTTTAGTATGTGCACCGTCAAATGTCGCTGTGGACCAATTGACCGAAAAGATCCATCACACTGGTCTTAAGGTCGTGCGTGTGACAGCAAAATCTAGGGAGGCACTAGATTCACCAGTATCCTTCTTGACCCTCCACGATCAGGTTCATAACAACGACACCAACATCGAGCTTCAAAAGCTTATTCAGCTGAAGCATGAACAAGGAGAATTGAGCGCTGGTGATGAGAGAAAGTACAAATCATTGAAGCGAGCATGCGAAAGAGAAATCTTGCAGGTTTGTTGAAAGCACTTTCTGTAATTTTGTTGTTCTGTAACGTATTAACACCATTTCTATCTTAGAACGCTGATGTTATTTGCTGCACTTGTGTGGGAGCGGGTGACCCACGGGTAGCGAAACTCAAGTTCAGAACTGTATTGATTGACGAGGCTACTCAAGCATCTGAACCAGAATGTATGATTCCATTAGTTTTGGGCTGCAAGCAAACTGTGCTAGTCGGTGATCACCAACAGCTGGGACCCGTCATCATGAACAAGAAAGCTGCTCGTGCTGGTCTTTGCCAGTCGCTTTTCGAGCGCCTTGTCATTCTCGGTATTCGTCCAATCCGTCTTCAGGTTCAATACCGTATGCATCCCTGTCTATCTGAATTCCCCAGCAACATGTTTTATGAAGGTACTCTGCAGAATGGTGTCACAACTCAAGAACGTCTTCGTAAGAATGTGGACTTCCCCTGGCCAGTCCCAGAAAACCCCATGTTTTTCTACTCCAACCTTGGCAACGAAGAAATCTCCACTTCAGGAACATCTTATCTCAACCGTACTGAAGCTTCAAATTGTGAAAAGATTGTTACTCGCTTCATGAAGGCTGGTATCTTGCCATCTCAAATTGGTGTTGTCACTCCATATGAAGGCCAACGTTCCTACATCGTTCAGTACATGCAGTTCAATGGATCTCTTCGTAAGGATCTCTACAACGAAATCGAAGTGGCTAGTGTTGATGCATTCCAGGGTCGTGAAAAGGATTATATTATTCTCAGTTGTGTTCGTAGTAATGAACATCAGGGCATTGGTTTCTTGAGCGACCCTCGTCGTTTGAACGTCGCTTTGACCAGAGCCAAGTATGGTGTAGTTATTCTCGGTAATCCAAAGGTTCTTAGCAAGGTACGTAATCGACTTTACTTGCTTCACGGCCCTATGTCTGTATACAGATTCTAATTTGTTTTTTATGGTTTTATAGCATCCTTTGTGGCATCATCTCTTGGTGCACTACAAAGAGAAAGATTGTCTGGTTGACGGTGCTTTGAACAACCTCAAGATATCAATGATTCAGTTCAATAGACCCCGCAAACAGTATCGCAAAGACGACAAGTTCCGACAAGGTCTTTCACACCAGATAGATGCTCGTGAAGCCTTTGCTAGACCACCTCTAGCAGCAGATAACCGTAGAGGTCAGAAGGGTTACGGCTCTGAATTCTTGAAAACTCATGATCCTATTGGCTATATTCCTTCCGACATGGGATCGCTACCGTCGTCGCAGTTCAGCATTCCGTTGATTCCTGCTGCAAGCGGTCCATTCACTCAAGATCTGTCGCAAAGCAGCGTCTCCAACCGCAGAAGCGCTCGACAAAATGCTATCAATGGCAACGGCAATGCTGGTGATTCATCTGCTTTCGCAAATCATACTATGAGCCAGTCTCAAAGTTCGATGTTGGGTAGTCAAAATATGTACAGCAGTCAATCCTCTATCGGTCTTGCTCTTTCTCAAAGTGATCGACTACGTATGATGGCAGAGATGGCTTCTCAGGGAGGTGCCAACGGCCATGCTGGTCTCATGAGTCAAGAAAGCATGGGATTCACTTATGACGCCTACAAATCTGAGGATACACAATCAATGCTCAGTCAAGACTTTGACTTGCGAAGTCAAGCTAGCCAGTCATTCACTCAATACTGACCCATATGATATTATACGAGGTATCCTACCCTCTTTTCCCCACAATTTACACAGTTGAGCAACTCCTGTAGCATTTGACCGATAACTGTCATGCCGCTTACCGAGTGATCAACGCGCTAGATCCTTCTATATTCCTTTTTCTTTACAAAGGGGAAGTAAGGAAATATAACGATTTGGCTATGATGATGCTGTATGCGCTATAACAGTTGAGTAACTGAGTGGCCAAAACTCTTCAGGCACATCTGTATAAACCTATTCTACCACTCTTTATATACTTCTTTTGGCAAACGTCGTGCATCTAATCATAGTCTTCGCTCACGGAATACGAAATAAAGCAAATGACTTATATATCAATGCTGCGAATTTTGCTTAGCATATGGTGCACCTTGATTTGTTGATAAGTTTTTGTGACATGGCTGCGTGTCATAACTCTGCAGTCTAGTGACATAGATAAAGATATCAAAGTGTAACCTATTTTTTGACCAGCTCGCCCACCATTGGAACAGAGAAAATATATAGCCCGTATGGAACTCACGATCTCATCTGACAACTTCGACTTGTTAAATTATGCCGGTAATACAAATAAGTTTGCTATTCAGCAAACTGATGATATAGCGTACGCCACCTACATTGTTCAAATGGATATTGGCCCATTCTCATTTACCTTATCATGCGATGAACGGGTTGATTTAAGCTTTTGTGCAAGGGAAATCCCGAAGTTGTGTGGTGATGTTGCACATCCCATATGGTGTTACCCTGTCTTTGCTGTCCACAAATATACAAAACGATAAGAAAAGAAAAAACCGTGCTTGTTTCGGTTATAGACAAAATTCGTATCGCATTCAATCAACTCCATAATTACTAAACACGACGTTGGCAGCGATTAACTAATCAACAGGCAAGACTAACCAACGAAAGCGGCCAATCTACCAAAAGAAATTGTTGAAAAATAAGCCGGCATGTTTTTAAGATGCAAGACACCTTCAATGAACTAGAGAAAAAGCGAACCAGGGAGGCAACCATGAGCCTAGGTGCCGAGTTCGCTGAAATAATGGACCCTAGATACTGGAGTGAAGATAACGAAAAGCTTGTCTTTCTACAAGACTAGAAAATACAGGCAGCCTACAGATATATCCTGGAAGTCCAATCGTAAAGGCCATGGTGACAGGCCACTCCAAAGCGAACTACTTGACATAACGCAATCATGTAGTAAAACTGAATGTTCCCACGGAAAATCCGATCTACCTTGCGAAAACGGGCATATCAAGATGTTAAACGAAGTTAAGAAGTTCGTTGAAGATGAAGTCACCTCCTACCTCAAGGTTGTAGGTTATAAGGACCGAGATAGTGATATGCATCGTTTGCAAGGCCTGACACGCTTTTTATGGTCTGCATACAGCTCCATTAAAATAACGCGGCCAAGTAATAAAAGGCGAGCAAACAAGTGCCAGTTTAAAGAGCTCTTCCCTACCAAGTTTAGAGAAGCAGATTTTCAACCTGAAAAAAACAAGTTATCGAGCGATGCGACTAGGGTACACATTGTAGTTTATCAGGCACTGGGCAGATTTAGGTCTTTTGGTCACCTAGAAGCATCAGAAATGGCTAATGCTTTATGTCTCAACACAATCGTGTTGGCGATACTAAAAGTTCTTGGAGATATAAGTATTCCCCATAAGAGTGTTAGACCACCTCAAATATGGGCTGGCAGATACGAAGAAGTCTGCTTGACTTGGGAGGAAGTAAAACGTATCTGGGATGAAAAAAATAATTGGACTTATTACGAACGAATACAATATGCTTTGGTATCGATGAGTTCGAGTTCTTATGAGAGCCACTGGGTCGTAGCGACACGCGAAGGTTTTAAACTGATCAAGAGAGAAGATGTGAAATGTGCATCATCTTGGGTGTGGACAGATTCCTACATGTATCCGGAGCGAATTTTAGACCAAGTAAGAACTGCCAATCGTTTAGGCTATGATCACATCTGGATAGACTGCTTTGCGGTAAGGGAGCAACAGCCCGAGAAATCTGTGGACCAAAGGTGTATGGCAGATGTATATATAAAGTCAGCTGTTATAGTGAGTTTTGGATGTCAGGACCAGCGCAAGATCAGGATACTCAAGAGGTTATTTGGAAAACATTCGCCGGTTCATTTACTTGCAACGCGTTGGAATACACGAGTATGGACTTTCCAGGAAGCTTGGCTTCCACCAGAGGTATATTATACTTTGGACGGTCAAGAGTTCAAGCTGCCTCGCCACGAAAGTGAGATTGCCGTACCGCCCGTGAGCGACTTCTCCGAATATAGACGGAATAAGGAAATGAACCTCGTCGAGGCCAGGTTCAGGACGGCGCATAGGGTATCCACAAAACAGCGGGACTATTTTATAGGAATAGCTGCTATGGTGCCGGAAGTAACACCTACATCCCAAAACATCGAGGGCTTTACAATACAGCCTGCAACTTACACACTTCCCAGAGAGATTCTACTTATGACAGGCGAGGGCTACGGAGTGAAGGACTTTTGCTGGCTACCTCGCTTCAAAATACTATCTACCAGCAATAAGCTTTCGGGAAATAAAGTCAGCATCGTGAACGGAGTCTTGCAGGTCATACCGCATATGGTTTTCAAAAAAGGTGATGTGCGATGTTTTTGGACCAAACGAGAACTTAAGCCAGAAGATGAGAGCAACCTTCAAAAGATCATCAGAAGTGTTAAAAGATCTACGCACCTACTTACGATAGAGAAATCATATAGATACCACCTGACCTACATCTGTGAAGAGCAACCAAGTGATTCAGCAAAGATGACCAAGCTTCGTGTCATCTACCAAGCATATTTGGCTTATTTCGCTGATAGCGGTATGAAAGGGAGTGAAACTTACCAGCTTATCTGATACGGAATTGGGAGACATCTAGCATGACATTTGTCTATAAAATAGTGCAGTGTCATGATACTCAATAAACTGAGACTATACGTATACATTGACTTGTTCGTTTATAGCATATTTGCAAAGCTTACCAAAATTTTTCCGAGCTGCTTGCAGTGACCGAGAAGCCTACATAAATGCCACAACATGAGATATTGAATATCTTCATATCGCATGGGAAATGAATAGATGTGCCTATTGTTAATTTCAGCAATTGATGATGAGAGCATTTGTAATACTCTATACATAATCCACTAAAGCCAGCTCTGATAAACTACCACGGGTCTGAAAACTGCTCATAACGTCCGCTCAAGCCTCACCCTTGCTGAACCTATCGACAGAACTTCGGTGCACAATCTACTCTTTACTGGAAACTGAGGATGCCCTTCCCGCAAATAGTGTCTGTAAAGGCTATTATACAAATCTTAATAACAAACCCATCAGGGAAGGCATGCTGAATTGTTTTTTGAGAGGAAATCCGCTTCATCGAACTTAAACGCAAATAACTGGAAGGACCATGTATTCGAAATTGAATAATGAACTTTTATTTATCAAATGTCCAAAGCAAGTATTTTGCTACATAACTCGTTTTTTTTTAAAAAAAAATATATTCACACAACCTTTTGAGGTTCCTTTTAGTTTACATAATACGGAAATCACTAAAGTTTCATGTAGCATTCTGTTTATGCTGTTTGCCAGAGCGAGTGGGCAGCATCAGGCATCCATGTAGGATTAGAGCTGTGACCCTGAAGACAAACATAGGTTCGCCCATGATATTCAACACGGTCGCCAGCAGCATAAGTACCAACAGGATCCCAGTCTCGGCAGTTACCATGATGTCCGTGGCCGTGCTGTCCGCCATGCTGTCCACCGTGATGGCTCTCATTATGTCTGTGATGTTCTTCCTCCCTTCTATAGTCATTTTGGTGTGAATGTTCACGCTCATATCGGGCTTTTTCTTCATCAAATTGATGTCTCTCCCGTTCATATCGCTCCCGATCATGTTGCATACTTTCGGACTCGTTTCTGCGATGCTCTTCTTCCTTTCTGTGATCATCATAAAGCTTTTGACCAAGTAAGCCAGCTCCGAGAGCGAGAGCTCCTCCCAAAGTCGCGATTCCTACGTCAGTAGCAATTCCCTTGTTGCGAAGAGATTTGACTCTTTTGGCATGCACTTCGTTGACATAGGATTGTCCACGCTGTGGCTGCTGTGGCTGATAACCATATCCTCCTTGTCCTTGTGGGGTGTTGGGCAAACCTTGCACATTGAGCTGCAAAAGTATCTCACCGGCTGGCTTGCCATTGATCTGGTATATTTCGAACGCGCCATAGAAAGAACCTCCTTGAGCATACACGACCTGATTGATGGGTATAGCGGCAAATCCAATAACCTCATCAGCGGTAGGGTCCTCGTCAAATACCTCAACAAACAGATCTGGCTCCCCATGAAGAGGCAAAACAAAGCTTTGATTCCAGTTGGCGTTCTTGCCAGCGTCCTTGTGAGTGAAAGTTTTTTGGAAAGCCTTGGGATTAGTTGGATCGAGCGAAAATTGGGCGTAAGGATCTTGCTTGCCAACAACGTCCTTGTCGAGCAGATTTCTGCCAGCTACGGCATTGATAGTCATTGTTGGGCCCTGGTTGGCATTGAGCATTTTGTAGAGATAAGTTTGAAGAAATAAAAGAAAATCTACCAAGCGAGGCTATTTTATATAAGATATGCCAATGATGGATGCCAAGGTTAATGTGTGTACTATATTAGGTACTGGACGCCTCGAGCCCCTGCCTACCCAATCAAACTTTGATGGCCGAATCTTGAGAAAGGTATCCTTCGGATGAAGTTACCGAGATTTCAACTTAAGAACCTCCGTTTCCACAAAAGGAAGGGGCTTTTCTTAAGGCTTGGTTACCAGGGGCATCTTCAGTTAAAGTCCTTGAAACAACCGTGTTTAGTCCTGACTAGATAAATATCACTATTGCTATGAGATTGACTACATGGTTTTGCTGCACTATTATTTGCAAGATGCTTTACACTTTACAGTGCCGACAAATTAGCTGCATTCAGGGAGTCTAAAAATAAGCTTCTAAATGACATAACGAAAATCTCTGTACCGGTGCAACGATCTATAGCAGCGTATTCTAAGATCACAATGTCAAGGCATGATAGATATATAGATCTATATTTTCTAGTTTATTCGATTGATTCTGCCCCGCTTTCTGCTGTTTGTCATTCGAAAAGTATCTTTGTTTTTAAATAATTTCAAATAAATTATAAATAGTTCTTGGCGATATTGCCGCTTTTCAACAGGCAAAATGGGCGAATGATATTGATCAATAATATCGTAGAGGCTATAAAGAATATACAAACACAGATAATATTCTATTTCCATTATATTCAAAACTGTACCTCCAAACCAGTTAAAAACGAAAAGAACTTCAGTAAGGACCAAAGTGATTAAAAAAGTAAAATTAAATTCAGTCAAAAAGCAAAAGTTGCTTATGGTACCAATTATGTTTCACTAAATAGATTGGTCATTGGTATGTAGGAGCCACAGAGCTAATGTAATATTTTACATTATAGTGAAAAGAATCAGAGTAAGGGCGAAATTGCTAAAATCTACTCCCTATTACAAATTTTTACTCCCTTTTTGTGTTTATGCTATGGAAATAAACAACTTTTAGCCCAGTATAAGTCGTGTAGGTGTGATTTTAATATATGTAAAGGTAAAATTTGAAGTACATATCTCATTGTGGGATCTTGCAGTGCTTACACATTAGCATGTTCCATTTGCTAGACCATATATACATGAAGTCACTAATTTTTTTAAGATAGTAATCATAGTTAGCATATCTGAAATAACTACCTGCAAAGCACGACAACGAACAATAAACTTTCTATGCCTTCATATTCTCGTTTACTTGTCAATGCTTTAACCCTGATCCAAGGTAATATCCCAATGGATACGTCTTAGCAATAGGCGAACTTTCTGAAATTTCGGTATCTTTCCTTTACAAGATTGCTAGGCTGGGTACGATGGTTCTCCCGGGCGCACTGTATATCAAGTACACATTTGGATTCTAAAACCCAATTGAAATTATGGATAAAATAAACATGTCTTAAGATGTTTGAAGTTTATTGATGTTAGCATCTAGGCAATCTTCCTGCCACAGAGAGTGACGGGTGGACAAGTAGTAACACCACCAGCATTACAGGTTCCAAATGCGGGAGTGGCTCCCTCAACGCCCCAGAAGATTCCTCTAGCCCTCAATGTTGCGTAATCAGAAGCATAGTCAGCATTGCTTGCACAGACATACTGTCTAACATCCTCATTGCCATCAGTGTTAGTGATACTTGAACTAGATTTGCACTTCAGGCCAGCCAATTGAGCGGTACTACATCCAGAGCCCCTGTTGTTGAATTGTCCAACAGAACTTTTAGCGGGACTGACCAAAGCAATGTTACATCTTGCGTATGAAATGGCAATGGCGTTGGCCAAAAGCAGAGCTGTGAGAGTGAACTTCATGTTTAAGTTTAAATGATTGAAAGAATTTTATCGTCAAGCCTTACAATTTATAGCTTCCGAAACCTAGGTTGCTCTTGCCCTTTTTGTTGCATCCTGGATCAGCCTTCAGCTTCTCCCTGTTGATCAATCCGATTTAGCAGAATTTGCATTGTATTGAGAGAAATCCTTAATATTTCAAGGGGACTTATTACCGGAGTTTATTGGCAGTCAACAAAATTGTAATGCAAAGAACAGATTTGTCAAGTCAGGGCCTAGGAATGACAGGGTGAGAGGAGGGTTAACGTGAGACGAAATATTATGTATTTTCACAAATGGAACTAGGAGATGTCACCCTTGACTAGGCACTAACGTCGAAGCCCAATTAAAGAAAGATAATTTAAACTCCCTATCTTATATTTATCTCCGGGCTCCAAAATATCAAATTTTTACGTATTGACTGAGGCTTATTATTCGTTTGTGAGAGCGGAGAGAGCTGATTTTAATCCACTAAAAAAAAAACCAGCGGCCATTTATTATTTGTTGCTCATTAATTATATATTTTCTCTACCTTTAGTAACTATTGCGAGTCTATTTGTGGTTTATAAATGTTATTTTTGCCGGTAAAATATATAAGGTCGATATGTCCGAGTGGTTAAGGAGTGTGACTAGAAATCACATGGGCTCTGCCCGCACAGGTTCAAATCCTGTTGTCGACGACATTCTTTTTGCTTTTTTAAGCGCTGCTCTTTTTGTGATATAGGTTTATTCAAGGTTGATTAAATCTATTTCTTCTTTTTTTATTGAGAATATAATCAGTTTTTTCAAATAAAGCCTCCCCGCCGCAGTCAGTGGATTATGATAACAAATCAAGGAATGGCATCAAAACCGGGGATTCTCATCGGCCGTATTTTCTGTCTTTTTTTGGAAAGATCCACTGAATTACATGCATGTATTGATAATATGCCTGATATTCAAATGAACGAAATTAGTTAGCAATTTCATATCTAGCATTCAATTTCTCGAGCATCGATTATTGCCCCATTTTATCATAGATGTTAGTTAGCAGGTGTTTTTGCATGTAAGAATAATGACAAGTACTAATAACCAACCGACATATTTTACTGGATACAAGATTACGAGTTCTTCCTTGTTCTCAAGAGACACGTGGTCAATTCAAATCAACATTAATAAAAGGGAGACCTACATTTTCGAGGGAGCCTTCAACGGCCAAATCCCAATCTTACACTAAAATCATGAGAGCAGCTGTCTTATCAGAGCGCAAACCCCAGCTGGAGGTTCAAGAGATTGCTGATCCAGTTCTGACTCCCGGTTCTGCTATTGTCAAAGTACTGGCTGCTCCAGTACTCCCGTATTTGGGTGAAGTGATGTCTGGTGAAATGCCGTATCCATTGGTATTGCCAATCATACCAGGTACCAGCGGTGTAGGCATAGTTGAAGAGGTCGGGTCAGATGCTAGTAACATTAAAAAAGGCGATCTCGTTTTCTGTGACTCTTGTATCAGAGCTCGTGATGAAGCTATTGGGCCACAAACCATTTTACAAGGTCTCTTCTGTCCAGATGGGCAATTATCTGACGTCTATCGACACGGTACTTTGGCTGAGAAAGTCCTGACGCCGTTGGAAAATATCTATGTGATCCCTAAATCGCTTGGCACTGACGCCGCGAAGCTCACATGTATCAATCAGCAACTTGTGCCTTATGGTGGACTTTTGGCTGGCAACTTTGGTCCCGGACAAACCCTGCTGATGCTCGGTGGTACAGGCCATTTTGGAAGCTGCGCAATCGGCGTTGCTCTTGCCATGGGAGCTCGAAGAGTCGTGGTTCCTGGCCGCAACATGCAACGTCTTGCACCTATTATCGACAAATTTGGCGGTAGAGTAGTTGCTGTGCCTTTGACAGAAAATGAAGATGAGAATATTGCTGCTTTTAAGAATGCTGCTGATGGACCCATTGATTTGGTTTTGGAATTGCTAGGTGCCACCGCCCCTCAAACATTGCTGCGTGCAGCTTTGTTGTCTTTGCGCAGTAATGGCACAGGGGTGATAATGTCGGGAAGAATTGATAACTTGGAAATGCCATTTACCCCACTCATGACTAAAGCCCTGACTATCAAAGGAAACTTCATGTACCCTCGTACTGCAGTGATCTCCCTGCTAAGTTTAATGGAGGCCGGGTTGATTGACGTTAACTGGTTTGAAGTTAATGGCAAATTCAGTCTCGACGATATTGACAAGGGTATAAAACACGCCAAAGATACAGCTGAAGCTTTCAAATTAACAGTAGTTACTCCCTGAGTTGCTTATCTCACTTTATCCTGTATCATTCCGATCTTTTTAGCAACACATTGATCTTTTAACATACATTAATTGTGTGTGTTTGCGGATAAAATAAATAAAGGAAGCAGAATGTTGCAAGTGTAGAAAATTTATCCTTCGTTGATGTACCGCATGGAAGCGAAAGTCTTATCTATTCTTATATGAAGCAAAAAACAAATTAACGATTTGATCCATGATCTCCGCGCGACAGCTTTATGAGATAACCAAGAACTCGTTCAGGATCCTCCCTCAAGCCGCTGTGGTTATTTTGGAAAAAAAGCAAAAGCAGTTGAGTGAAATAGCATAAATGAAAACATAGAACCACAACTATTACTTACTTGTGAGCAAATTCGTTGGTGATCCATGACTGAAATCCCTTGACGGTGTTCGCGGTTTCAATGGATAAGTCCACATCGACATACCTAGTATTTGTGAAAACGTTATTACTCCATAAGGTGATTGCGCAGCACCACCCGAATAGTGCGGGCGAAAACTTCACTAATTTGCTTACATGTCTTCAAAGTAACTAACACCAGCCACAGGCACGGCATTACGCCTGAGTTGCTCCACATCATATAATTTGTCCCAATTTTCATACTCGGCGAGAATATGTGCGGCTTTTTTCAAATGTGCCAGTTGAGAATAGTCGTCAAACATGAATGGGTGGATGGTTTCTCCAGTGAAGTTCACCCTGCTGCCACCAGACCAATCAAAAGCAGGTTGAAACTTATCCGACATTCTTATTCTTTCTGCGCTCCACTTGCTAGCTGCTCCTTGGCAATAAATAGCTTCATGTAGAATGGCATAGATCACATTACTATCAAAATCCTGCATTTTCTGGACACTACTAAGTGTAGTAAAGCTCAGTTTGCCTAGCATATCAAGATCTTGAGCAGCATGGACAACAACCTCATGGACAGAGTCATATCCTCCAGAGCCACCGAAAGCAAGTCCAAGCTGAAGGAAACGACGTGATGATAGTGTACCTCCATCTGGCAGTTTGACAGCATCTTTGTTCAAATACTTGATGATGTCCTGAACTCTTTTAACATCGCTAGGATATTTCTCATAGTAGATGTCGTTGCGTTTCAGTATGCGCGCAAAAGTTTTCTCGTAAACACGATCAGGGGAGTTAACAAGTGGAGGAACGCCTCCTGTAATATAAGCCGCCTTAACTGAATCAGGGCTGTAACAGGTCGTGGTTAATACATTAATGAGGAATACAATGGTGTAGAAAATAAAAGCACATAGCACATACAATAAACTGAGGTAGGTGGTAATGCAGAAGCCACCAAAGCTCTGGCCGAGCAATGTTATTTTCGACTCATGCTTTGGGTCTCTGTTCAACGTCAATTGGGATCTTATAGCCTCGACATCCCGAACAATACTGTCGGCTCGAAAGTACTTCAAATAGTCAGCCTTCTCTTGATCTGAAAAGGAATCCAGAGACTCGACAGTGATAGGGCTTGACAAGCCTGTTCCTCTTCCATCCAAGAGCAATACTTGATATCCATGATCAAATGCAACCTTAATCCATCCGGAGATCTTGGGCAAAGAGCAAGGGAATCCTGGACCGCCCTGAGAAATAGAATTGAGTACGTAGGAAGAGTGGTGCAAAAGCACCAATGAAACGTACAAAAGTTCTTATACCTGAAGATAAAGGAAGAACGGCAAGGTCTTTCTCTCGTTTACTTTTTCGATAGGAACTAGCTGTCTACAAAAGACTTTGATTCGCCTCTTGTCTTTAGACGCGTTGTTATGTACTGAGAACCACGAGAGAGTTGCATATCAGTGGCAAGTGAAAGTGAGTGGCATTCAACCAATTAGACAGTCTCTCTTACCAAGAGGCAGATCGAAGTAATGCTCATACACTTGAGCACCTGGCAGAGTGAAAGTTTCAACGTCTGCCTTGTCTAGGTAATTCACTTGCATTTTTGAAGAAATCGTGCGATAGTGAGCGTTTGTATAGAAACCGAAACCCCGTTGCGGGAATCTGGTAGGTAGCTTAGTATAGACAATCGAACTCCTGTACGACCGAAACAAAACGTCGAAAAACATAAACCCAGTTTCGTTGGGGAATATTTTCACTACTTGAAGTGGGGTAATTCCTGTTATACTAGCACCAGCATGCGTTTGCAAAGTCGTTGTGCCAGACCGAGCGTCCGGCAAATGGGGAGCGCGTTTTGATGTAGATACCATTTCAGGCAATAAATAAGACAGCATTTTATTATATCGTAAAAGAAATTGTGTATTGTTACAATTAGATTATAATTAAATTATGAGGATGAAGGTGACCCATAGGCGCGCCCTTCTTCTTGTTCACGCAAGAGAGGAGTACGTTCTCTGGTTTTGCCGTTGCGATTAGATTTGTAGGGTATCTTTAAACATTGGATGTCCAAGTAGGTACAGAATTGATCAATGATGATAATGGCCCATCTCAAGTAAGAGGCCAAGACAAAGGCAAAGAATGCCCATAAATAACCTACTTCTGCTTGATGTGAAAGAATAGGTTTTCTAGATAAAAGATCATGGTGATTAATACTATGTTCTAACATTGTGGTTCCAATACATTCGTTATACTAACGTGTTCAAATATCTGGGAACTTCAACAAGCAATGTGCCAACTAACAGCGGTGCCAACAGAATGGTGAAGGTAGGGAAATGCGATTTGGTCAAATGAGCAAGAATAACCTTGGAGGCAATTCTTCCAAAGATAATTCCGGTAGTGGCGGTGAATAGAATCAAATGTTGGCCCTTCAAGATGTAAGAATTTGGTGACTGCAGCCACATGTAACACAATCCACTGAAGATGATCATAGGAAGAGTTTCTTCAATGATCACAGGCAAGAAGCGCTGACCCTTTTGGCGACATGAAGTATATATCTTGTACATGCTGCATCCGGGTGATATTAGTTGACTGTTCGCAATTTTGTTGTAGCACAAGAAAATGATCAACTTACCAAACTGGCAAATGAGTGAACAAAAAGAAAAATGCTAAGCCGTACACAAAGAAGTCGGCCATGGTTGCATCTTGTACACTCTCCGGTACAGAAGTGAAAAGTGCCTTAAGTGGTAATTGCCAAATTTGTGGTCCTGTAAAGCTTATTAAGTCAATTTGTTTCATTCGGCATTAGCAACGGTGTTGTTCCTAACCTTTAATACCGGAAATGATAAAAGCAATGCAAGACAAGATGAGACCTTCAGTTGGGCCATTGACATAGCCGAGATAAAGCACACCAGTATGGTATTCTTCAATGGTAGACAGGTAGAAACCGAGGGCTGTTATGAGGGCCAACAATGCGCTTTGGATAGTGTGGCCCATGCCCATACCGGCAGCCTGAAGTATGGCAACAAAGGCACAATTGACGGCATCACACCCATGATCGAACAATTCTCCCAGCGGTGATGACGTGCCAGTGCGACGAGCTTGCCTTCCATCCACGTTGTCAAAGGTAGAGTATAACCAGAGACCAGCTGCAAAACTAAAGTATAACCAGCTAGGGCCATCCACTCCTAAATCTGGAGTGAATATAGCAGCAAAAATCACATTCAAGATCATAAAACCAAGACCAAGCAATGTAATCAAATTTGGCCTGCAATTGAGATGTTTTAGCCTCAAGTGCAATAGTCAAGAGTCATAGTTAGATGGTGGTTCCACTCACGCAATCCACAAGGGAAATAACTTGATTGCCCAATCCCAGTAGTGACGAAGAACATATTTGCTCACTGGAGACTTGTCTACAGATGCATATTTGTAATAACGAAGGTTACTCAGTTGTTTGTCGTCTAAATAACGAGTACTCGCAATGAATCTGCTAGGCATGAGCGGGACAAGGATGAGATGGAGCCAAGGAAGAAAGGGAAACCGTCCCTTTTTTTTTCTTCTCATTTCGAAGTCAGACACTCATACATTGAATGACCAAAACAATCTTATTTCAACAGAAAGGAAATCAAAAAGGAATTTATTCAGATTTTTCAAGGTACAAGCAATACCGGTAGCAAATCATTGCTCGGGTAACGAGCTCAGCTTGTGGAAAATATGGAAAAAAGGGTAGCACATGCTCATGTGAGCTCGCGCGACTGCTAGTGGTGATCAGGCGACTTCACCGACAAGATTGATTTGAAACATTGAGAGAACCATATATGCACGAAGATATATAGCACAAAGAGATGTTAAAAGGTATCAGATGAACATACTTCAATTTGTAATTACTCTGTCCTTATGTCATGGTTCGTTATCAACATGATGTCGAGAATTTGCAACATTGACCGTGACGTGACTGCGTGTATCTATAAGCTTGATAACTGTCCTCGCTATACTTTACTTGCGTATGAAAAGACAACGTAACACACTTGTGCAGTTTTATAACTTGCTGTCGATATACTTGGTTCTGACTTAAAATCTCGAATATTTGAGTTTCGTATCTGAATTTTACGACTTTTATTTAAAGAAAAGTTTTTACAACATATTGCTATTATATCTACACGGCGCAAAAGCATAGTATGATTGATGTGAAAATTTCCTATTATACATAGGCAATGATATAAGTACGTGATACATAAATTACGTCCTGAGAATCGATGGTATAAAGTAATAGCATTAATTACATCTGCCAAGGTGCATTAAAGTTTTGGATGAGGCATTTACCCCAATGTGGTCAGAAGCCGCTATTCACACTCCGACCGAGGACTCCATTATCTAACCTCGACGGAACATATCGAGCAGCAGGGCTTCCTCCACAGACATGATTGAAAACTGAGCCAAACTTTAATTATATGGTTCATGCATAGAATTTACGCACTACAGCATGGGAATTGTTTTCAATTGTAAGTTGCAAATGATGTTCAATATGTAACAGACATAGCTTTGTTGTTTGATTGAGTATTAAACAATACTACAGAGTAGTTTTTTTTTTCATTTATTTGTACATAAATAGTAATTAATCATTTGGTTATTTACAAGGCACGGTCGTCCTTGAGAGCCTTGCCTTCAGCAACCTTGGCCTGGTTACCAGTGAGCTTGCCCTCGACTTCCTTGACGGTTCCCTTGATCTTGTCACCAACGGGAACGTGACCGTGAGCACGCTCTTCGGCCTTCTTCTGGTTGTGGCGAGCTTCTTCGCGGGAGACAGCGTTGCCACCAGCAACGGGGTGGTGCTTATCGTGCTTCTTGAGTTCATGTTCACCGATACCGCCGACACCGGCACCAATAATAGCATCGCGACCAGTGTGTCCGTGTCCAGCTTCGTGACCACCGAGAGCACCGGCTCCGGCACCGAGGACAGCATCGCGCTTGACGTGATCGTGGTGTTGAGTGTTAGGGTTCATATTTGTAGAATTGATTGTTGTTTAGTAAAGTATTTCTGAATGTCCTTGTGCAGGCTGTTTATATACTTTTTTGAAAACCTTCTTCTATATGAGGAGTAAGACGGAGATTGACGCTGCGTCATAATGAGAGCATTGAATATCAAGCATTAAGATTTTTGCAAGACTTGACTCTGCTTTGCGTTTTACCCCGCGTTGGCGTTGAACTCATGGTTCAAAGGTAGTATTTTTCCTTTTTAGGCAATTCTGGGTAGGTAAGGCGGTCATGATTGCGTAATGCCCAGCTAGCTATTAATCAACTCCTCCCCAATCCAAACCAATACGTCTTTAAAGTTCATCTGGAAATGGTACGAAATAGAATGACCACACTAATGTGACTGGGTAGTAATAAGGTAACAGCCAATGACTAGTTTTGGGTTTATTTTCGAGATATGGTATTACAGTAGCTATCAGCCTAATGTTTGAGATGCAACTTAATAGTTAAGACCTGGAATGCGTCAAGGGCCAATTTTATGCTATTGTCCTGAATCTCAAAGTAGTCTTCGGTGTCGTCTTCCAAAAAGTTGGAGCGCGCCGCCTTGCTCACGGGCAATGGTGTTTGCAACGTACCAACCGACCGACCACCATAGGCCTCATAAACTCGAACAATCACGCAATCCGAGTCTTCTGCCTTCTTGACCCAATCTAGAATCAGATTCTTTGAGCCATTGATCCTGAAATAAGGTTCTCTTTGGGCATGACCAGCCGGGGCAAATCTATGACAGGACAGGGGAAATAGTTAAAATGGAAGTGTCGCGGCTTTTCAAAGAACATTTTGTTTGTTTTTACCTGGGCAACAATGGAACATTGAATTCGTAAGCCTGTTGTACAACATCCGAGGCATGGAAATGGCCTGTGTGAGGATAGATAGCATATTTAAATGTATGATGGCCCATGTCTGCATGAGCATCAGGACCCTTTGGTGACCTCAACAAAGACAAACGCTGAGCTTTGCCGTGGGTAGCATAGCCATACTTGCAGTCATTCAACAGGGCCACACCATAGCCAGCGTCGGACAGATCGGCGAACTTGTGACCACACACTTCAAATCGAGCTGAATCCAAAGTGGTGTTGTAATGGTTCGGCCGTTGAATGGCTCCATATTGAATTTCGTATGTGGCCTGAGACGGAAATACGTTTCATTAAAGGAAAATAAAATAAAATGCAACAGCAGAGATGACTACTATCCAAATTTAATCACTTACATGATCGCTCACAATGTCCCAGTTGAATTCAACTTTCTACAGTCGCCACCAAATTATCAATTATTAGTAGTTCTTGGTACTCTATTCCGAGTCATCAACTTACCAGGAACTGATGACTTTCGTGCCATTCCACTTCAGTGTCAAATTCAATACGTCGACTGAAAGCATTGAGACTGACAGTTTGACGTATCCAGCTTTCGTGGGAGATCTGCTTATCGACAATGAACGATGCCACAAGCGGACCTTCCTCATGAATCTGGGAAAATAGGAGGGGGTTAAACAACTCCGAGAGTAGCCTCAGTAAGTCGCTTTTAGAACCTTGTTCTTTACCTTTACAGACGAGCCCTGAATTTCTCTACCTTTCTGTAGGTGATAAATTTCTACATCCCTGCAAATGGCAATTGGAAATTAGTTTGAAAATTCCAATATATTTGAAGTTTACAATACTTACCAAGCATCCCAATATCCAGGCTGTGTATATGAAGATCGCATGTCATGTTAGTAACACTACTCTAGTGGTGGTCTATTTTTAAGCTGAAACAAATTATAATTACCACATCCTCATAAAGTTGGAACACATTTCCGCAGGCATCTTCAGGCACTAGCTGGCGACTAATGATGTGTTGTACGTCAGATAAATATCCGTGATTCAGTCATAGAAGTAGAGACTATACGTACTCTGCTTCCTTATCAAGAAGCTGACATAATCTGCCATGTTGGTCGAACTCAGCAAAGAGGTATTGATTCTCCAAAACAGTGTTTCCCGAAGAGGTCGAATGAACTGTTTGCCAATGAAATAGAATTGCAATAGCAGATGGTTGTCAGTTTTAACTTCATAAAGGATAAGTATTTGCCTTTCATATGTATGATTTGTACCTTTGACAGGGTGCACATTTTCCTTTTCTTCTTTGACAATAGTAATGCCCATTGCTGACGACTGGACTGGTTGAACAAGATATGTACGAGGTTATAATTGGGACCAATTAAAAACATGTAAGCTACTTCTAGATCTCTATACCTGCAACATAGCCGGTGTCAGCATCAGCTGTTGCCTGTCCAATGATTTTTTCATTGCCTTTGCGAGGAATTTGGACCACGTCCGCACGATCCCAAGCCAGTGTATTGAAGATGACCAGATCTGCGATAAGAGAACACAGTGTTAGTACTGCTATAATCTTCACACATAATCCCCATTGCGCGCTCCATGTTGATCAAAGCTCATTTATCATCACCTTTCTCGTCATCACTAGAGACCTTTCCTAACAAAGCGGTTTGTGCCTTGTGTCGTAATAAAATAGATGTCGCGGCCACTTGCCTGTGGAACTACAAACAAAAGATAAAAATGTGTCAGAAAAGCAGTGCTTTTGAATATTGTCCACTCGCTATAGCTAACAATACCTTGTGAACATCATCATAAGCAATCTCAATGGCAGAACCAGGAAGACAGTCATGGAATTGGTTAAGGCATACAAGTTTCCACATGTTTTCAATTTCTTGACCTGGATATTGGTAGTTATCACTTTTAACCTCGGCAATGGCAGCCAGGAATTCGAGGTCACGCAGTAAGAATTCGCCTTTGCGATTGCCTTTCTTGACCAGTGCTTGTGTTGTGTATGTTCCTCGATGTAGTTCAAAGTACAATTCGCCTTTGTATGCATTCAAGGGCTTAGATGTCTTATGTATGCGCTCAAAAAATTCAGACACAGTACCCGGTTTACACTGTGGAAGATCACTGACATCGCCCAGGCGCTGGAGTCGCTCAAGCATGCCATAGGTAGGGCCACCACCTCCATCACCATGGCCAAAGGCAAGCAAACTCTCATTGCTAAGATCAATGTCTTTGTGGTTGCTGATACACTTGTACAGTTCATCAGTATTCACTTGACCAACATAAGTGTCTGCAGGCGGCAAATGCGCCAACACTTTACTATTGTCGATACCAGTCCACCAAAAAGTAGTATGTGGGAACTTGTTAATGTTGTTCCACGACAGTTTCTGCGTAAAGAAGTAATCAATGCCGGATTGCTTGAGGACTTGTGGAAGCTGTCCAGAATAACCTATGCAATGCCAGTAAATAGCGTTAAAACAAAGCAGGAGATTGTCAATGATATATTCCTCTCAATTTTTACCAAAAGAATCTGGCAACCAAAACACCTTGGTTCTTGTGTTGAAGTGCTTTTCGAAATATCTCTGCCCTAAAACCATTTGTCTGCCAAGAGCTTCGCCAGAAGGCATGTTGGTATCATGTTCCACCCAACTTCCTCCAATGACTTCCCATTGACCAGATTTGCATTTTTCTTGAACTTGTTTGAATACTGAAGGATAATACATGGAAAGCCATTCATACTGCTGAGCTTGAGAAGCTGTGAATACATAGGATGGATATTTCTCCATCAAGCGAAGCTGACTTGACCAAGATCGAGCCACCTTTCTTTTGGTTTCTTCGTACGGCCACAACCAAGCAGTATCTATTAAACAAGGATGAGAAAGGTATCGATAGCTGTAAAATACTAGGATTCACAAGCATTACCGATATGACAATTGCCCACAGCTGTTACGCGATGTTGTCCCTTGCTGTTGGCTTGTTGCAAAAATGCCGTGGTCAATTTTCGGCACGCCTTCATTGAGTCAACGGAGCCAACCACGTAGGTGTTGATAACCTCATTGGCAACGTAAAGAGCATCTCTGGCTCTTTGGGACTCTTCATGTCCATCTGAAGCAATTCCGCGGATGATACTGGTTACAATGGGTTAGGTGCGGCCTCATCAATGCTTGTCCACGACCACATGTTAGGTGGCGTTTCGAACTTACATCATGTCATAGTAGAGATCGAAGGCCACTTGATTGCGAACCACCAAGTCAGCTACCGCTATAGAATAATAACGGTTGGGATCAGGCACCATAGCACCATCACCCACACCTGATATTCCGTTACAGGCAGCCTCGATATAGAGTTCGTACTCTGTTCCGGCCACCGCTTTTTCGGCGATCAAGTACTCAAACCGCTCCTGCTCACCTAAGAGGAAGTAAATGTGATACTTCGTGTTAAAATGGAGACAAACAGGCTGTAAATTGTGTCGATACACTTACTCAGACCCTGTAGAGGTTCACCGTCCGTACTCCAAATCATGGCTTCGCAGCCCATTTTCCATTGGAACAAAACTTGCTCTCCAGCCATCTCTTTAGGTATCTTCAATTTAACATTAAACCAGTGCGTAGACCAGCTTGGTCCAAACGATTCTTGGTTGGGACCGGTGGGCTTGAACTTGTGGCTCGTAGCTTCCTAAACAAAAGGGGATCAGAACAGGGTTGAGTTTGTAAAAAGTGTGACGAGACGACGTTATTTAACACTTGCTTTGAACGAGATTCGCTGAATGTAAAGAAAAAACACCATACCAAATATTAGTATTCATGTCCCTTTTTTTGAACACTGCCCGTGTTATTGTGCTTTACCTTGAGGTCTGGTACGCTGTACGCCGACAAGTTGACAGTAGGATCTCCGCCGCGTCTGAGCTTCCAGAGCTGGCTGGACAAGCCCATGCTCTCAAACTGGCCATTGAAAATGAAGTTTTGGATGCGTGATAAAGTTATACCGCGAGGAACCTTTGGGGTGCTTCGAGGTTGCTGTGCCATTGCTGATTGCAAAAGTAAAGAAACTAGTGTGGGAAGTAGGTCTGTATTCGCGAAACGTTATTCAATGTCTGTGATTTTTACTCGGTGGTCACGCCCCACTAAATTAAGGCAGGAAGGGGGTAGCTGCATCCATGGGCGTAAGCGCACCACTAGTAAACCAGTGGTGACTCAACCAATCTGTTTGGAATTGCCAAGGCTATGCTGCAGCTACAGTCAACTGTTTATGCAAATTGGTGTATCTCATTGAATGCTCCAGCTATACCACCGCTAAAATTGGTTCACTATGTATAGTTGGAGGTTATATAGCTAAGGCCGATCCACCAAGAGTTCAGACTATGTCTGGCGCATGCCAGCATACACCAAAACATGCCAGTACTTGGCAAACCAAAACGACACCCCACATCGGGTACGAACCCTGACCTCATGTCTTTTACCAATGCCCTCTATTGTGAATTTATTTTTTAATGTGATATCCAAGCCAACGGCTGTTAATGCAATATCGTCAAGTGTGCAAAAAGATCTATGGTCTAGAATAATTAAATATACATGTGGTTTTGCAGATGAGTTTCAAATGGCTGTAGATGAGAAAGGAATGGAAAAAATGATGAAGATAAATGCATATGTAATAGTCTAAGCTTGTGCGCGCACTACGGCCTTGGGAGCGTTGAAGGCCTGATGCCAGTGCTTCAATTGTTCCAGCACCATGAAGGTGACGATGGTATGAGGGCCGAGACGAATAAAAGCAGGAGTCCAGCCCTTAAACAAACTCATGACACCTTCGTTGCGCATCATGCTAGTCATAGCGCCTAAGGCACCTGTGCCTGAAGCGGTGCTAGCACTCATGATACGAGTCTTAATAACATCAACAGGTGAGCAAACTGTGGTAGCGACCAAACCCTAGCAACAAGAAACGCATGTTAGTAAAAAATGTTTGCGGTAAGTATTGTAAGTCGGTAAAGTTCGGGAAAAAATGCATACCGCCAATAGACTGGATCCAAAGTGGACACCAGCACCATCTTTGAGACCAGCAGTATTCAACAACAAATCTTTGAACATATCATAACTGACTAATTGGGATCCAGTCATAAGAATGGCTCGGTTCACATTGGGACCCACTCCACGCATCAAAGAAGATAAACCTTCTTCCCGGCTCATTCGCAGAACACCATCCAGGGCGTTACGGTAGTTTCGTCGCTCAGCCGCTGCAAGTTGGCCATCATTTTGCATACGCACGTTGACAACATCACCAGGATTACCGCATACTCCACCCATAGCGCCGGCAATACTAGAACAGACCAACATTTGAACAAAGCCTGGCTCTATGTGAAGAAAGGAGGGAAAATTATTTAGCCTGCCGGCTACTCCAAAAAAAAAAATTTGTGCCTAATTAAGGCTGTCGCCTTTGGTAATAAACTTACTCTGATTCCCGGTGGTAATGGCCGATTTCAACTTGTCGTACACACCAAAACGTACGGTAGAGTAGGTGGCCTGGCGAAGCAAACTGGCGGATAGACCAGAGTACAAGGCAATGGGACCTTCCTTGGTCACAATGGTGAACATGGTCTTGAGCATGCCGGACCGAGCTGCTCCAGTGGTGGTCTGCAAGCGCACCTTAGCCAAGTCAAATGGATGAGACACCATTGCAGCCGCGCAGGAAGCTACACCTCCAAAGTAGAATGGAGTGGAGGAGGACATTATGTAATAGAGAGATAGGGAAAAAAAGGGTTTACAAAGATCCAAGCAGTAAAATTTGGGAACCTCAAATTTAACGAGATTCCCATTTTTTTCATAGCTCAGCCCCGCTAGCCAATCATCGCCCTGCATGACCTTGAATGACACACACGCTCATTCACTGACTGACATCAAATGTCCAAATTAGAACCGGCTGACGCTATTGCTCACTTGAATGTTTAAAACTATGTATATTAATGTTGTATTGTTCCACACAGGTTACATAAAATGGAACATGGACCTGGTTATTCTGGTGAGGAATGGGTGTTTGTGTATATAAGAAGAGGTTCCAGCAATACAAAATAGAAGAATTGAAAAAAAGGGGAGACCATGAAATACAAGAGAACAAAGGATAAAAAAACCAACAACACCTTTAAAAACAACTTTAAAATGATTCCATTTCAAAAAAACTCATTCTTGAGAACTATTGTCGCTCATAAAGTCATCTTCGTCGAATTCCGAATCATCACCTGAATCATACCAGCTATTAAAAAGAGAAATGAGGGTTTAGAAAAAGAAATGGCCATATTAAACAAGAACCCCTCTTCTAGAAATCTCCCCTATGAAATAGCCAAAGCAAAACTTACAAGTTCTCATCTTCTTCTATTACTGGAGGTGCTGTCAACATGAAGTCAGCTTCTGATTTGGGCATTATAAAACCCTCTGGTATATGTCTCTTGCTTGCTTCAACTTGTGCTCTAACAATGGCCGTGAATTGTTCTTTATCCTTTCGATATGCGACCTGGGAAATCCGTGTTCAGTGTGATTAGGGATCTTAAAGCCAGAACATCTACAGTTTCAATATTCTATGCATGACGAGCACTTACACCTGCATCCACATTAGCTGGGCTTGAGCAGTTTGGATCAGCCAATAGCGATATGATCGACATCAATACACCTAGAAAAGAGGGGAAACCGAAGGGGTTTAGAGAACACGAGATGGCACGCAAACGTAGTACAAAAAAAGCAATATAACGTACTTTCAACTGATTGTGTCGGATTCCATCGTTCCTATTTAAAAAAAACCACACAGTTAATTTGTTTGAGCTTTGGCCACCTTTTTCCTGCAGTGGCATTTTTGTCCTACCTCTGCCTTTTCACCACTAACAGGGTCGTCGCCAGGTGGATGTAATATTGAGATACATAATCTACCATCTGCATAAACTGTATATTGATTGGGGAGGGAAGGGGGTTGGGTGGGGGAAAAGAAAATGATTAGGACTGAATGAAAATATGCCAAATGACCATTTGGTGTCCCCAAAAGCAATTGTTTACATACCATTGGGATGATAAAAGTCGTTATTGAAACGAAACATGGGAGGTTGGAAAGGATAATCTTCCGGGAACGTCATGGTGGCCTGAACCCAACAGGCTTGTTAGTGTGTAGACAATAGCGAATAGCTTCAGTCACTATGTAGAAACGTAGAAAGCTCACCTTGAAGTAGCCGCCTTCATAGATAGTTTTCGGAGAGCCGATAATAGCAACGTCCCTACCATTGGCGACATTGAGTTAGTCATATATAATTCTGCATACCCGACGCTATAATGTCCGATACACACCATAAGAAAATATTGTCGTCTTTCAAATCTACAACGAATCCTGGAACAGGATTCCGAGTAAGCTCTGCATGAACGAATGAGGTTTGTAAGCATGCACATTGAGGTGCATTGGTAAAAGCCACTGCAACCACCAGTGAGTGGAAACAGGTGTGAGCATATTCAGCATAGATCAGTACCTTTGAATTGTTTCTGGAGGATATTAGCAGCCGATGAAGCCATGGTGAATCTAAACGCCGTGTAAAAGGAGATTTGGTTTGCGCCAGCCAGGTGATGGAAAAAATGTCGGTTGGGATGATATGTGTTTTTATGACAAAAATTAGTCAACTATTCTTTGGTCCCAAAAATCTCTTCATTATCTCTCCCCTTTGTGTGGAATTCGAACCCAAGCAGGATCCTCCTTCAGGGCTGAAAGCGGGATACATGGGTGAAGAGCGCGCTATATGACACAAAACAGACGGCAATCAATATAGATATAACAAGAAGATCATGCCCGGTTTGTTGGGACCGATGTTAGCCTTGATGGACGATTGCGGAGACCAATATCGTTGCAATAGCAGAACCCTGATCACGCTTTTTTTGATCGGGCTATAACTCTCATTTGGTCCAAATTACTGATTACTTTTAGCAGTGCTATTTGATGTGGTTTTATGTCCGAAGGATGCTTGTAGGTTTGGTTGCACATATATCATTTGACGCTATCATTCAGTTTTACTTGACTTTGGCCATGTTCTCGACGCTCGCGTATGTCTTTGACCAAAACCGCGTATCATGGGATGACATTTCCCACATGGTGGCTTTCACAGGTATGCATAAATCTCCAATAAGTGACTACAACAAAAACCTCGTTTCTGTACCGTTGCATTATGATGTGTCCTTATATGGTAACTTCCGCTTTTCTGTCCTCCTGTTCTCAAAAGCTTATCACTTGGGCTAATTTCTTATCGAATCACCACAACTTGAATATCTCTCTTTACCATTCAAAAATTTTTAAGCTTCTATCTATCGAATTACAACATGGATATCTCTCTCTCTGCCATTCACATATTAAAGCTTTGATCTATCGTGTCAGAGCAAGTTCGGACACAACTTTTGTATTTGTATTTCAGTTTACCCAATATTTTTATTTGAAAATGTCACATATAAAGACTAGCATTTTTACACAACCATACCGCCATTGATACGAATGTTTTGTCCGTTAACCCATTGTGAGTCGGCACGAGAAAGGAAAGCTACTGCTGAGGCGATATCTTCACATTGACCAAGACGGTTTTGAGGGCTAAGGTTGGCAAAGAACTTGATCTGGTCCTCGGTCTTACCGTTTCTGAACAAGGGAGTGTCGGTAGGCCCTGGGGAAACAGTGTTTACGGTAATTTGGCGTTGTCCAAGATCCTTGGCGAGCACACGCGTCATTTGTTCCACAGCACCCTTGGAGGCAGCATATACGAGATAGTTGGGGGTAACGAGTGACATGGATGTCACACCAGTGGAGAATAATATAACGCGACCACCGGCTGTCATATGTGGAGCGGCTGCCTGCACCAAAAACAAAACTCCCTTAACGTTGACGTTGAAGTGTGTATCAAAGTGCTCTTCTGTGATCTGCTCAAGTGTCTTGTTCTCCAAGACGCCGGCGTTAGGAACGAGAATATCGATCTTTTGGAAAGCTTCCAAGGTATTCTTAACGAGCTCCTTGCCAGCTTCAACAGAGGAGACATCGGCCTGAATGATTTTGGCTTGACCAGCGCCTTTGCTGTTAATACGATCTGCCACCTCTTGAGCGGCGCTAGCATTGTTGACATAGTTGATAACGACATTGGCACCATCAGCTGCTAGTCGTTCAGCAACAGCAGCACCTATAGATCTGGAGGATCCGGTGATCAGAGCAACTTTTCCTGTGAGAGGTAGAGCAGACATTTGTAAAGAGCAGAAACAAGACGAACGAAGTTGCTGATATTACAAATACTAGTAAGTACTCTCCTTTTAACGCTTTTAAAATTTAAACTCCTTCGACGCGCAACCACCACCACGCAACTATCAAAGTTCAAACAGCCTTATTGGCTGGATAATTGCCCTCGGCCCGAACCATCGTTGAGTCACTGACGATATGCTGAGCCACTCACTAAGGGTATGCTGTGCCACTTCAATCTATTCTAATACAATGCAGCCTCCTCCTCAGCAAGATATATACGATTAGTTATGCGTCTTGAATTCACAGAGCAATAGCAACAATGGGAGAGAGGGGGGAGGGGTTAGATCACTTGGTCTTCCGGGAGAAATCGAAGTATTTCTTTGGTTTATTATTTGTCAGGCAGTTGTGTAGATGGGTGGGGCTATAAGAGATCTGTATCGACGCAGATGAATGATCAAGCTTTAAAATATACAGTACACTATGGGGAGAATCATACAAACAAAAATAACAAACAAGAGGAAAAAAACAACTGTACAAGAGGTAATAGTAAAATAAAAGAGAACAATCTGTAAAGAGTCTGATGGTACAACCTCAATTTTGGCGAGGTATCGGTTTGAGCTGGAACAGAAACTGGAATGACTCTGTTTTCGGATCATCCATAACACCGTGAATTATACCATCTTCCTTGCTGTTATTTTGCACGCATCGAATATTGTTGCCAGCAATCAGTTGTTCCATTGCGCCCTGCAAAAACAATGTGTAAGTATGCAAGTACAAGCGCAACTGAACAGTCGCTGAGAATAACCTGGCTTCACTTACTGTTTCAATGTTGCGTATTTCAATAAAAGCAGGTTCGAAGGCAAGAATGTAAGGGTAATGAAGTGCAAATGATTCTGGTGTGCCTTCCCAATCGATACGCCAATCAGTTCTTTTTCTTCGTCCTTTCTGATCCACATAGAAGGCAAACTCTGTATGCATTGATTATAAGTGGTCAGTCAGGTGGTCAACTTTTCAATCTACAATCTCAAAAGCCGCGTAGAGCACTAACCATTATAGCAGATAAGATATTCCGCAAACTGAATGCGATAGATAGCCAAAGGTTTCACATCCTGTCGACCAAACACGAATTGTAGATTTTCATCTTCAGGATCCAAAAGCGCTTGATAAAAGAGATAGTATGAGGTTCTGTGTTCGGCACCTGTGCATGCGTGTTTATCGGCAACTTACCTTGAACCTCAAATGATACCATATCAACTACTTCAATGCCCTTGGCACAAGCAATACACATTTTTGTCTTTAGCAGATTGATACTAGACGCTTCACTAGGGAGATACAGGTCTTTGTAAATCTTGAGACTATCAGCGTTGCCTCGAACCAATCGACTAAATGCTGATTTGGACTTTTTGCTATCGGCCACAGATGACGGCTCTAGTGTTCGAATGGTGGTAGCCGATAAAGCGTTGGATCTGACCACGCAGATCAAGAGTCTATTGAGACATGAACCCACATGGAAGAACGGCACATTGGCACTGATCTTTTTGCCGCGTCGCATGGCTGGGTCGTTGGTCGACAATGCTTCTAACGGGAAACTCCACAATGTCTTGTCACCCAATACAAACATGAGCCGGAACTCTTCTATAATTTCAATCTGCGTGGCTTTCTCCAACGCGAGAATACGCGTCAAGGTCGACCCCTCCTTGCTGCTTCCAACGTATATACCATGATCTGCTGCCAATACCAATTGTTTATCTTGATAAAAGGCAAAAAGTAATAAGTACAAAATCTCTGGTATGCGGTCCCAAAAAACTCAAGCTTGCTTACCGTATAATGCCGTGTGATGGACTCGATTCGTTGAGATGAATTGGCGTTCACTAAGCGTAACTACTTCAAATACTCTTTGCTTCGCAGTGAGCGCTTCTTTTTGCCGTGAGATCTTGTCCAGCCAAGTTCGGCGTTGGGTCATAGTAGGCACGTACAGTGTATAAGGCGGAGCGCCTTTTCTACCGAGATGCACAAACGTTATAGCATGGCCGCCTGTTTTCGATTGGCTACTATGGTTCAGATTGATTTCCGAAGCCGAAGATTTAAGACCGTATATGCTGTTGCCGCTCATGGCTGTGCGGGTATAGGGTAAGATGGAACTGGCACGTTTGTGACCCACACTATCTGGAATATTTGATTGCAGAAGTTCTAGTGGAATAGGCCGGCGATACACTTTATAGTATTCGCCAGTTGGCATATACTTGATCTTTGCAAACACCAGATAATGGTCAAATAGGAACACCTGCACCTCGGAAGACTCTGAGCCTGAGCCTTTGCGTTTCAATTTGCCTTTCATCACCAATTGTCGCTCGGGATCCAATAATCTCAAATCCTGCCACAGTAAAATAGATCAATTAGAACAATGTTGACATGTACACAAAAGTCGTATATTGAAGACCAGCAAACCGTGTACTTACAATTCCATCTGAGGGATTCTTGTACGACAAACGCTCATTAATCTGCTGCAGGTTAAATCGGTTCTCAGCTTTGCCAGTCTCGCTATTGACTCTCGTAAGGTAATCCTTGATGATATCCATGACCCGAGGTAACACCTCGCCATCGGGTTTGCCTTCAGGAGTGTGTTTCAAAATTTCTCGAAGCAGTAGATTATATCGTCCAAGTCGAGTGGTAGGTTTGGTCAGATAACCGTTGAGTTCTAATTTTCGCGATTCTGGCTTACGCTCAGTTTCCTGCATAAAGTTTAACTAAGATTAGAATGCTGGGCAGGGCCAAAAAAAAGATAACCTAGATTGTAAGCCTTACATGAACAAATTCTGCAAATCGGCTATTCCTGGTCTTCTCCTGTTCAAACATATGCTTGGCCACTATTTGATGAGCACCATAGACAACAAACGGTTCAAAGTTGCTAACATGTTGGAGAAGAATATCACCAATCTGCTCAACAATGTGAGATTCCTTCTGGCGCTCCAACAACGCTTCACATAAATTAATATTAACATTGTAGATATCTCTAACGTTCCAAAACACTTCTTGTACAAAGAACTCGCGACGTTCTTCCGGTATTATATCGGTTGTGATGAGCGGTTCAATCCAAAACTTGAAAAAAATCGAGATATTGAATCATCATTCGTTTGTTCAGGCAAGCATGAGTAAACACCAAGAAATAAGGATCACGCTTACCTTCTGCAGGTAATCGAGGTTTCGAACAAAATCACGCTCGGTATACACCAGCTCGAATATGTTTTCCTGCCGCTCGCGCTCTTGGTGTGAGACACTTTCTGTGACTTCCATAGGGACGGACTCTATCCATAATTCAGTCTCCTAAAAGTAGACTAGCTGTCAGAAATCTATGCTAAACGGATGACATTTCATTTCCAGTTTTAAACATCAAATTACCTTCTCGTGCAACGATGATCGACTCACTGATCGGGACAAACTGTTTTCATAAAATGTATCCTCTCGAGACTATAAGACAGACATGAATTGGGTTAAGTACGAATGAATTTGAGTTGTGGCTGGAACCAGATGTCTTTGAGTGTGCTCCGCTCATATCATTTACCTTTTCAGCCATACGTGGACATGAAATACTGTAGCATGGCGAGTCCTTGGTACATGTAGGCGAATAACACTTTGTCAATAGCGTAAACACACCATTAGGGTACGCAACATCTTGGTGATCGACCGGTTCGGCTGAGAGCGGCAAAGCAACCGTTTCGTCATCGGGAAATGGCGACTCAGGCGGCCGATCGGATTCTTCTTCTTGTTGGTCAGCATATGGCAGTTGTAAATGTTCTCTATATTGGTATAATTCCTGGTTTGAATCTCGCAGTCGGTGCTCATAATTGACATCGTGGAAGAACTTTTGTGCATAGAGTGCACGTCCAACTAATAGAGCTAAGGTTCTGTCTGAAGTACGAAGGACAAAGGCCAATTTATCCTAATCAAGCAATTCACAATTTAGCTGACCATGAACGTTTTGCTTGAGAGCCAAATGTTATTGACTTACCACAGCTTCCTTTCCATCAAACACATTGCTATACTGAATGTTGTCTTTCAGACGCTCACCAACCACCACCCGCTTCTGCATCTCCATAGCTACTTGAGACAAGAGTGCACCGTATACAAGGGGCTGCTTTGATCGCTGTTCAAGGCTTCTTTTTTGGTGTCGTGTCTTCTGTTTGGCTTCGGTGGCAAGATTTTCTCCTGTGCCATACGAGAATGACTTGGACCGTTCGCCAAAGTTCTTGAGCTGAGGACTGCTGGGAGAGTAGTCCTTGTCGGTCTCATTCTTGTTCTGTTGGGTTATGCCCACTGACGAAGACCGCGTATGTGCACGTGGTCGCTCTTTATCTGTTGTCAATGAAGGGGGCAATATTAGTATGGTAATGACATCAAAAAGAATTGTAGCATATAATAATAATAAACAAACAGACGCTTGTGGAAAAAGAAAAAACCCTTAAACACTTTACCTTGTAACCCAATAGCAAGCTTTTCAACCTCCATTTCAATATGCCGATCAGCTTGTGCAGTCGATTCGGATTTAGATACTTTGGGCAAAGGCTTTTCTAAGGCACCCAGGCCATGACCGAGAGCCATAAATTCCCCTTGGTGATCTGCAAATGATACTTCATCACCGTCAGGAGAATACGCATCATCCGGTACAGGCTGAACTTGAATCAACGTTGACGATGGTCGTCCACGAAAATTAAATTCTTCTTCGTCTTGGCGCATGGGAATGCTTGAAGTGCGTGCAGGAAGTCGAGAGTGTTGATTAGCTGGGCTGGCATGTTCAATATGAACCGGTATTTCCGGAAGTGTAACCTGTGGTTGATGGTTTAATGCCGCTTGATTCACCTGTGGTGGTTGAGAATTCACTGTTAATTGTTGCTTGGTTGGTGGTAACGGTTGGGTGCCAGCTGCTGGTAAATTTACTTGTGGAGCCGATCCGTTGGCGGTAAATTGGAGGTTGACGACTGGTTGATTTGATGGTAACGGTTGAGTATTAATTGTTGGAGACTGTATGTTCACTACCGGTTGCTGATTGGCAAGAGATTTCTGACCATGGGTGGGCGGTAGCGGTTTGGTATTAAGGCGGCCGTTCATCGATGGTGAAGACCCAACTTGGGGACTAGCGGCATATTGAGCGGAAGAGCTAGTAGGTACTGAAGATGAAGCAGTAGCCGGTGCAGCAACGCCGTACGAGGAATGTCTAGGCGGGGGAGGGGCCGAAAGTGTGGGGATTTGAGGGCGACTAACAAGCTCGTATCTAGGAGGTGGTGAATTTGGTATACCATAGGAGGTGACGGATGATCGCTGATAAGACATGCCGTGTTGAGGTAGCCTTCCAACGCTACTGTTGTTGGCGTACGAAGCTAAACTTTGCACTCGCATGGGCAACTTTTGGCGAGCATAGCTCTGGCGGGCGGCCCGGCCGATGACCTGTTGTTGGCTAGTAGATCTAGCAACATTTTGATTCGGTGCCTGACGGTGGGATGTATAGTGGGGTGATGAGGGGATTCTATTTAGAGGATGTTGGTGCTGCTGAGGAGGAGGAGGAGGAGGAGGAGGAGGCTGAGGATACTGGGATCCATCCGCGGCCATTGAGGTTTAGTGACGGCGGGACAACCACAACAATGACAACTAGTGGAAAAAACAACGCGAGTGAGATGTAATAAGTTTGGGCCTTGGAGTTTTTGTGAGTGTAATTTCAACGGAATTCCAGATTTGGGTTGGTATGGCTGGCTTACCCAAATTTTTGCCCCGTCAGAATTATCTGGATAACCACACCCACATCGCTCATGACGATATCATCATTAATGAAAGGGTACTGGCCATGCAAGCAGATGATCTTCAATATTTAACTAATTTGATAGTATCATCGAGTATACTAGCCATATATTGCTTATTTAAAAAAAAAAAATGCTACAACTGGCAGAGTTACTTTCTTGGAAGATATGTCTCAAAAAGAAGTTCAGACCTTCTATTATTAGCGGGTCAAACTAACTAATGCTTGTGTTTCCGTCCAATAATCATACAATGCATCTGCATTTTCTATGATTTCTTAGTTTTGCTTATGCATAGTCTATTATTTCTTTATCTCAGCTTTTGACTCATTGTAACACAAGTTAAATCAAACCACTGGGTTATTTTTTTGGTAAGCTTTTTTATTTGCTGAAAAAAACTATCAGCTGAAAAGTATCATCACACTTTTTCTAAATGGTGCACTACGACCAGATTTATTGCTCGCCAGCCTTAGCAGCTTGCTTCTCAGCAATACGGGCAGCACGACGCTCACGGGCAGCCTTGTTCTTGGCACGGTGGGCATCAGCTTGGTCAGCGATGGTCTTGGCTC
Organism: Umbelopsis isabellina; assembly: GCA_016758905.1. Taxonomy (NCBI): domain Eukaryota; kingdom Fungi; phylum Mucoromycota; class Umbelopsidomycetes; order Umbelopsidales; family Umbelopsidaceae; genus Umbelopsis; species Umbelopsis isabellina. The sequence goes on from JAEPQZ010000018.1 coordinate 151,673, forward strand.
TAAGCTTCTCAGCCTTGGCCTTGTGGATGTACTCCATCAAGACACGCTTGTTCTTGAAAACGTTACCCTTGGACTTGAGGTACAAAGCGTGGTACAAGTGCTTGTCGATCTTGCCAGCTTCTCTGTACTTGCGGAGAAGACGACGGAGGACACGCATGCGGCGCATCCACAAGACTTGACGGGGCATACGGGCATCAGCAGTACCCTTGCGCTTACCGTAACCCATGTGACGACCGGCACGCTTGGAGGCAGCGAGTTCACGGACGCGGAAACGGGAGTGAGAGGTTTGGGGCTTGCGGATGATAAGACCGTCCTTGACGAGCTTACGGATGTTTTGGCGAGAGTTGGCGTTGGAGATCTCGTTGGCCTCATTGGGATCGAGCCAGACCTTTCTCTTACCGCACTTCAAGACGGAGGCCGCCAAACGCTTCTGGCTTCTGAGATTAACCCTACGCAAAAAAAAAAAGGTACAAAGTGTCAGTTAAAAAAAACTTATTCACTATTGGATCTCCGAACATCAATGGAGACATGAAGGACGATGATATCTCGACACACAAGCTTCAGGGAACAGCCGCACCACTCGAGCTCCGTTTAGAAGAGCCCAAGGAATATGCCTATACCGACATCTCACATCACTAAATCTGGTCCCTCCATTCATGTCATGGCATGGGCCGATTCACAAATAGAAGAAGGACATAGATAGTGCAGAGTGTACTTCACGCTGTGTATAGACTGTTCCCTTGATAGCGCATGTGGATAAGAGTATCCATCGGCCCAATCGATGGAGGGAACTTACATTATTGAAAAAAGTTCAAAGGGTTGAAAGAGGAGGTTCCTTCAATTGCACAAGCCGCAAGAAAAAAAATACTGGGAAAAGCAGTCTCACTACGGCACATAAATTTTTTTCTGCACATTTGATCTGAGCTGGGCGACGTCACAGTCACGTGAGCAAATGCTTTGTGCTGCTTCACGTAGGCGAACAGAATGAGAAAAAGGGGTACTCAAACATATAGCGGGTTGCAATAAGCATATGAGCTCGGATCAGTGAAAGGAGACCATCTTTCAAAAAAGTGATGAGGCTTGCGTGGTTTTCTTCCGGCCAGTATGACGGCGCAGACAATGATATTAATCAATTTTGCGCCAGTCTACTTTGCCACATTCACATACACACATAGAAGCTTTAAATGCTTTTATAATTGTTTCTCGGCCAGTTTGTGCTGATCAAATTATTGCAGTATTGAAAATAAACTCATACACAATCGACCAAAGTCATGAAAACACATAAAAATAGCGCCAACAAAGGAGCTCACAAGGGATGTGATTATGTAACCATTATTGAATATGTGACATGGTATCTACAATATCATCACGCAATGATGCGCGCGTAGCGGCCAGCTATATAAATTTGTTGTACAGTTATTATGATATTTGCTTGAGGCAAGACCATGTTTCATCAAACCCTGAGCTGAAGATCATGATCAATCTCATTGTTCGCATTGCTTGAGCTCTGAATAATCCGGCAAGTTCCAACCGCCTCTTTCTTCTTTGGAAAATCTCGCCATGAGGTTGTAAATGCCAGTGTAATAAAAAAACCAAGCAATCCAATGAAAGATAGATATTCCTATCTGCGATTTGGGGAACATCAATCGCAATAGCGGTCGATTGAGGTCTTGAATTTCATTGATAAACGGCCGCAAAATCATGTCATAGTTTGCAAGTGCTTGGGGAAGGTTCTGAGCATGTCGATTGAGTTCTCCAGCCAACACATAGGCACCGACAAAGCTAGCGGTGGTTCCCATTGCAGTGAATGGTGAAGGACAGTAACCCGCGTCGCCGAGAAGAACCACACGGCCTTTGTACCACGTGTCTGTTTGTACTTGTACGATTTCTTGACAATAGAAATTCTCAGTAGTCTTCATTCCTTCCAGGAAACGGTCAGCCTGCCAGCCTGCGTTACTGAATTTCTGAGTCCAGAATTCCTTTTGTTGGTCAACACCAGCTCTAGGGATGCTCCTTATATCTTCGGCATCATCCTCGAAAATGAGATAGACCTGAATTTCAGTGTCATTATGGCTTCTGCTGACGATCATTCGTCGGCCAGGACAGAGGTAGCTCCTACACATACTGTCATCCGCCTCGGTGCGAGGTACGAAATAGTATGCCATGTATATCCCCACTCGCATATAAGGTTCTGGAGCGGCAGGCGGCAATATTGCTTTCCGAATGCGGGATCCCTGACCGTCCGCACCGACTAACAAATCAAACGTACCAGTACGACCGTCTGAGAAATGTACCAAGACTTTGTCTTCATGTTGATCAAAGCTCTCCACTGTTATGCCAAATATATATTTGACATTGTCCTTGGTGGCATCATAGAGTACTCGTACTAAATCTCCCCGCATAATCTCGTATTCAGATGTGAAGGTTTGTGCACCTTGACCAGACTTATTGGCCATGAAAGTTGCGATAGGTTTGTTTTGTGCATCTACAATGGATACGCCTGGTTCATTGACTACCTTCGAACGAATAATATCGAGAAGCCCCATACGCTTGATGGTTTCGATACCTTGAGCGCGGATGTCGATTTGTGCTCCTGAGGCCCTGAGAACCGGGAAACGTTCAACGATGGTAACTTGGTGACCACTACGAGCGAGCCAGTAGGCCAAGGCTGGACCGCCACAACCACCGCCACATATGAGTATTTTCAGAGACATGAGAGGATATCGGATAACGCTGATATGCTGTTAAGAAGGTATAGATCAAGTGGTAACGGTGTTATCAATTAATCTGATCTAATTTATCAGTGCTTGAGCTAGACTGTCTCATCCTTCTTATATAAATCTGGTAGCCGGTTTGCCGCGCCAGCATGAATCAAAAATGGCAATGGCAAACATACTGGCATTGAATTCGGCGACGCTGCCGTGATAGGAGGTGGAAAGTATTATACTTGGTGCATTTGGTGTGGCTTAAAAGCAAGTGTCATGGGTTAGGGAGTCTTGACAGAGCTTGGGAACGGAAGGTAAGGTGAGTTTATGAGTCAAAGCTTCAACTGGCGAGCAAAATTTAGAAAGGTTCCGCGATTGGTGGTCAATGGGAATGTGGTGGCGCGTAAATTGCTTATCAGATCCTGACACTGTGCATAGCGTGGCTGTGGAACTGCAGGTACTGGCCAAAACTAATGTCCATGCTGAAAGGTTGCGTACAGTAGCAAAGCTTTTCGGTGATGCCCTTTATATCTAGCTGCAAGAACTTCAACATCTGTCGAATTAGCTTTGGGCACAAGGTCCATTGTGTTAGCTGCTAGTGCTCCTTAAGTCTTTAGAAAAATGATCTAAAGTAACAATATAAACATGGAAATTTTTTGCCGCATGATTGATGTTCTTTACTGCTCTGTGTTAATGCCGGAATTCCATTAAGCTCTTGTAAGCACAACGCTCATAGTGAAAATAAATTCTTGCATACATATTCTCAAAGCTGTTCCCAGGCTTTTCTTGCAGACTTGTTTTGACAGTAACCAGTTGCATTGACTATATATAGCGTCGCGGAGTCTCGCAGAAGAGCTTAGAATTTCTAGCAGCATAGAGTGGCATTGCGATTACAATATGTGCATGAAAAGTGTTTAAGCACTCCTTGTCTGGGTAAAGAATTGATAATGCATTGTGCAGAATTGACTCTGCTTGAGCTGATGAGGGACGTGCATCCAAGGGGCAAACGGAAACACCTAAATCTCGCTTTCGAGAAGTGCGAATATCCGTTTCAATTCCACTTAGGTATGTCTGTTCCAGTAGAGGATTTTAATTTGAAGCAAGTATATCATCCATTTATTTTGTTCATCTCGAATCACACTTCGAAAGTCTACTAAATCTCGCCTACAAATCTCTTCAGGTTATTTTCCCAATAACCTTCCCCGAATTTGACAAGAAATGAAAACTCATCTACCGTCACTGTAAAGACTTTGATAGTTCGCAGATTATGTATGAATAGGTGATTCGCAAGAACTGTATACTTTGCTTGGCTTGCTCCAGAACGGGGGACTGATAGTTTTCTTGAAAATCCACAATAGATATTGGATAGTCCTTAGGGTACGTGCACATCAGCTCCCCCATATCAATCACATTCGTTGTTCTTTTATATTCCTCAAAGGTAATGCAGAACATATCTTTTTGGTAGTTTAAGGATCAAATTATTATACCAGTATTGCCTAAGATACTACCTTTGGTGTTATAAACGCTAAATGAGTCATCCTTATACAATCTGGTGTAACTTTTTGCCAGTCAAGTAAAGTCGAAAAAAAAAATAGATTGTGCTTCGTGTCTTGTATAATTACTAACAGGCCAGAATATTATATTGCAACATCGAGTACCTAGACGCCATTTTTGGAGCTATTTGCTAATTTTGGTGAATGCGTCTTTCACAGATTACAATTGTCTCAACGCTTTTATGTAAGGTTTGTTCTTAACAAATTGAAAACATTGCCTACTACGCTATGGAGATTCTTTGCGCCTTGGCAGTTGTAAAAGCGCAATCGCCCATCTCTCTAGCATACCCAGCTACTTTTCTATGAATCTGTTCGTTCGCAAACACCTTATTCTGCTCTTACAAATAATTATCGGTCCTCTGCGCAGGGTAAGCGTGGCTCGACAATTTATTGCCATCCGAAGCATAAAAGCAAATGCCTTAAATTTTAAAATTTAAAGCAGTCAGAAAGGCACAGATCATGATGTTTCAAATCATTGGGAAACGTAAAAAAAAATTCAAAACAAGTCAGTGACATTGATAACTATCAATACTGTTAGTCTTTGTGCCGTAATATGGCGATTAGTGTACACACTTGAACATATACGCTTCTTTATTGCCACTAAACCTGAATTATTTGTACGCTAGTAATGATGACACAAGTTGAAAATGTATTTGAAACAAGTGTCAGCCATTGTGGAGATTCATCCCCGAGTGCTGATGTGCATAAATTTACAGTACAGTACTTTGATGGACTCTTTCTTTTGCATATCCAACACAATTTGGCTTGGCTTGATTTAAACATCTTGCTTTATGTCAACGCAAGAACCAGTTTCCTATGACTTGATCCCTGTAAGCGGAATATGTTTGTGCGGCTGAATCGTAAAAGTGTTGATTAACCTGTTAATACCGATAGCTCCCAGTAACTCTCCATGCAATATCAATATTCACGAGTTTCTGTGTTGCCATATCATACCTTTTTATCTTTCGACATCGACCAAGCCTGGCAGACCGACTATCATTAAGATTGATTTTATTGGCTAATGCAGCGTCCTTTTCTTATTCCATATGGCTAATAGCTTTGCTCACCGTGCGCCCAACGAATCCTCCTTTCTGTATCACGGCATCGATTATGATTATTTTTTCTGATACGGCGGTTGCTGTGTCAATCATGCTAGTCGGCTTTAATCTATTCATTCTCGTTGTTCTCAGTAATCCTAAGTATACTGGGCATGAACGAATTTATTTTATTGTCATATTCTCAGTCAGTACTGCCAATGGTTTGGTTGTATTAATATACAGCTTGATCCGGCAGCCTCTGCCGCAACCTGTAGATAATGGTGATCCTTGCTGGTGCGTACTCACAGCTATTGCATGGTATATGGAAACCAACTAATGCGTTGGCAATCAAATTTGGTAGGCTCGATATTCATGATGATATAGCAAGACGAGCGTCCTTTGTTTGGGTATGATATTATGTTTGTGGGCACTGATGTATCTATCGATGTTTCTAATCGCTATGATCCTGTTTGTAGCAATACTATTGGTGGTGGCGAGTCGGTGTATTTGTATTATGCGCTATCCTCTTTTTTGGTACTATCATTGCGCTCAGAGTAAAGAAAGACTGGCTTACGAATGTGGCCTCACAGCAAAAAATACAGACAACGTGCCAAGAAGCCACACAAACACAAAATCTCATGAGCTCCCATCAAGAAAAAGAATCAAGTCAACCACCATGTTCAGCAATACACCGTAAAGTAGCACTTCGTTGTGTGCTATACGTGCTAGGTAATTATCAGTAGTGTTTTTTACTCGCTCTGCACTGCATAGAAAAGTCAATGCCTGTCTGACTCATACGTGGGGATTCAGTTTTGTTGATCACTAGAGTTTTTGGAGTGGTGCTCATAACAGAGACCCTCGATCTGAATGATGAAGGAGATCAATATCTCATAACAACTTTTGCTCTCGGAGGAATCCAAGGTAAGGCATCCACGTTGTTGACGAATTTGAGAATTCGTAAACTCAATCATATACGGTTTGAGGTATTTTAATAGGGTTGATCTACTTCTCAGATCCTGCAGTCGTGGCCACGGCCAAAGATCTGAAAAGCTATTGGAAGAAACGTCGCTCTGATCGACATGACGATCAAGAAATACATGATGTGGATGCATTTATATCACAGGATCGCTGTATACCATCAGAAATTTCCCAAAACTAGTTGCATCTGAAGGATTACTAGGCTCATTATTTTTCGTTGAATTTCCAGTGACTCGCAGTGCGGTCTTGCTAACTTTCAAACACTCTACGTATTGATTGACAATGATAACCTGTAACCACTGCGACAATGGTGTTCAATTTCACATTAATAAAAAATGCCAGGCTTTATAAGCCAGTGTAGTCACTGTAGGTTTTGATGGCCAAGACCGAGATAGTGTTAGATAATATATGTAATTTATGAATAAGGCTCCAACCTAGAATCTGCGTAAGCTCCATATATTCACCCTCTGTAGCTACCATGAACAGGTGAATCCGTTAATCATTTTTGGTTTCCCCCATACACCACCTCCATTCACCGATTTCAATCGCCTGATGCGATAAGCTCGGTGGGAACCAGCGATGAACTGGTATGTACCACCAAAGGCTTTTTCGAATCTCCCAATGGATTTACTAATTTGATCACTATCGCCGCGCATAGTGTTTCCTTGAAAGGAAGCCACAACCAAAAGCAAATTGACGGATTAAACATTCCTGATCAATATCTTGTGATAGCTGATGCTCGAGAGCGGACAAGCATAACAATCTTTGTAAAAATTGACTGGAATTAGATGCACGACGACCATATTTCCGATGACTATTTCCAGGAAGAAGAATGTTGTGGAAGTAATTTGTGTCTCTGTAAATACCGCGCTACCCTTTTTTGTTCGTCCAAGGCATTCGCCATTTACGTTACACAACTTTGCTTTTTTTGGTGATTTCAGTGCTTTTTGAAATGGTGCTGAACTACATGGTATACATATATAAGAATGTTGAGAGTTTGTTGGTTGCAGGAATAGTTGATGAAAAAGTGATCAATTGGTTGCGCAAGCCATCCTCAGTATGTTTATGCGAAAAGTCCCATGACTGAGCGGCCCCGCACAGGTCCTATGGCATAAAAGGTTATGTCCGGTTTTGGACGTTTGGCCCGAGTTTTCGGGCGGATTCAAAAATTGGACTATTAGCAACAACTATCAAGCGCAGGCTGGAGCTATGCTTGCTACAAAACCATTGGTGATAAGGTATTTAAAAAATTGCACGGAATTCAAATAGCAACAAAGATTATTGTAAGTTTGCTTTTAGATTCTCTCAATGGAACCAAATAGTCGAAAAGTCAGAGACCAATGAAAATTTGGCAATTGCTAAGATCTCAATCTCGAGAGGTCGAGACTGCAGCGGAAAAAACTGAGTAGAAGAACATGTAGGGGTGATACGAAGAAGGTTAAGGAACCAAGCATTATTACACAATGGCGCATTCCTTCCCTGGTAGTGACCTTCGGTAAAATTCTGCTGTATCCATATATACTCGTTACCAATCGATGTTTTAAAAACTGGAAAAATCAGGCCAGTTTTTTTATTTCCTTCCAGAAAAGGCAAGCTGGCTTGGCCGGCCTTCCGTTAAGCATCCATCTAGCCTGTGAGAGGCAGAACGACCAAGAACATTAAGGCAGAACGGTAACATAAAAAAAATTAAAATGGGTTGGGACCGGATGCGGTGAGAGAAACTAAGCAAAAAAAATCAAGTACCTGAGACCCAAAAATCAAATAAATTGACATCTATACAAAATTTCTGTTTAACCGCGTTTTATTTCCAGTATTCATTAGCTTTTTGCAAAGAAACATAATAAAAAAAAAAGGTCTGGTTGTTGACAGCCTCAGTACAGGCAAACAAAACAAGACACAATACGTCAAAAAAGTGTTAAACTGGAAGATCTTGGGTAAATTTGTCGTGCGTTGAAATTGCCAATGCCAATCATAAAAGAAGAAAAAAAAAAAAATCTTTGACATTCTCCGCCCAAGAAGGAGAAGTGTGTGATCAACTGGATGTGTGACAGGGAAGAATATTCTGGTCACAATCACACAATGCTATTGGTGCTGCTGTCCAATCTGCGGACATTTGTTTGTTGATCTTGTGTGGTATCGTCGGTTCTGGCTACACATGCCACAGCATAAGGTTTTGCACTGAGGCACGATATTGTTCTTCGATTAAATTTTTCGATCCCTTAGTGAGAAATTTTCTAATTTTGTTCATGGGTGAAAAGAACCAGCGCTTTGCGTCTGATGGAGAGCGTTGAAGGGTAAGAGATGGTCACACAATGTAAATGATACCTCGTGTATGCGCCGCTCACAAATTAGTGAGATTATGGGTAAAAAAGTGCCAATCATTTGCTTGCAAGTCTCAGCCCTTCTTTTGTTCTATGTGGTGCGGTGGCAGGCGGCACACACCAGCTGAGTATGTTAACCGGCTGAACGGCCCCACCAATGTTTTTTCTCTCGGTATCTTAAATACTATGAATTTGAAATAACAGCCAATGGGGAATTATATTACAGTATAATCAAAAAAGTTTGATAAGCTCAGTAACATATTTTTGTTATGCAAAACAACAGTGTATTAAGTCTAGTAAGTAGACGAAAACAGAACGAGTAAGATGTAAAACAAAAAAATTGTGTGTAGTGGGTAAGAAAATGTGCTTGAGTGTTGTAAAAATGTGTTGAATGTGTTGGTGGGGGTGTGTTTGGTTGAAAGGAAACTTAGAGGTCCAGAGGGAGAGGTCGGGTCCGGGTGGGGGTGGGGGGGGGGATATTTTAGAGGGTCAATTATGATGTTCAAACGACCATCTTAAGGTTGTCTTCAGAGACAAAAGATGTGAAAACATGGAGAAAAAAGGAAAGCAAATAAAAAACGAAAGAAAATAGTAGTAGTAATATTAATCCTGTATAGATCCTGAATGCAATTTCAATTGTACAGCGCAAGTTTGGTGGGGATTTTTGTGTTGTTGTTGGGTTTGTTTTTTTTTTTTTACTAATTTTTTGGTGGTGGAGGAGAATCGGATAGTTTGAAGGGCGTTTTGACGATAAGAGATGATCTTTTGGTTGTACTCATGGGAGGAGCAATGATTTCGGTCAATGGTTGTGAGCTCTCCAATACAGTCGCATCATTTATTGATATTTGTGCTTGTTGATTGGCGTTCAGTAATGATTGCACGTAATCTGATATAGGCGGTGAAATCAAAAACTCGCTATTTCCATCCAGATCAGGGCTCGTATCAGTGGTAGACTGCTCAGCTGGTGATGTAAGTCCATCCAGGGATCCCATCCAGCCGATGCCCGCTCCACTGTACATCAAACAAGAATCAGTATACGATCATAAAATCACATGGAAATCCATGCAGCAATCAGATCCTCACCTTTCGGCCCATTCCTGGCCCATGCGTCGCATCAACATCTCTAATTTTTCCTTTTCCTTATCGAGAGCCTCCAATGACTTGTCATAGTCGTCAAGACTTTTCTCCATTCAAGTCAATTGAGGGGGGTGTGGTGTTTGGTTGAGGCGGGTGGGGGTGAGGGAAGAGGAAGATAGGCAAGAGGGAAGGCAAACACCTAAGAAAGCCAGCACAATAGTGAAAATAAGAAAACGGGCCAAAAAAGATAAAATTTAGAGGTAAGGGATAATGGGCGAAAGTTGTGAGCCTTATATATTAAGCGGTGGAAAATTTTCACGGTTTGTACTTTAATTAGAGCCACATCGAACAAGATCTGCCTAGAATTAGCACAGGCACAGTCAGGAACCAATAGGAACAACTTGGAATATTTGGGGAGCAAAATTTCATTAGTTTATTTTCAAAACCAGCAGGTCGGGTTTGCCAATGGAAACAGACAGAACGTTTTGAGAGCAAGCGCCATCATGAGATTTTGCAAAAGAATAATGGAAGAAATTTGGAAAAATACAAATGTATCGATTTACAGATATCAAATAATAATGGGGAAAAATTCCACTTTAACACAGATTTAACATATTCAGAAAAAAAGGGTGAAAAAAATAATCATGAAAATATAAAAACATCAAAGAGAAAAAAAAATAAATTTTGTTGTTTGCTTCAGTTATTGCGAATTCTTCATGTCACTTTCGCTTTCAGGACTGTGCAAAAATCCTCGTAGGATAATACAGCGTCTTTCCAGCATAGATAAGAAACCATGCATTTGCTCACGATTCATGCGAGCAAGCAACAGTGCAAAACGAGAATCATCAATTTCGTCTTGTTGAGTCCATTGACGTTCAATTTTAACCTGAGGTGGTGCAAACGCTGGTGGCTGCTTTTGCTGTTGCTTAGCATACAAGCCACAGGCATTGCATACAGGTTCACCTTGATGATTCTTGCGCCATAATGGAGTTTGAGTCTGGTGGCATTCAGTACAGCCTTCTGACTGACTGACTGGTGAAGGTGAAGCGGAAGCAGATTGGATCATTGGATAAGGGGATGATCGCACTGTGGTAGGCTTCTGCCGAATATGCAATGGTCGGTGAGACCCATATTGCTTATAGTAAAGCCCACACGCATTACACAAGGTGTGTGCGCGATCAGGTGTGCGTCTCCACAGAGGCGTCTTGGTCACCTTGCAATTAAAACACTCCAATTGCCTAGGAGGTCGCTTGGCAGTAGGTACCTTCATGACATGCTGTTGAGGTTGCATAGCAGGTTGAATGGTAGTAATTTTAGGAGATTGGATAGGAGTGGATGTTGCAGTGGTGCAAACATCACTGGAAGAAGATGAGATATGAGGAGGAGCCAACAAGGTGAAATCCATGTTCTCAAACGGAGAGAACGTATCCATGGTCAATAAAGACGGGTCATCTTGCAAAAGACTGCTGGGTGGTGAACCCATGCTGGAGTCTGAAGCAGATGATGGAGAAGATAGGAAATCATCACTTGAAGGTGAGGATAACAATGGAGTGTCAGCAAATAAATTTGCGATGTTGTTTGGAAGGACATCCAGGTCGATACCAAACGGATCGACCGGGGCAAAGAACTCGGGTGAGTTCGAAGTGGCTTGCATGGTTTCAATCATATGATTTCAATATAGATAATAGGTTCAGGTACTTGAATTTAAGTTGTGAGCGGGGGCTATGGATCAATCGACGTCGTTTCCTACGTGGTTTCCGTTTGACATGTAATAGTAAGCCATTTTGTTCTGTTCTTTTTCTTTTTTTTTCTTCTTTTTTTTTTAAAGAAAACTCTTTTTAAAATTCTTTCTTTCTTTTATCGTTTGGATGATGCGGGAAGTAGTTAGAAGGCCATTTTTAAATTGCAAATATCTTGAAGCAAATTTAAAAACGGAAGACCAACAGTGAAAATATAAAGAAGTGAGAAGAAGAAGAAGAAAACTCGCGGGACACGGTTTATTGATATTATATATACTTTAGCGTCTTTCCAATAAAAATTTTGATGTTTACAACCGCGATGATTGGCTAGATTAAGTGCCGTCATCTAACTGCCCACGAATCTGGCTCCGGCTTTCACGAGTTGGGTCGAACTCAGCTCACGCGCTATAACAACAACCCCGAGAGCAAACATAGCCACCACCTACAAAGCCTGCTTGTGCTATTCTTCCGACCAACACCATGTACATAAAGCATATACAACCGTACAAAATCAAGCATTGAAGAGAGTGGTATAAAATCAAGCATTGAACAATTTAAAAAAAACACCAATTCATTGACCAAATATTTAAACGTAGGATTTAATACTCCCGTGCCTTACAAATTACCACATCTTCAGCTATGGAAGAAACATGTGCAACTTATCGCAGTTATCTAAAAAGGGTAGTTGGAGTTGTCATCCATCATGTTTAATTGACAGGCATAAGTAATCCCCCATCAATATGACTATGACTTTACTAGTGATATCGTCATATCGATGTGCGATGTATTTTTTCCGTAGCTGTTGTTGTTGTTGTTGTTGTTGTTGTTGCTGATCTTGAAGATATACTTGAGCCGGAGCCTAAGTAAGCTCCAATTGAGTGAAGATTTGTCGTAAAATGAGTAATCAAGTGGGCATTTATTGAGTTTGAGATTAAATATTTTTTTTTTTATGAGCCAACGCCCTGCGCTGGTTTGGTGTTACTGCTTGGCTGACCTCCAAGTGCACCGCCAGCTCCTCCAACACCACCAGCTCCACTAATCCCGCTAGCATTATCTACCACCGGTCGCTCGGGTTGGTGTTGACCCTTTTTTGCGCGTCGTACAGCAACGTTAAGCGTGTCAAGCCATCGCTCCATAGTCTCCATGTTATCGGCACACAATATAAAATTACGCTTGACTGTGACTACTTTGAAAACATGTCTCTTGTGCTTGCTCATAGGATCAATTTCAAGTGAATCCAATACATCGGTTAAAGGAAGGATACGATGAGGCGCGTATTCCTAATAGTAAGAGCATTAGTTACACCACATTCTGTTGCTGGTGTCATTATTTGATAAGTGTGTAAACGTCCTTTACCTTCTCGTTCTCGTAGTAGGCAAGAGTTTCACTCCTTAGCACAAACCATCGCTTTCTCCAGCTCTGCCGGCAAGATATAGTTAGTGGGGGGGGGGGACGGCGTTACACATCATAGTCACATCACATCACATCAAAACTGTGTGATTTCAAGGACATACCTTATTGCGTCCAAGCTTTAGCAAATAGCCCTCAAAAATAACACGATTCCTATCGCCTTCTTTCTCCACCGCCGCCACCGTGGAATTGGTACTTTCATCATATCGATAATCTTCATCCTCTGAGCTCATTGCATCCTCTCCTAGGTGCATGCGAGCAGCCTGTTCATTAATTGGTGATAGAGGTGACCCTACACTGGCGTTAGTGGAAATAGACGTTGAAAGATGATCTTGGGCAGGTATGCGGCGCCCGGGTATATCCAAAGGTGGTATGCGCGTTCGGGGGGAGGTAACGGTGTCTGATGATGCCAGTACGCTTGAAATGGAATGCTGAGATTCTCTTCTGGCGCTGTGAAGGGGCGAATATGCTTTGGGGCTGGTACTACTAGAATAAGATGACACAAGTTCCTTGGCAACCTCTTCATCCCGATTCAGACTGCTGTTACTGTCATCGTGATCCAGCATCTTAAGCTCTTCTTTTGCAAATTGGAACGCTTTCATCCATTCGTTCAATGATTGCTCCGAACCTGCTTGTAGATAAAACGTACGCTTTGGCGTGACCACGCCGAATACCCATTTGTGCTTGTCTTTTAATTTAACCTCAGTGGTACTGTGTACATCATGCATATCAATAATTCGTAAAAGTCGGTACTCCTAGAATGAGTAGTAGTGCCAAACCAACCAGCATATACACGTTTAGTATGATAGAAGCAAACGATCGAGCGGGAGTTTTTTTTTTTTCGCTTCCTTTTACCTTGTCGTCCTTATAGACCGCCATTTTGGTTGCTCGTAGTACAAACCAGCGACGCTTCCACGTCTATATGCAAGTTGTGCGGCAAGGCTTTAGTCAAAAGTCTAAACTTCCCGCATCAAGTGCAGATCCACATCACCCCACTTACCCGTCGTTTTTCACCCTTCTTGAGTAAATACCCGGATTTAATAACTTTTTCCAAATGTAACAAGTCGGCAGATTCGGCCGGTAAATTATCCTCGTCGTCTTCGAGATCATCGGCGCTGGTATAGCCGCGCGCATTGGACAGGGTGTTGTGTAGTAGAATTTCATCATCATCGTCATCTTCTGATGACATGGCTTGTCGCGCCGGTTCACTGGTCGGCTGGTGGAGAGTAATACTTAATTGTCGGGTTGGGGGTAGGGCCATTCACTTTTTTTTTTTACCAAACAAAACACCGCTGTACTTACCTTTAAAATGGATTGCGGCACCGAGGTCATGCCAGACGATATTATAGCAGTACGGGTGGAATGATTAAGAGTAAGCAATCGACTGCCTAGGGATGGCAGGCAAATGAAGTGAGTGAATGTGTGAGCCCAGTCAAAGGATTGAAACGTGGTGTGATACCTTTTTTTTTCCCTTTAACGGTTTTATCACTCCGTCAAAATTTTCGGTTGTGGGGCGCAGGTGCATCATGATGTAGTATCACGTCGTATACATGATCAGCCCATGTCTTTAGCCATAAGAACCGCTGGCTCACATCATAGCTGCTCAACAAACATTTGAAATTATGGCAGAACTACCTTGACAAACTGTACGCACCAGCATGGCCTTTTGGCGGGGTTACAGTCGCATTAACCGCAAATTGCTGAAACTGTCGATCATCCTTTTCAATTTGTTTGGACAGCGGGACGGCCCGAACTGAAGGGAGTTGATTTGCTTTCAATGAGTTCTATGACAGCGTTTGAAAAAAAAAAAAAAAAAAACGCTAATGGCAGCCTATCCTAAAGGAAGCGTTCACTGTTCATAAGTATATTAACGGTACAAATTAGTAGCTGAGTCGAAACATTTGATCTACATCATATATCCATTCAACTAAAAAAAGAAGCTGGTGGCTATCCGAAAGTTGATTCTGTGATTGACTTTTGCCATATATTTTTTTGTTTCTCAACGTTGTTCGTTTCTCAAGTGCATATTGTGTCAGATAAGTAACATATACTCATATACCATGACCAGTCGCAATGACAACAGTATGACACAAAGCGTTTCCGGTTGCAATACATGTATAATCGATCTGATTTGCTATAGATTGTTGCTCCATGCTGCTAGTATCTATGTTCGCGCCTCCGTAGATATGAGTTCCAGCAATGTCTCAAACTATTGCGTGATTGCGTGAAGTCTTGCGCATCCATCGCTTGGTTTCATAACATTTTATACGGTTCTGTTCTGTTCTGTTCTGTTCTCATTCAACATACCAGCATATTTATTGTTTCTTGGTGAATGCAAGAACTAAAAAGGCGCAATATGGATGTATCTTATATTAGTGAATCATATTATATGTAGTTGTCTAAAGCTATCAAATAAACTTCTATGATGCTTTTTGTACAGGATATTGTATGCTTTCAAGCACCATTGGGTACACTTTGAAAGGCTCGTGATTTTGACCATATGCCTCAAGCAGAACAGATTTGGTACCTCGAAACAATTGCTCCGCATACGTATCAGCATGGTCCCTAGGCCGTCGGTTGGATGTCATGGGCTGTTGCAAAAGCTGGTTCGCCTTTTTGCATGCATCATCAACCTTGCCCATCTTGATCAACGCGCATACATAACGGTTATAGTTATGAGCATCAAAAGCATAGTTGGATTCTTCTAAATGCTGCCAGATGGATTCAACTTGATCAACCTCGGTGGTGTCCGCCAATGCATCGATCAAGACAGATAGAGCAAATTGGCTCTTGTTGCCAGACACAGCGTCTAGTTCACCGAAATCTTCAATGGCAGCCGGCGAGCCCCAGTGATCCCACAGTGACTTTACCATATCCAGATTACCCTCGGCTCGATATAGTTTCATGAGAGTCACATACATGACAGGGTTTATCTTGATGCCAACTTGGAACGCTTGACGAAACACGTCTTTGGCAGCCTCAAAGTCACCGCGTTCGATGTACCCATTGGCTAAAGGCATAAACAATTGTGGTAGCGGCGTGCTGTAGGGCTCGGGACGGTCAAAGTTCATATCAAAAAGATCCTCAACCACAGTGGGCAAACGACGCATATAGCTGTTTGACAAACTTTCTGGAATGGCATTCGAAACCATAGCACCACGTTCTTGTTGAGCATCTTGGATGACCTTGTCTAAAATCACTCTGGCCGTGTCTAGCTCATCAGCCTGAACACATCCATCGACCAAAATGGCTAATGTAATTTGATTAGGCGTCACATTACTTTCGATCATCTGCTGCAGTGTTTTTCTTGCATTTTCGATATCGTTCATACGACAATAGGCTTGGATAAGGATGGACCAGCATACTGAATTTGGTTGAACATTTTGAGTCTTCATGTTATTGAAAACACCTTCGACGCCACGTATGTTTCTGCGCGACGAGAACGCCGTCATGAGATGCGCATATGTATAGACGTCTGCCTTATGATATGCATCACCCAAACGCTTGTATGTGTCGAGTACGCTTTCAAGATCGTTCTGTCGAATATAGGCTTGAAGCAGTGTATTGTAACTAACGAGATCAGGTGGGTATTGAGTCGATAGATCCTTGAAAGTTCGTTCGACGCTTTCGATATCACCAGCTTGACTATACAAATTCATCAGTGAGTTGTATGTCTGTCTGTTCGGTCGAATGTCCATTTGCATCATCCGTTCAATCAATTGTTCTCCACCAGTCACATCCCCAATTTGAGCATAAATAGAAAGAATATGAGAAAATGTCACAACGGAAGGTTTGACTCCAGACTCGATCATGTAGTCAAGCACAGTTAGTGCTTGTCGGGTATCCTTCTTACGAGCATGAAAATGGAGCAAAGTATTATGCACCACAGTGTCCGGGTCAATCTTTTGTTTCTTCATCAATTGAATCACTTCCTTGGCAGCAGGGAGATCTTGTAACTGAACAAAACACTGCATCACGGCCGTGAAGATATGGACATTCGGCTTGATATTGTATTTGTGAACCATATCAGAGTAAAACGTTTGAATGGGTTTTACATCTCCTTGCTTGGCATACATATGGATGAGAGTACCAAAAGTTTGTACGTCAGGGGCGATTCCAGCTTCCAACATAGTGTGATAAGTCCGAAGTGCACCATCCACATCGGCCGAGGGCTTTAGATGTGCATGAACATCAATTAGGGCATTGTATGTAACCGTAGTGGGTATCATGCCTTCTACATTCATAGCATGGAACAATTCATCTGCCTTATCTACATTTCCAGCCCGTCCAATCTTATGCATCACAGCTGTCATGAGCTGCAAGTCGCGAGGGATGCCGCGCTTGATCATCAGGTCATGTATCTCTAATGCTTGCTCTGCTTTACCAGCTGCTGCAAACAACATGGCCATGCCTTTGTAGAGTGATGGATGGACCACCGACTTTTCGTTTCCCACCTCCATACCAATCCGATTCCAAAACCATTTCCATGAGTCGTCCACCACTTGGTTCTGACTGGACGCATCGTGAAGAATTTGTAAAAACTGATGGGTGGTTTTCGTGTCGGCCAAAACACCTTTGTCAATCATCAAGTCGTAGACTTGTAAAGTCTTCTCCACCACAGCTGGTTTACCCAAAGTTTTCGTATTGGATTCATAGGATGATAGCAGGATGCGGAATGGTTTTTGGTCATCGTGAGCAACGATCAGCAGATTTTCCGCTTCGAGATCCTGGAAAACTTGCTCCATCTCGTATAGCCTTCCATTGAGACCGAGTACTCTCATCATTGATAGTTTCTCTCGTCTGCCAACCGTATATCCCAGCGACATCATGTCCTCCACCAGGCTGAGGATAAACTCTATCCCATGTTGAAAATTGTTGCCGCTACTATGATTCTGAAAGTATGTTACTAATAGGCGGAAATTGTCCCTTGTCAAATGTTGTATCATGTCGCGCGACCGTAAGTCCGTGTACGACTCCCAAGCCTTCATCACATTGTTTTGGTTGAGAGACCGTAACAGCGTCTCAATCAACGCATTGGCGGTGACAGCGTCCGATTGGTGAATGGCCGCTGATAAATACATATCGTGTTGGTCTGAATGGGCCATTTGTTCCTTCACAGAGGCGGTCTTGTAACGTGCCGTGATTCTCGACCCTAATCTGGGCATGACAGGTGGCATTATACCATGTGTAGCGGCTTTCTTAGCTATTTGTCGACACGGTGGTCGAACTAGAAATCCTAGCATACGATATGCCGTAATTGCATTGGTATGCTCTGCAGTAGCCTTAAGCATGACAAGGCTTCAGCTCAATCACCAGGGCTTGCTTTCCAAAAAATTTATTTTGTTCGTCAAGGCAAAGAAATCATAGTGCAGGTCAAATTTCCAAGCTGTAGACGTCATCAACTTAAATATTGAAACCCACCATATAAAATACATTAGATCATTTAGGCTCATATTGCGTTGTAGCTGTAGTGGCAAGATACCTGGTCTTATCTCAGTAAGGCATCGAGTATGCATATTCTGACAATAACCAACCAATTTATATTAGTGAAGTATGGGTTCCTAATGTGAGCCATAATTTCAGCAACAAAGACAAATGGTTTTGTTTGAAGTTTTTCAAATTTTGATGTAATAGCTAAAGCACAGTAGCACCAGAGTTTTGACAATTCAGTTGATCAATTCCCCTTCTTGAAGGAAATTTAATAGGGCCTTGTCATTCAAGGCGAAAATGTCCATAATATAATTGCACAGACAGTACTGCTGCTCAGCCAATCAATAATTAATCTGAGATACTTTGTCTAAGCTGGTGTCTCATTGCAAAACTACTATTAGCATAGTACAAGCCAGTTTATTGATCCATGAGATATAATGATAAAGTGCTTGTATGTAAGCTCAGCAAGGATAATAAACACAAAAATACTAATAGACAAAATTTTGTAAAAAGAGTGACGGGGGCACCAAAGGGAATAACAACAGAATTCGGGGAGGGACAGCAATATGTAATAACGGAGGGATATAATATACCTATTTGGTGGTGATTTTTAAAGGAATGCTTTTTTAACTTTTCTGTTTTCGTGGACGCAAGCGCTTCTTTATGTTATCTTGGTCCTTCTTGAGCAAAGCTTCTGGTGAATCGGTTTCATCCGACCTTCGCTTGTGAAGAGTTCTAGTGGTCGTCTTGGTGACCTGTACAGTAGTAGTTGTGACAGTCACCTCCTTGGTGACAGTTTCCGAAGGAGATGCATCACGGACGGTCTTTGTGGGAGAAGCAGAGTTAAATACGTCTTCGAGAGGCTGTGAGATTAATTCAGACCTATTATCCTCCTCTGTATCATCAGCGACTTCTTTATTGGTATACTGAGTAGCCACTACGACGGGATCTTGATCTCTCTGCTCTGGTTCCACTTGGGACTTTCTTTTGCAATTAGTTTCACGATGTTGGGTGAGGTCAGCTACTTGAGCCTTGGTGTTTTTGATGTCTGACAGCAAAGACTTCGCTGTCTCTTCAGCCTGCTCAAGCGCTTGTGATAAGACGGCTTGGCTATCTGTCCAACTGGGGCTACGCAGACGACTACTGCTAATGTTTTGACTGGCCGGGGTCGGTGATGACTCCCGCGCAGATGTGTCTCGCAAGAGGTCCTTATATTCCGGCAGGTCATGAACGTCTATTTCTGAAAGTGGTCTTCGTGATATCTTTTTCCTTTCTGGGACCACGGGCTGACGCGACTGACCACGCTGCGTTCGCGCTCGCGTCTGTGAAGGTTTTGATTTGATGTGTTTGCTGGGCAAATGATTTTCTTCATCGCCACTGTCTGGTGCAGCAGCTTTGGCTTCCTGCTTGTTTTGAAAAATGGGTTTAGCTTCGTCCACCCAAATTTCAAAACTGGTATCTGAGTGTTTAATAGTTGAGTGTCTAATAGGGACCTTTGAAAACGGCGATTTGGCTAAAACAGAAGCAACAGTAACATTCTCATCGTTGCGTGGCGACATGGTACTGCGTGCAATCAGTCTGGGAGATCGATCTTGGATCGTAGGTGACCGTGCGCCCAGAGTCAACCTTTCCGCTTGGCGGATTGAGCGGAACTTTTCATCATGCTTTTCTGGTCGATGACCAATTCTCGGTTGCTGTGCTGGTTTATGTGTTGCCTTGGTAGGCGTATAAGTAGGCGTGCTGTTGGCGGTTTTGGCACCTAGAGCTTTTCTTTGCCTTGGTGTGGCTGCAACAGTGACGTTCTCTTTATTTATAGCCAAACCAGAATCATTCTCTTTGGAATGAAGGACACGAGTCGGTGTGGAGTGGCTCATGTCACAAGTACAAGCGGTTACAACCTTGGTAAAGTGAGAGTAGCGAGTTTTTATATGTGAATGTACAGATTCAAGAAGTGAATAAAAGAAGTCTAGCGAGAGGTTACCAAACGAAGGATGGAAAGCGTGTTTGGGATGCGGGCGTTAAACTCACGCGCGTTTGTGACGTGCTCGGGACTTTCTTACAGCAGCATGATAAAAAAGCCTCGTTCGTCTCTTTATCATTTAAACTGCTCGTTCGTCAGTAAGAGGTTTGCACCTTATATTTATAATGTACTTTAGATCTATAATGTATCTGTACGAGATTATATATATATGGCTGTGTGCATCAAAAACGGATTGCCAAATCCTGGATATTTGATGTGATGTTTATTGTGAAAGCATCGGAATATAAGTTAAATATTATTGCAATTAAAGCATGCGTCTGCCAATATGTATATTTCTCTTGCGATGTGCGTCCTTGAAGCTAATGGGTACAGATCTCTTGGTAGCAGCAGCCTTTGTGGTGCTGCTGGCTGCCTTGGTGGTCTTAGTAGAACTGGCTTTGGTGGTCTTGGTAGAACTGGCTTTGGTGGACGAGACCTTTGTAACCTTAGTACTGGTCTTGCTTGGACTGGAGTATTCTCCAGCAGGGCATAGAGCAAGTGCACTCTGGGGAACTGCCAATTTGGGTATGTTCCAAGATTCGTCTTCCATTTGGACCAATAGACCTGCTTCGACGTGCCACTGTTTGTCAAATTAGTATTTGCGGTGTGATTCAGTCAACAATTTGCCACACAGCTTACCTCAATATGGCAATGAAGTGCCCATACTCCAGTATTGTCAGCTAGAGAAAAGATGAGGAGTTTGTTTAATATATTGTTGTTACCATAGTTACCCTGCAAGTCGTTGTCGCCTTACCCTTGTAGCGGAATACTGTCCAACCACCACCGGGTACGGTGGAAGTGTCTCTTCTCAGAGGGTTAGCAGTGTTGAACTTGGGTCTATCCTTAGCATCATCGTATGTTTCATTGCCCCATCCTAGAATATAGAAAGTATGGCCATGGAAATGGAAAGGATGTTCGTTTTGATCGTTGTTGATGAGCAGAACTTCGACATAATCAGAGGTATTTGGGCGAATGATCAATTGATCGGTACTCAGTTGGGGTTTTTTGTAATATTCATTAAATATAGTGGGGTAGGAGAAGTTGGCAACATAGCTGACATTGTTGATAAACGCACGGTTGATGTTGGTAACTGGATCACCATGGAAGTCCCATGAGATCGTGATTTGCTCAGCAGCTGTAGGGGCAGCTTGTTTTTGATAAGGACGAAGTACAGTGTAGTCAAGATCTTGACAGTCAACCAACTGATCAGACCAGTCGACAGAGTTGTTGAAAGACTTGCTACCTCCGGCATATACGACTGGAGCAAGAGCCAGACTTTCTTTTGCAATAACTTCACCTAAATCAAGACAAGCTTGGTCCATTTGTGCCCGCATATAGTAGTTTTGGTGCTTTTGGTTGGCAGTGACAATGACAGAGTACCGTTGACCGACATTGATGGGAAGTCTGTGCACATATTGAGGAGTCAAGTCAGTGCCATCGGCTTCGACAACAGCGAGTGTATGGTTATCAATAGAAAACCAGAAGTTTCCAAATGCACTGATGGATAAAGGTTTAGCACGTCGGTATTGAGCGTCAAATCAAATTTCTCAATCCTTACCTGGTGTTGATCAATCGAAGCTTGTATCGTTTGCCAGGAGTGAAGGTAAAGTTGATGGTAGAAGCATTAGCATTGCAAGGGGTACCGGGAGGGACGTAACCGGTACATCCGTTTGAGCCGGTGCCAGAGATCAGAGCATTGTCGGGAGAAGGCTGTTAAACGAAAGATTTAATATAGAGCCTTCTTATACGATATTTGTAAGATACATTACCTCTTCTCCTTTACTTGCGCGAGATAAGTAATGCGAAAGCAAATCTGCCGAGTCAGTATGATACCAATCACTGAGTGGAATGGTAATCTCCTCATCGTATGGTAGAGGTCCAGGATTGCTTGGGTTTTCGATAATCAAAGCACCAACAATTCCATCTACATACTGAGACATGTAGTGACTATGGTACCAGTAAGTACCACTTTGGTTGGCAGTAGAGAACGTGTACGTGTAGGATTCTCCGGCAGGAATTGGGCATTGGGTCTTTTAAATATATTAGTTAGACACAGCCATGTGCATGATAGATTAGAGATGAAATACATACTACACCGGGTGTTCCCTATTTATTGATCAGAGGTCCATATTAGTAACATCTTCTTCTAAAGAATTCAATGCAATGCTATACGTACGTCGTTCCAAGGAGTACCACGTTGGTACATACCGTGCCAATGCATGCCAGTTGGCTCAGTCAGATTATTGATCACTTTGATGGAAAGGGTATCTCCAGTGTTAGCGGTGATGGTAGGACCAGGATACTGTCCATTAATAACATAACCAAGTCTTGAGAAACCATCTATGAGAGAGAGCGTTGTCAATAACAGTTGGAATCAACTTAGCCCACGTCAATATGAGTTTACCAGGGGCAATGGTGGCTTGACTAATAGTAAGAGTGTAAGATTTTGTAGCTGCAAATACGCCATGCAAACCGAGACCTGCTCCGAGAGCCAATAACCAGCTCAATTTCATTTGTAAGGAATGGGAAGGTTAGAGGTAGGTTATAAGGATTCGGAGATACCGACTTTAAATATTGCAAAGATAAGTGATCGGCTACAATTAAGAACACAGCAGTAGGTTTCAATGATTAAACCTGGTGGGTCCTCCAAATTAAGCTAAAATGAACTAAATGGATTATACATGGGATCGACGAGCTTGTTAAACGATCTCTAAAAGGTCCTTTCTGCCTAAATTAATGAGGGGTAGTACAGGAACAAGTGTGCAATAACCTGGGTTACACACTCAACTGCAGCTCCTGGTAGCTGTTTAGGTGTACAGATTAGGTACAAGATGGTACAATTTCATTGCTGTACCACTTTATATCTCAGTCACTATTCCTTTTATCGACATGTGTCGCAGTCTAGATATGCAATAAGGTGCACAACAGGGACGGCTGGCCCACTCTAATGATTGTTCTCCCGTTCCTACCCATCATATGTCGCGCAGGAGGACAAACGACTTTCCTTATCTGCTGGTTGGATTCATCAAAATGAGGGTGCTTGGGAATTTATGACTTTCGGCTTTCCCACCAATCTGATTAAGGTGATCGGTATATGCTGAGATGCTTTCCTGCAGTTAATTTCTTATTTTCATCGTTCAGCCCCCTGGGAAAACTAGTAGCGCTGATCAGATAATATTAATATCGGCAGCCATAACTTAAAGCTATACTTGGAGTGACTTATATTATTTTTCTTGCATGAGCTGCATGATGTGAGGGTACTAAGGTATTGCCACCAACTTCTCAGGTTCAGGGGCTTTATGATTCGTGATAGCTGCAGCTAGTGGAGTTAAAACTTTCGGAGCGACTATCAGTTCACAACATGTACTTCTGGTCATATGGTTGTGGTATACCTTTGGACGGCTTCAAGGTTTCCATAAAGATAAGCGAAGCAGAAAAGGAACGACTTGCCTGCTCCTGAGACAGTTAAATATTTTTTAAAGTTGCAATAGCCTACACTTTCCATCTATGATATTGTAGCGTAGGACGAGCTTGTAGTCACAAATAGCCATCAAATCAAAATCTCTGAAGTGAGACTCATTGAGTGGAACGTTGCGTGCAACTGGTAATTGATTTATTCATTGCCGGGTTTCATGCTTATTAGATTGACTACGCTCAATTTAGTAACAAAAACGCGGCACTGGTTGACTATACACAGTTACCAAATAAAAAAGAAAATCCAACCCAAGCCCAAACTTACAAGGTGTGAATGCTAATATTTCATATCGAGATCTGTTAAAGGGCAGATTTTGTATGACAGCTACTTAGTAAGCAAGATTTCGCGATGCATGCATAGAGCCGCGTAGCTTTGGTACACCGTTATGATACAGGCAAAGAATATGCAGTGAGTCAATCTATACGGAAGACTTCATTATAATGTACCAATACTAAGATTTTGGTCTACCTCCGACTCGTTGAGTATTTGATTATGCTAGATACTATTCCCACCCTGCTCAACCTGGGTACACAACTACAAAACCAATATAAAAAGCCAATGGACAACAACCTTAATGGTTAGTATGGTAATCGGTCAACAAGGAAGGTCAACCTCGGGAAGCCATTATATTCAAGTCAAACACCCTTTCCCGATATTGAATTCCACTGAACTCATAAACAGAAGTTTTCGCCTAGGTAAATCTGGGTCACAAATTATTCTGTGCTAATAGCGCACAAGCGGCCACAAGCCTCAGTAAATGTGGCTTGTATGGCCAACGTAGCATACCTATATTAGCCTGGAGATATTGACCTAAATAGTAATGTTATATTACTACGGCAAGCCGACCTTTCATAGTAACTGTGACGTATCTTGCTACGGCATGTGCTCTTTTTCAAAAGGCACATTTGCGTATATATCGCAAAGCATAGGTCCAAGTCGTAAAAAGATAAGAGTGGTAAAAATGTCAACGAGGGATCGTAGCAAAATGCGGAAAAATTCTGAATCCATTCACATATTCAATCCAAGTGATGGAGACTATCCAACTCAAGTAATGGAAAGCCTATGAGTTGTCAAGTAAAAAATGGTACATTGGAATAGTCAGATACGCCTGTGGCCAAATAGAACAAGATATTTTATTGGCTAAACTAACTACTTTGGGGTCCTGGCATGACTGAAATGTTTTCCTTGTCTGCCAGTGCTTTTTAAAGGCAAAGAGTTTCACCGAATCAAGGTATTGAACCTTTGTGGCAAGTGTCTCCACATCACGAGGTAGAAGGTGACATCATTTTGTTTAAAGCGGTGGAATTAAAGGCCTTTGGGCACAATAAGGAAAAAAGAAGAAGAGCTGTTCCACAAAGAGCCGCTCGAAAATCAACCAATCAGACGATGCTTACCGTGTGCGCGTAAAGATTTTAGCTTCCTTTCGTATAGCTTTGCCAGACTTGATGGCAGCTCTATAGGCATTGACATGGACGATAAGTTGATACATTGTGTTGATCAAGTATCAAAAGGTTCCGGATTCAGGTTGGGAGCTGTAAGGGCTCTTAAATTTTGCAAGCACGGATTGGCCTTTGGAAAAAATGAAGTGAAAAAATTTGCAAGTGACTCTTTCCGTGGCCGGGTCATCACAAATTTTAAAAAAGCGACCAAAAAGCAAAAGGCTTTGCTTCCTCTTCATTGCATTCTAATTTTCCAAATACCCCCCAACACCACCCATAACTCCATCATCCTGGCATCTTTTAACGCACAACCACGACCAACTTCTCCCCCCATCTCTGACCTGCGACACTCGCAAATGTCCCCAGGCTCATTACCAACTGTCTCTCCGCTGACAAGTAGCCTGTACAACGTAATGATGAATCAAAACAATACTCCAACCACGCAACCCAACGAGGAAATCTCCACTATTTTTGTCGTTGGTTTCCCCGACGATATGCAGGAACGGGAGTTCCAGAATATGTTCATCTTTTCTCCAGGTTTTGAGGCCGCTACACTCAAAGTACCGAGCAAAGACCAAGAGGAAGAAATGGGTTTAAACACACCCACACCTAGCAATCCATCAACCAGCTTAAGTGCTATGGCTGCTTCAAATGCCGCTAATACGAATGCTCGCAAACAAATTGTAAGTAAACATTGTTGTACAAGATGCTGCCTGTTTATTTGTTCGTCAAAGGCTATTATTATTTTACATTTTGCCTTTGCCATGCCATGCCATGCCATGGCCAAAAAAAAATTTGTGTCTAGCTTTTTGGTCAATATTTTGCAATATCATGGATCATCAACGTCTAACTGACCCTTATTACCTTCATTCCGTTTAGATTGGCTTTGCAAAATTCCGTACTCGACTCGAAGCGCTTGAAGCAAAGGATATTCTTAGTGGACGAAAAGTCGATGCCGAGAAAGGTTCGGTATTGAAAGCTGAAATGGCAAAGAAGAATTTGCATACCAAGCGCGGTTTATCGAGCGATCAACAACAGCAAACTACTACGCCTGCTTCTACCGCGCCTGCTGCGTTCCCAATGGCTCCACAAGCTATTCATCCGCAAAAACGGTTCCCCGGAAATCCGGCGTCGGCGTATGAAGCATTTTATTCGGTACCAGCACTTCCCAGTGACTTGCTTTCGCCTAATGAATATCCGTATGATTTCTATTCGGATGTGTTCTCACCTAGCACTCCTACTGCTTTCAACGATCCAAGCTTTGCCTCACGTGCACAGTCATTTGACGCTCGTTCCAGTTCGGCTGGTGATGTACTTGGCGGCGGCGGCGGTTCGCAAGGAAATGTCAACAACGGTGGGGTAGGCATTAATGGAGCAGCAAATGGTGGCCTGGTGTCATCTTCTTCTGCTCGAGCTCCCATTGGTTTCAATCCTGGCCATCGCTTCTCTAAAGGTTTGATTGACTTGGAAAACGATCCTACTCATCCATTGAGTTATCTTTCGAAATCCACTCCTGTGGGCAGTGATCGTGGATTTGCAGGAGCTGCATTGTTTGGTAGTTCAGCATTGACAAATGGTTTGAACGGAGCACCTCAACAAAGCATCAGCAGCGTTTTGGATGAAGCACAACAATCAACTTCCAACAATGCAAGTAATAACGCAAATAGGGACTCGCAAACGCCACAGCCGCCCACCGCCCGATTCGGATCATTGAGTATTAACACAAATTCCGGTGGTCTCCCAGCTACCAATACTGCTTCGAGTACAGCAACAAATGGATTGCCTTCGCCCGGTTTAGGATCACCAGGTTATCGCGGTGTGAATATGATACCTGCTCAAAATCCAGCTGATCAAAACCCACCATGCAATACGTTGTATGTAGGTAATTTGCCGCCCAATACGAGTGAGGATGAGCTCAAAGCATTGTTCTCACGGTGCGTTGGTTACAAACGCTTGTCATTCCGTAACAAACCCAATGGCCCCATGTGCTTTGTTGAATTTGAGGATGTCGCCTGTGCAGCGCAGGCGCTGAATGATCTTTATGGCAATCCTCTTAGCAATTCTGTGAAGGGAGGCATTAGGTTATCGTATAGCAAGAACCCATTGGTGAGTGTGCGCACATTACCAGGTGACGGAAATCATCTTGGATAATTACTAAACATGCCGTGTTTGTCTGTTTATCAGGGAGTACGTCAAAACCCCACCAACAATACTAGCAATAACAGCAGCAGCAGCAACACCACTACCACCAATAACAATAGCACCAACAATAGTAGTACCACCAACACCACCACCACCCCCACCAATAGCAACATTATTAACAGCATCAACAACACTACTAGCAATGTATCTAGCAATAACGGTATTCCCATTTCAATGATGAGCAACAACAACAACAACAACAACAATCAACATAATAGCTTTGGATACAATCCCATGGTGGGAGGATTCTCTTTCTCTGATAGACGTGAAAGCTACAGCTTTGACCCACAGCTGTCTTAAATTTGCGCCGAGATTAGAGAGAGAGAGCGAGAACAAGAAGAAGCCAAAGCAACTTCACTTTGTTTCATTTTGTCACCGTGAGCGACCACAAAATGTATTATCTTTTTTTTTGTATTTGCTATGCACTACCGTTCTTCATGCTATTTTCACAGCAACATCTTCTATTGTGAGCTTTTTCTTTACTATCTCTTTTTTCTTAGTATCCTCATCTTTTTTATGTTGCGTTCTACTTTTTCGTTTGCCCCTTTTTCTCTTTTGTATACAGAACATACTACCCACTCAATCGTTGTATTGTGCTTTTAATTCAGCATTTTCATGTCTTACTTTTTTTTCTTTTCTTTTCTTTTTTTTCTTACACCACATTACGCATATCATCTTTCTTATTTTTTTCTTTCCTTCCTTCCTTCCTTCCTTCCTTGGCTTTCCGCGCCTGATGGAAAAACCACAAAACTATCTCTCCCTTTATTGATATATAAAAGAGTTCCCCACGCAAAAAATCTACAAAAAAAAAAAGAGTCAGAAAAAGTAATTCACCAATCAACCAAAAGCAAGCCAGCAATCAAATATCCAAGATTTCTGTAACAAGAAACCCCACTTCATTTAGTTGGAAACGTCAAAAAAAAAGCTCCCCAACCCTTTGAAAAGGAAATTGAATTTGATATTCATTCTCCTTCTATCAATAAGCATTATGTTTCACGAAGAAAGCCAAGAAATTGAGTTTTTTCGTGAAATAGTTCTGCCTGATGGGGACCCTGTCACAAGCGCACCACACAGCAAACCCTGACTTGCCGAGAGAATTGGTTTCCACGACTTGTAATTGTTGGTGGTGTGTATCTCACATCACATGTTGGTTTAATGGGCCACGGCCCATTTGGAAGACGTTGACATGACCATGTTATTAATATCTTTATTTTTAACATTGCTAAGAAATGTTAAAAATATGTTTTTGATCAGTTTTCACCTGTAAACTGCTGGCATCCTATTCGTCCCAATTTTGAATTGTATCTCCTTTGTGTTATGTCTTTCGCTCTGCTTTTATATATTCTCTCTATTTTTTGTTATGTTTTTTTTTTATCTCTTCATTCTATCATTTAGCTCCCCTCTTCTTCCATAATTTAATTTTGGCATTAAATACAATTATCAATCCGAAACTATCCATATCAAGTAGAGTTTTGTGCGGGGGAAGGCAGGATTTTCCCGAACAAGCCACTCTGGCAACAGGTCCGGTTACAGAGCGAATGAAGCGGCGATTTAACACGTTGTGCGATACAAAAAGCTTGAAAAACCACCCCAGCAATCTCGTTCTCCACTCTACTTCTCATCATCTTTCTTCATCACTAAAGAAAGTCTCCTGGTTTATTAAAAACAAAAACAAACTTTCAAAACGGTAAGCGTTGTATGAATCTCGGGCAAGATGCCCCCATACGTCCTCGAGCATGTCAACTAAACATCCCCCCCCCCTCCGTCCTCAGTTTGCCAATCTCTTATCTTCCACTCATAACCCGCATAGAGGTTATAGAAGGTGCTCAGACCGACCTAAAAAGCTATTCTAAATCCCAATCGTAACTCCAATGGCTCCTCCTCACGATACTACTCCTGCAACTTTCAATGCTGCTTCAAGCGGTGCTGCTCCCTTGTTCAAGGTGCACGCTCCTAATGTTCAGTACACTGACGACCATATTTTGGCCGAATACACTTACAACAATACCCTTGTTACCAAGGCCGACGATGGCTCCCTTCACGTCGAGCCCAAAAACTCTACTTACCATTTCAAGACTGACACCAAGGTTCCTAAGCTTGGGTAGGTTTTTATATATCAAAAATTTCCATGTGCTGTGTTTGTTGTGCGTCCCCTAACCCTTGATTACTCTATTTTTTGCAGTCTTATGATGGTAGGATGGGGTGGCAACAATGGTTCCACTGTCACTGCTTCTATCTTGGCTAACAAGAACAAAATCAGCTGGCACTCCAAACGCGGTGTTCATCACCCCAACTACTTTGGCTCCGTCACTCAAGCTTCCACTGTTAAGCTTGGTGTCGATGCTGAAGGCAACGATGTCTACATTCCTTTCTCCAAGGTTTTGCCCATGGTTGAACCCAATGACCTGGTTCTCGGTGGTTGGGATATTTCTGGCAAGAACTTGGGTGAGTCCATGGAGCGTGCTCAGGTATTGGAGTATGACCTCCAACGCCAAGTTCGTTCTGAAATGGACAAATTGGTGCCTTTGCCTTCCATTTACTATCCCGATTTCATTGCCGCCAACCAATCTGATCGTGCCGATAACTTGATTCCCGGTGATGACAAGCAAGTTCATCTTGAACAGATCCGTAAGGACATCCGTAACTTCAAGGCTGCCAACGCCTTGGACAAGGTCATTGTCATCTGGACCGCCAACACTGAGCGTTATGCGGATATCATCCCCGGTGTCAACGATACCGCTGATAACTTGTTGGCTGCTGTCAAGACTTCTCATGATGAGATTGCTCCTTCTTCTATCTTTGCTTTGGCTTGTATCCAAGAGCATGTGCCTTTTATCAACGGCTCTCCACAAAACACCTTTGTTCCTGGTGTCATGGAGCTTGCCGAGCGTGAGCGCACTTACATTGGTGGTGATGATTTCAAGTCTGGTCAGACCAAATTTAAGTCTGCCATTGTTGATTTCTTGGTCAATGCTGGTATCAAGCCTGTTGGCATTACCTCTTACAACCACTTGGGCAACAACGACGGTAAGAACTTGTCTTCCCACAAGCAATTCCGTTCCAAGGAGATTTCCAAGTCCACTGTTGTTGACGATATGGTTGCCGCCAACAAGATCTTGTATGCTGAAGATGAGCATCCCGATCACACTGTTGTCATTAAGTACGTCCCTTGCGTTGGTGACTCCAAGCGTGCTTTGGATGAATATGAGTGCGATATCTTTATGGGCGGTCGCCAGAGCATCTCTATCTACAACATTTGCGAAGATTCCTTGCTCGCCACCCCTCTCATCATCGATCTTGTTACTGTCACTGAGCTCATGACCCGTGTCGAGTACAAGACTGACGATATGTCCAAGTACTCTCCCTTCCACAGTGTGCTCTCCATTCTCAGCTATATGCTCAAGGCTCCTCTTGTCAGCCCAGGTACCCCTGTCGTCAACGCCTTGGCTAAGCAACGCACTGCTATGGAGAACATTTTCCGTGCCTGTGTCGGTCTTGCTCCCACCAATGACATGATGCTTGAGCACAAGGTCTGGAAGCAGTAAATCAACAACGGAATACTGCTGTTGAAAAAAACATGGCATGTTTTTGTTTCAAAAGATATTTTAAGCAATGCTTTTTGTGTTTGGTGTCAAAATGGCTTTTTCTATTGTTTTGATTCCTGAGACAGATAGACGTAAATCCATAATAAATTACAAAACATTGATTGTTAATAATCGGCGCCAAGTGACTTTATGTTTTTCTTTGCAAATGGTAATGTGCTACGGACGCAGTTGATATGAGCAGGCAGTGGCATGGCAAGCATGCAAAGCTGCGCGAATATTTTTTGTATTTTATTCATACAATCACACCTATCATAGGTGCATTGTAATTAACAGAGGTTCCGACATCTTTGCCGACAATTTTCAAGTAATGGTAAGAAAGTGAGAGAGTACATACAGGAGAAGAAGATAAAAAGACAACAACAAAAAAGGGACTAGGAGGGGAGGGGAGGGACTTGTAAAAAGTAATAAAGAAAATAAAATTTCAAGTATAAAAGAGGAGTTGTACATAGAAAGAATTGTTTTAATTCTTCTCGTCGTGCATGTCTTCGTAGCCAAACGTCTCGTTGAGCCGCGTTTCACCATCACTGGTGTGGACAGTGTGCTCAGATGCTTTGGTGCTGGTATCATGTTCATCCATGATGGCAAAAATGTCAGTATCTCGGTCGGAGACGTGGGTGTCGCGGTAGGTTTGGATGAATGTGTCTTCACGCGCCGGCGAAGTGTGAGATGTGACGAAATGAAGTGTGACGGCATTGACAGTGACATCAAATGTGCAGCACGTTAAGCAAATCAGTCCGCGTTCGTGTCTTAGGATAGACAAGATGAGAATGTTGGCCAGTGAGACCAATAAGCAAACACAAGAAGCCACAAACGTGCGTTTAGCAACAATACGAAGCTCATTTCGTTCAATTTGCGTCTCGCTCACGAACTCTGTAACTGCGCTGTATTGGAGCAGCGGTCGAAGGAACAGCCAGGTCATGTACAGATTGAATACCTAAGTGAGTGAAAATGGAGATATAAGTAAGCGAGAAAGTTTACATCGGGATTATATTAAACACAACATGCGGTTGTGGGCATGGTCGTGTTACGGTCTTTTGAAACAGCGGTTTTGTAAAGAACTACTTACAAAGTCATAGCACTGTAAAAGAGACATGTATCGTGATTAGTGAAATTCTAAAAGAAAAACAACGAATGCAAGTTCTGCTTTACTCACCATCAAGGGTATGGCAGCCGGTGGTTGAAGGCCAATAGTGCATGTTCCGTCGGGATTAAGAAACGCTTCTCGGTAAACAATCTGTGCAGTGAGGGTTGTTACATTATTATCGACGTTCAGTACTCACGACATGTCATACATGAACCAGCTTACCATCAACGAGAAGATGGCGAAATAGGGGCATAACAGAACAATGTGAAATCTATACAATGGTGTCTTCATTCTCTTGGTCTTCACGGCTTGTACGACCCAAACACGCTCAATCAGCCTAACAAGATTAGGAAAAACAAATAAAGAAAGAGACACATCCAGGAGGTGAGGGATGACATGACAACATGGTTAAAATTAAGAAAGATGAACAATGAAAACGAGATGTAAACTTTTTGGTTAGCGATGTTACTTGGTAATAGCCTAAGCAAACATAAATCATATTGGGCTTACCAGGCGTAAATGAGAATCTTGCTGCCTGCGTAAAAGACATCGCATGTGAGAATCGATAGAGCACATGAGATCTCATTATAATTATTCGTAGCAACCAAGATGGTGCTCATGGTAGTGAATGCCCAACTAGCGGCATAAATCAATAAAATCAACAGGCGTGCATAAGTTAAATGCCGTAACCTTTCTGTTGAGGTCTTTGAACCTGCCAAAACTGACAGCACACTGATACAGCTGAGTGATATGAACTGAGACAGGATTTCGTCCCACTCCATGCCAACGTTCATGGGCGACGACATCGATATGGTGAAAGGAGGCGGAAGGTTTTAGAGAGGGTAAAAGAGCAAAGAGAGAGAGAAAGAAGTAAGATTATAAAAGGGGATGGGGGACCATTAAAAGGGTTTTATTGCACACCATGTCGTTGTGCAAAAAACCCGAGCAAGATATGTCGCTGCTGCTTTTTGTGGCATCAAACTTGATTTTTGTTACATGCTCAAATTCAATCGCCACGCCACCCAGCCAAAAACCTTGTTTCCGTTACTTTTCGTAGTCACCATTAATTTTTCATCGTGCGGCATCGCCACGAATGGCCCACGCATAAGACGCTCTAGAATCTTAGTGCATGTTTCTGTTTTCCATCTTGTTATTCCAAACCATATGCACGCTGCCTAGTTGAAAGTGGATTATGTATTTTATTTCTCTGGCTGTTTCCTACATTGGTATATTTGAAAATGGTCAAGTCCCTCGTGGTTATGCTATGCTGTGCCCTTACAGGTGAAGGCGATGATCGCCATCAAACATGGACCTACAAATGAATATTAGAAAGAATCATGGAGGGGGTTGATGTCGAATGTGGACAGTGTTGTGTTCCCAAACAAACACTATGAAAATTTATGAAAATGCGAAGCTGGGAAGGCTGGGGATGAGTTGAAAAGAAAAAAAAAGCCATAT
The DNA here is from genome assembly GCA_016758905.1 of Umbelopsis isabellina. Taxonomy (NCBI): domain Eukaryota; kingdom Fungi; phylum Mucoromycota; class Umbelopsidomycetes; order Umbelopsidales; family Umbelopsidaceae; genus Umbelopsis; species Umbelopsis isabellina. The sequence continues at coordinate 185,206 of JAEPQZ010000018.1, forward strand.
CCCATCTACATAAGGCGAAAGATCACCATGCCAACAATAACGCTGCTGGAGGCTCAAGCGTAACCCAGTCGCTACCTGTTAGTGGCTTATTTTCGCGGTTGGCCTCCATTTTTAGCAATTTGATCACACTAGGTGGTCGACTCCCTGCTATGGCTTCTCCACGCTCGATGCTCTGCAACACTTGGTGAACGTCGTGATCGTCATACTCGATTGATTTAGAGAATCTTGCTAGCAACGTGTCTGATTTGCCGCGCCCCCCTTAATATAATGATAAATGAGAAAATAGACATACAAATTGTTGGTTGAATCGAAATCAGAAACGATCGCCATATTCTCTTGCCCGATATTCCCTTCGCTAGCCTGGTGTAACCGCCCGCCTTCCGCCATTGGTCACACTACTACTTTGGCACCACTCTCTTCACCCCATGAACCATCATCAATCAATTCATTTACCTTGTGTCAGCTTGACCATAATTCCGTTCATTAGCAATCGAGGATCATTGACAATGCCGTCGACTTGGTTTAGTGTATGTAGCAGTTGGTTCTCGTTTTGGCTGTTTGCGCAAAAAACACCCCCCCCCCTTTATCGTCAACATTGGTCTGGTTCGCTGTTGTAGCCACAACAATGAGAATGTAATAAGCATGCACATACTAACCTCAAATGGATCTCTGTATATTCATCAGCCAGGGTATTGGACAAATCCATGGTAGATGCTAGATGTTTATACTGTAGTTCTGCTCTCGCTCTGTTGGAAAAAAAATTTGATGTCCGAGTCAGATATCTCCATCCTGATGTGATGTGTCTCACTCTATATCAACAGCATGGTGTCTCTACCTACCTATTTGTGTTTACCACAGCTACATCACTCACGACGACTCCTATAGTTGCTTGATAATACACACAAGCGTAGATATCCAAATCTTGTTCCAGCGTTTGTATCAACTGTGTGCGGGCTGGGGTATGTTTAGGACATGAAATTTTGTACTCGCCCAGCGGAGAACGATAGAACTTTGTCATGCGTGCTTGATGCAAGCGGTATTTTTGACGGATTTGGGACACGTCAACGGTTTGAGATATATGTTGATTCAATGTCTCCACCAGTGTGTTTTCCACATGATGTAATGTAGTATGCTGCCTCCGACGTCGTGTATCTCTAGGTGTTTGTGAGATATTTTGGATCGGTGTACTAGGTCGAGGCTGTTGTATCGCTGACGGTCGTGCCATGGGAGAGGAGGCAGCAGGACCATCTTTGTTAGGGCTTCTTTCGACGTAAGATGTCAATGTGCCTTGAGTCGGTTCATCGATCCGAGTATGTTCCACCATCAGTCCGGCTTGCCTAGACTGGCTTTGACGCGCCAGCATTAGTAAATCCAAGCCATTTTGCCTGGTTGTAGGAGACGTCTGGCCAGCAGAGATAGAATACCTCGGCAGAGACCCGGCAATATCACTAGAGTTAGGGGGTTGATAGCGCGGTGGCTGTAGTGAAGGGGTGTCCACGTTATCCTCGGTGGCGCGTGGCTTCTTTGGCGATCGAAAGAGCGGCTCATCGTCCTCGTCCTCGTGCTCGATCTCACTTTCTCGACTCCGAATGTTTTTACCACCTCCTTGAAACTGCCACTCTCGTAATCGGTCAGTGGAAGATATTCTTGGTTCAGATGAGGATGATCTTCTACACGTGGGTAGTGTCACTGATGGAAGGTCGGTGGCATCTAGCGAGGCAACTAAGGCAGGATCATCGTCGTCAGAATCTTCGAGTGAAATGCTAGTGCTTGCTGTGCTGTCCGTTATTCTTGAAGTATGATTGCCCGACCTGTCTAAAGTGTCATCCAAGACTTTTGAAACTTCTTCATTGGTGGTGGAAACTGCAAGAGAACTCTGGCCAGCAGTCGAGCTATTGCTGTTGTCAGGGCCATTCTCATTAGTACCTCGAACATTTGCAGCTTGAGCACTAGCAGGAACTACAGTGACTGCTGGTTGAGCACCAGTGTATATATGCGTAGTGACTTCTGGTGAGACTTCTAAGAAGGTGGGAGGAGGTGATCGTTCTTGCCCTGTCGCAGGAATGGCTCTATTTTGGTCACTTGTTTCTACTGCGTTTGCTGATGTAGCTTCTGGCTCAGGCGCTTCCAAGTAAATGCGGTCCAGCAACGCTTCTAGTAAATTGAGAACTCTTTGTTTCTGGTGCAATAATACTACATTTTTGCTCGGTTCGACATTGACTATAGTGCATAAATAATTTACGTGGTTCTCAGTATAATGGCAAGTGAGTATAGCAGGTGTGTAGTGCAAATGCTCATGACAGTAGTCTACGTACCATCGTATTGGTTTGGTGGCAAATTGAAATTCAACAAAATAAATGGAGTTTTGCGAGTAACATCTAGATAGGTTGGTATTAATTACTGTTACAGTATGGCTGGGATGGCATACAAACAGGAAACATAAAACCAACCTTCCTTCTGATTTGTTGAAAGATGGTATTTCTGCCTGACCAGTGAGACAACCTCCTTCAAATCGGATTTGGACGCAACAATGGGTCGACTATTAACATATACATATATATGGTCTCCTCTACACACGGTGGCATAGTCAGCGCCTTTCATAGGCAAAACAGCATCGATATGCAACACATTTTTCAATTTATCCTCTTCCATTTGATTATCGCCATCCTCGCCTTCATCGTCCTCCTGCACACTTTCCAGTACGACGTCTGGAGACTCATCAATGCTAGTATTGATCAACATATCAGCAAGTGCTTTGCCAAAGATAACCTTGACATCCTCTAAACGATCTGCTACGGCAGGCTTTATCCAGTTTTGAGGCTTTTTCTTGGTACCGACGGTGCTTTGAGTGTGAAGCAAAACGAATCGCACGTTGGGGTGGATCAAGCCGTATGCAATGAGAAGATCTTGCACCTTGGAGGCCATTTGTGGACCATTCTTCTGTGCCAACTGCCGTCGAACAGGAATATTATAAAACGGTTTATTAGCAACCACCATTGTTCCTGCACTTGCTACATGGTTCTTCTCGCTGTTAAAAGAGTTGATCAATGAGATGGATGCTACATGGTTTCTAAAAAACCAACAGAGATGTCTTACTTTATAACAGAGCCAGTGACATCCAAATTATAGAGCTTGGCTACAGCATCATTTTTTGTTTTAGTGATGATCTGTGTTTCCTTTGACACTGCACATATAGAGTTCAATGCCTCGCCCCGAAAGCCGTAGCTCAGCACCGAAGACAACTTTTCAAATGAATCCAGCTTGGACGTACAGAATCGTTTAGCCATCTGTTTACGATCTGCTTCCAGGATACCGCACCCATTATCCTTTACCTGGATTATACCGGAGGGTTAGCTTTCAAAAAATTCACCGAAAATTGTGTTGCTTTGCGTGCGTGATAAAATTTGTTTACTCACAGCTATAGCAGATATGCCATAATCGACCAGCTTCACTTCGATGGAATCAGCGTCTGCATCCAGAGCATTTCTTTTATTTGATAGTCAAGGCAACAACGTGACAGCATTGTATTATTAGCTAGTGTTACTCATAATTCGCTGGTCTCACACAAAACACACACAGCACACAATAGAACAGAAATGGAGACATTTACTCGACTAGTTCTTTCACAATGGTGGCGAGATCTGTAATGACCTGTCCGCTGTTCAAGAAGCGGACAGTCTCCTTTGTCAGCTCGTGAATGGCATTCATAGAGTGATGGGTTGGGGCTTTGATGTCTACCGCGTATTTTACACGCGACGGGTTGTGGGTTTCACGGGGAAATTTTTACAATATTACGCGTGAGCCAGACTGGCTCTTAGCTATCCATGACGTTGTTTTGCTGTCAGCATTAACATAGTCAAACAATTTCTATTTGAGGTCATTACACCTTTTTTCTGTTCTTCTCTTCTACTTTACCAAAACACCATGGCTTTTCGAAACCGTTCAACCGAACACCCACAGCACCAGACCGAGTTCAAAATTCCTCGTGTGCAAAAGCACAAGACCGAGTTTGAGAACAACTTTCCATTCTTGGACCGCCGTACCCCGGCTCACAGCATGTCGGTCACTGAAGCACAAAGACACTTGAAGAAAATCCGTACAGTTGCAAACTGGTTGGACAATGCCGTACCTTACAGCCCTATTCCCATTGGTCTGGATACTTTTGTGGTATGTGACTCAGTGTTTATTAGTAGTGATATTGCCCATGGATGGGACTAATTGATAACGGCGAAACTGACTCTTGTTTTTTTTTTATTTTTACCTTATCGTAGGGTTTTATTCCCATTCTAGGTGACTTTGCTGGTCTGATCTTTTCCTGCTATCAAATCTATCTATCATGCTTACTTGGAATCCCACTTTGGTTGTTGCTTCGAATGGTTGCCAATGTTATTATTGGTAAGTTGCTTACAAGTTGTATTTTGTGGCTGTGGCCCCACCCACCATCACCACCAACAACTAACCTTGGGTCTATGTAGACACGTTTGTCGGTATGGTGCCACTTGGCGGTCGAGTAATCGATACCTTTTACAAAGCGAATATATGGAATTATGAGAGTTTGGAAGACTGGATCGTGGCGGAAGGTATATTTGAAGTGTCGGATCGGACTCGACGTGACGCTGATAGGCGGGCACAGCAAGAAGAAAAAGCGTATGGACTGAATTTCCGCACAGCGTGGAAATTGGCCAATGCCTTTTTCCCGTACGGCCGCAGTCGTTAATCGCCCTTTGTTAATCCACCATTTGATATATTTACTTGTTATTTGTAAATCAAAAAAAGATTTTTTTTTTGTTTATTAGAGATAAAATGATAACATCAACATGACAGAAAAATAAATGCAATAATGAAAGATTTTCCTATGGAAAAATCAATGGAAAAAAAAAGACGTGGAAGAAAAATATTCGAATCGACACGAATGTTGATGTGTGGCGCTAAAAAATAAAATAAAAAATTGATTGGCTTATATACGACGCTGGCTATTTACTATGTGGTTGGTTTGCGTTGGTTGTGGGTGAAAAAGAAGTGGTCATGTTTGGTGGCAATGACTGGTAAGCCAATAAAGGGAAAAAGCAAAATAAGATTTGGTGGGGGATATAATGATGGTATTTGGTCTCAAACACCACAGAGTTGTTCCAAAAGGTCATCTGACCAAGGCTTATGGAGGTGCTCAACGAGAACAGAAACGTCGCCGCAGCTAGCATGGAGCAAATGATCTCTCACTTGGTTTAGGCGATCCAATGCACGATGCTCAGGTAGGTAGGCAGGTGACGACTGGGAGAGCACGACTTCCTCCTTGGCCTCATTCAAAAGCTTTTGCAAGCTCATAGGCAAAGTGTAGATATCATCGGTGAACGAGACATGTGCTAGATAGCAAGCCATATCATGAGTGGTGAACAGGTTGACCAGGTACGGCGATGACTTCACATGGGAGTAGGATTCAGGTAGCGTCAAAGCTAGGCCATCGTCCCCGCAAGTTGGAAAGCCATTGAAATTTGAACCAGTGTCAAGATGAGTGAGATTATCGTCAGAACGGTTGAAGTTTAGATAGTCTGTGGATATCTGCGAGTTCATGCAGCTGTTAGCGATGCTGGAGATGTAAAGGATTTAGAGTAAATGAAGATTTGTAAAAAGTAGAATTGGTTAAAACTAGGAGCAAAAGAACGAGGGACAAACTAAACGTGCACAGTTTTTCTCTTAGTGAAAAAATTCCCACAGTCCCATTGGCGCGGAGGTACAAAAGTTGCGATGAATGAGAAACCCTCATTTGGGACCTGTGCGGGATGGTTTGAGGTTGGCTGATGGGACTCAAACCCGTTCATATGCATATTGCCATTGTCAGTGTAACATTGAATCAATTGTTTCGAGTAAGGTCCAATTCAGAGCGGATGAGTTTAATATAATCAGTGAGTAATTTTTATATACTGTTTTGCGATAAGGCAACTAGGCAAATCGGGCAGAAAGTTCCTTATTTTGTATAATTTCTTCATTGCCTGGACAGTATATAAATTCTAGCTGTTGGCTGGTTGCCATAGTACATTGACTCACTTACTTCCCTTTACTTCCATGATCAAGTCGCTTCTCGTGTCGCTTGCATTAATTGCATCCTCTGCTTTGGCTGCTCCTGCTACTCTGACTTCCAAAACCTCTTGCAGTGGTAAGTTCGGTTCAGCCGAGACACAGTTTTGCTGAATTTAGATTTTTCGTGTTGCTGTTGCTGTTGCTGTTGGGTGTTTGTTGGTGTTGTGCGGTTTTGCCTTTAATTTTTTACTAAATCACCCAAAAATCATTTTTTTTTTTTTTTGATTATTGCTTGTTTTGTAGCTACTGCTGTGTCTTGTTCAAGCAGCGCTAGCAGCAACACATGTTGTTCTCCAAAGTATGGTCTTGTTGTCCTCGTTCAACAGGTAAGATATGGAAACGCATTTTTACGAAAACTCGAATAGATAATGATGGGAGTTTTGTCCCGGGGTAGCTTTGTTTCTCATGAGCTCAGTGTAACTCACCAATTATCTCATTCTATTTCCTTTTTACTAGTGGGTTCCCGGCTATGGACCTGACGATGCTTTCACTCTTCATGGATTGTGGCCAGATGAATGTAATGGATCTTATGCTCCTTCCAATGGTTGTGACTCGTCTCGTCAGTGGACCAACATTGAATCCATTGTTGAAAATTACGGACCTAGCACGTTGCACTCCGATATGCTAACCTATTGGCCATCGGACGCCGAGTAAGAAAGTCTATGTGCATGACCGCGTGCGCGCACGATTTGCACAGAAAAGCTCACCGTTTATTAATTAACTGCAGATCCAACAACGATTTCTGGTCTCATGAGTGGGACAAGCATGGTATTTTATCGTAACACGACAGCTTGTCTTTTTTATCTCATGCCTGTCTAACTGAATACATCATTATTATTTTTTTCTCCCTCCCCCCTTAGGTACTTGCGTCAGTACTTATGCTCCTACCTGCTATGGTTCGTCGTACACCAAATACGAAGATGTGATTGATTACTTTACCAAGGTTTTGGAACTTCGTGCTCAATACGATCTTTACTCTGCCTTGGCTGATGCCAATATCACTCCCGGTGGCAGCTACTCGGTGTCCGACATGCAAGATGCTATTCAGAGCGCATTCGGTGTTACCGCTAAGATTGACTGCAGCTCTGGCACGTTGAGTGACATTGAAATTAACTTTGTCGTCAAAGGCACTACCACTTATATTCCTCAGAACACCAGCGGCTCCACCTGCAAAGGCACCGTCGATTACCCTTCCAAATAAAATGCTATAACCACATGAAATGATCTGGGGAGAGCATGCTTTTCCGCCTTATATCCTATTATCCCAATTGCAAAGATCATAATTATTTTCATTGATAAATTAAAAAACAATATTCTATTCTCAATTTTTGGCACGCTGATCTCAGTAATGGTACTTTGTTATTATAATTTTCAAGGTGTCTGCGACGGAAATGACATGTTACAAATGAGGAAATATCCATCAGAAATGGTAAAAATATAGTAGAATTAAAAAGCATGGACACGAGAAGAGATAATATAAAAAAGAAAAAAAAAAAAAAGAGAAAGAACGGGTAAATAATAAAACGTACAGTAATATCACGTACAATGGCGCACAGTAACATCTCGTACAATGGCGTATATATGCTGCACGACGGACCCATCCATAATGTGGGATATTATAGTATTCTTGTATATACATGACCTGTTATGTGTTTTTTGTTTTTGTTTTGGGTTATAAACACCTTTTTTGATTCTGGCTTTTTTACTGCTGTGCGGGAGGTGGTGGTTGCACCGAAGCGGGCGGCGGCTGACTCATGGGCAGTGCGTTGGACCCGTCGGTCAATGACCTATGGTGGCGAGAATCCTCCTCACTTGCATTATCTTGTCGCACCATCACAGATTGCGGGCGGCCCAGGCTAGCCGCTTCATCGTTCAGTAATTGGCTGCTAGCCAAACTGTCGGGTCTTGGTGCAATGGAGTCCATTTGTATCGACATATGTGACGCATCATCTTGAGGTCGACCACATCGATAATAGCTATAACTGAGCATAGACGGAGAATGGGTTGGTGATGCACACCTTTGATGCCGTGAATCTTCGTATGAATATTCCGATTTGGCTCTTGTTGGTAAAAACAGTGTTGTGCAATCCCTTTTACATATTGGACAATTTCGAGATCGCTGGGTCAGCCAAGGATCTAAAAAAAAGGGGGGGGGGGGATTTAAATGAATGTAAGCAAATGCAGACAATTTAAGAAATAATGACCCAACAAGTATGCTAGTGTAGTTACTCACCTATGCATGTAACGCAGAAACCATGACCACACGGCAAGCGACGGATAAAGCGTTTCACAGGACGAGACGAGGCCTGTGCGGGTTCATTATAGTTGTCATTGAACGGTGGTGGCTGACTGGTACGAGACATGGATGCAACACTTGGTGGCTTTGAGATGATGGAATCTGTCATGTCTGTCTCGCTCAGACTAGGTGGTAAACTTTCATTGCTATGTCTTCTACGTCGTGTAGGTTCAAAGTCTTCCAGGCAGATAGGGCATGTCGAGTTGCGGACTTTATCGGGGTCGTATTTCGAAACGGGCAAGATAGCCAATTGTTCGTGATCCAGTAACGTCAAATCGTCGTCTGCCGATGGTTCAGTGGCTCGTCGTGTATCCTCAGTTGCCACATGTGATAGTTGACGACTGTCGGCCAGTCTGCGTAGTTTTCGATATCGATAATAAAAGAATGCTGAGGCTATGACCACGACAATAATGACAACGGCATTGATTGCCCAACGAGCTGCTTCGCTCCATCCGCTCATGCCTGTGAATCCGTCCAAATACTGCGATGCGGTCCCGCTGTCTGTGGCTGTGGCTGAAGCTGAGCTAGGCACATTGCTACTTGTAGTAGACATGGTGGGCTAGCGGAGAGATTGGTGTGGAGTTTGACAGTGAATGTAATCAACTGGCAATGTTTATATCAAGTTCAAGGCTGCTTGCAATGGCCAGTGCTGTTGGAATTTATTATACAGGACAGAAAATGTGAGCACTCAATTAATTAGGGCCAGGGAAAAAGCTGAGTCATGGCCACAAAGCATGGTCATCATGCTACTTGGTTAGAGCAGTCACCCGCAGCAAACCTGTCAGTAAAAGGAAAAATTTGGGTTTGTGAATGGGCTATCATTTTTAATGCACATCATTAATCAATGGAATCATATCACCAATTCCATATCGATCATTATTTTTTTATTATTCAGTAGCCATAATATTTTCAGAGCTTTTTGCGGTTTATCAACTAAATGTACAGTGTGCTTTAAGACGAATCATCTGCTGACTTGATGGTAGAGCGCTTTCGATCAGTGCGTTCCTTGCTGCTGTCAGTTCCTGTGCTACCCACAGCGGCTTTTTTGAGATTGACGGTCTCCACCAGTTTGGCATTTCGGCACCATTTACGGCGCCTGGTAAATTGCCTGAGACCGCCCTTGCCGCTAGGGTTCTTCCAGGCATTGTTGGTGTACTGCCAGCCATCTTCATCCACCAAACCTTCTTTGCGCAATTTCATATCCACCCACCAGTCAGGATCAGCCCACTTCCACTCTTTCACAGTGATAATTTGATCGTCGCCATCATTGGATACAGTCGTGGAAGGTTCAGGCAGATCAAAAGCTGATTTGGATGGGATAGGGTCATTATGACTGTCAGTCCTAGGAGCGGGGGAAAGGAAGTCAGTAAATCGTGTGATACTAGGTAAATCGCTTAGCATGATAAGCTCACCATGGAGTCCGTTCCCCTGGCATCATATTACTTGTCCAGTCTACACCAAGCCACCATCTCTGTAATTCATGAGCAATTTTTAGTCGACTAGTTGTCAACATTATGAGAAAATGAAATCACACTTTACCTGATTTTCAAAAATCTCAAACTTGAATACCAGTTCAGAAGGTTGACTAGGAGTAGCTTGCACTGAGGCTTTCTCGAGCGCTTTTCCACGCTCCTTACGAGCCCTTCGAATGATTTCCCGTACAGTGCGGACACGCTTTTTGCCACGCAGAGCCATTTCAATAGCCAATAGAAGGCCTTGAAACGTCGCCATCATATGGCGTACGATGACATTTCTCTCCAGTGCAAAAACCACGACCCGGCCCCATGGGCTACGCAGGATAATCCAGGTAACGCCCACAATCGCCATAAGCGTAGAGGAGCCAAAAATCCAACACAGCGCAATCCACACCGGTGAGACGTATACCAGACCGATCTGAAGCTGGCGTCGGGCATGAGACGGATGAGCTTGCCAGTCGAGGCGATGGTTATGATACCAGGTTTGAAGCTGAGTGATTTGTTCATTCAGAATCTTGATATTTTCGAGGGTAATGTCCAGAGAAGCCTGTGAATCCTCATCTGCGCTTTTGTTCGTTTTCTGCCGTTTACGGTTATCCATCCAACTGACCACTCCGTACACCATAAAACCCAGCGGCAGACCGAAAATCACTACATAATTAGTCCACACACACACCGAGACATACACTGCGATTAGCAACAACGTCTCGCATACGTTCCTCGCTTCCCAATTGATCAAGCGGGTGATATAGGCCAGCAGGTTCAGAAGTGGCGCAAGCTGTGTTAATAGTCGCAGTATTGGAGTTGGAATGCTGTCCAACGTGGTGAATGTGTGAGGTGAAGAAAATGAAGACGCATGATCCAGCACCGAAGTATCGGTGGTAGGTACTTGTTCTGCCAACTTTTCCGCTTCAACGTCGAATCGAGAACGGGACATGGGCAACAACACAAAGTTAGCTATATAACAGACCAGCTGGTACTGTCAGGCTTAATGTTCCGCATTTGGGCGAAACCATGGCATAACACGTGAAATGCTCTTATAAAGCGCTTTAATTTTTTCATCGATACTTTTTCTCATTTACAAAATAAAAACATGCTATAAACCGCCAAAACTGCTAGCTAGTCTAAATTACTTGCGCTCAGGTATTTTGCGAGCCACTGGGAATGTTACTGGGGCAATGAGAGAAGCTCGTCGAACCTTTCCAGTCAAACCCAAAGCTGCAACTTGAGTGGCCGACAAGTATTCGACCTTACATCCCACGTTCTTGAGGAGGTTGATTGTCCTAAGTGGAGGTTAACAAGGCAGTTTAAATTATTAACGTGGACCTATCACACATAATACACGAAATGTACACTTACTTTGTGGGCTTGAGTGAAAGATCACTGGCCAAGAGTTCGGGATCAACAATAAACTTGTCAACCATCAAGCACAAAATCAACATGTAACAAGCCAACTTGTCCTGCATCATAGGTGTTCGTCTAATAACGAGGCCAAAAATGGATAAGCTAGGTGCTAACATATACCATAAATCAATGATGAATGAGAGGACTTACCTTCCGCTACTAGTATATCTTTCCAACATTCTGTCAACAATGGCGGCAGGTGGGTTGTACAGAGTGGTGTTGACTTGATCCCGCTTACCGGCCATGGCTGGTCGCATTTGATAGTAGGCCATCAAATAACTGATATACATAAGCATACGAACTTGTTTACGATCTGTCTTGCCCTTGGCAGTGACAAGAGTAAGTAACCGAGAGTTGACGAATTGAGAAAGGGTGTATGGAAGTTGTTCTTTGAGCTCGTCCATGGTGGTACATTTGAGAACGTCCTTAATGGGAACAGCATTAAGCTCTTCAGAACTGATAATATCTTCCAAGTTGTAGATGTGTTCAGGAGACGTGGCACTGGCATCATAAGGTGGCACTGGTCGGTCTTGTTCTTGCTCTTTCTGGATATCTTCAATGGTAGGAACAGCTTGTGCCGCAACGTCAATCTCATTCTGCATGGTGCTAACAACATCTTGACCCAAAGCCTCAGCCTTGACCTCATTACGCTCTGCTGATCTAATCTGTTGTCGTGCCTTCTTGGTACCAAATGTATCACCCAACGTATTCTTAGCCTCCAGGAACGAGTTTTTAGCCGACACCTGGCTCTTAAGCCCCTTAAGTGCCTTGACGTTTCTATGCATATTGAACACGGGTGCTTCCTGTAGCGTAACAGTGTTGTCTTTCTTGCTGTAAACTCCAACTACATATCTAAGTACGGAAAGCAAACAAAAACTGTTAGACGGATCGACCCACACGGGAACAACAATGGTGTGTTTGAAGCCGCAACTCACCGGCATGGAATATCGGCTGTGTCTGGCCCATGGTTCTTGCCAACGAACTCAATCTTTTCAGTTTCTCCAGCAATGATTCTTTGCTTCTTCTTGCTATCAGTACGATTCTTGTAACTGTCGAACAACGTGTCCTGTGCCGGCTCTGTGCCAGGGAAAGTGACTGACAAAAACGCAATGACTTAGTCAATGAATGGCTTCGGTCAGCGTTATGAAGTTGTGTTGATCAATATACCTATGACTGGTCCACCATGTTCGTGCTTGGAATCAACCACCTTGACTTCTGGGTGTGTTGCTTCACTATCGTGATGTTTTCGCTTGGTCATTATAGGTTGTGGATTGCAGCGTTTCAAGCTTAAGCTTTTTTTTTTTCTTGCTTGTCCAAATTCAACAAAATTTGAAAAATTGTGACTGGCAAATATTTTTTGCCTGTCTAACAAGTTAAACAGCTTTAGCTTGGCTAAATTATGATTGATTGATGAATGGATTTTTATTGTTCGTAGTTGAATATGATTATATTGTTCGTATATATCCACGCGAGATCATCTACTTGAAGGTTTCTGAAAATGGCTTGAGGGTAGTGCTTGCAATTAGATTAAGCTGAGACGGTGCCTTTTTAGCAGAGCCTGCAGTGCTGTTGGCTGTGACAAGATATCAAAATAAGCATGCAGCATTTAACTGAAATATACACACCAAACATATAACGTACCGGTCAACTTGATGGTCTTATTTCCATAGGACCCTGCGTATAATTCCTTGAGCTTTTCCATTTCCTCATGGATGGCAGCCACTTTACCGGCCACAGCCATAAAGCTCTTGTTCTGGGACTTCATGATCTCGGCAATGGCGTGTGGTGATTGTTGAGTGCCTTTCGCCAGCGAAGACACAGTCATTTCAATTTCCTAACCACGCAGCCGTGAGTTAATTAAAAAAGAAGTTCAATTGTATGTTACATCTTCTTTTCTTTCCACTTACGGTTATGCTTTGTCTATATCGTTCCAACCGAATCTCAAAATTATGTGCCAATCGTTTAAAGTACCTAAGAACAGATGATAAAATAAGAAATAGTACTAAAGTGCGCGCACACCCGAACCAAATCAACTTACTCGTTGTGTACATTATGGCCAGACAACCATTTTCCACCTGACCCTGGGTTCTTATACGTATCCACGACAATCTTTGCCACACTTGCGCTTCGCATTTCATAGTCAACGGCACCTAACAAGCGCTTAATGTTCTCCAAGTTGCCATTTAAGCGATTATTCAGCGCATCCAATTTCTACATTTGGAAAAACGGCGTGAGTTAGAACATATGGTAATCAAATCGTACAGCATTCATTGCTGCTGGTCTTACTTTGGTCAATTCATCAGCCTCTCGTCGAACACCAGTAACAACGTTTTCATCCATGGCTGCTTTACGAGCCTTGATGTAATCTGAGATTTGCACTTCAACTTGGATCATGCGCTCAAGCTCGTCAAGCTCATGCTTGGCATCATCAGGTAATTCCATGTACCGAGTAGACCTGAGGATGGTGTCGGGCTTGAACGTGGTTGTAACTGTGGTGGTAGCACCAGCTTGCTGCTGGGCAGAAAGAGGAGCAAAAATGGAGGTTGGTCCTGAACTAGTGGCGGGGGCGCTAACAGACAGGGCAAAGCTGGTGCTGGATGCAGTTGTAGCCACGGACGCAGCAATTTTGTCAAAGGAAAACTCAGAGTTGGGCTTGGCTACTGACGTCGCTGGTGCAGCAGATGTACTAGCGGCCTCAGAAGTCTTGGCCGCTGAAGTAGGCACACTGAACGAGAATGGCGAAGATGATGTTTCTGGTTTTGAGCTAGGTGCTTTGGCAGCTTCGCTAGTTGCGGGCTTGAATGAGAACCCAGATGCAGCAGGCGCTTCTGACTTTTTCGTATCTTCAGAGGTTGTTGACTTGAACGCGAACCCAGTGCTGGCAGGAGCATCTGATTTGGTAGTCTCGGCAGCAGGTGTTGCTGCCTTGAACGCGAACCCAGTACTAGCAGAGGCATCTGATTTAGGAGTTTCAGCGGCAGACGTTGCTGGTTTGAATGAAAAGCCAGAAGCTGCTGAAGTGTCCGACTTAGGAGTTTCACCGGCAGACGTTGCAGGATTGAATGAGAATCCAGAAACAGCTGGAGCATCAGACTTCTTGGACTCCTCCGTTGATGCAGCTGGCTTGAACGAGAACGCTGAAGTAGCTGCAGAGCTGGCAGGTGCCTCAGATGTTTTGGGTTCATTGCCTGTGATTGAGGCCGCAGGCTTAAATGCAAATCCTGTCGCAGCAGGTGTATCAGCCTTTTTACCATCATCCGAACTAGCGGTAGCCGCAGGTTTGAAAGAAAATCCACCAAAAGCAGATGCTTCGGCAGTTTTGGATGCTTCTGGAGTAGCAGCAGAAGTAGCAGGCTTGAATGCAAATCCTGAGAAAGCTGGAGATGCGGTGCTCTTGGATGTTTCTGTTGAAACAGAAGATTTGAATGAGAAGCCGGTTGCAGCAGGAGCTTCAGTGCTCTTCGAAGTCTCTACAGTGGTAGAAGGCTTGAAAGAGAAAGCAGAAGCTGCTGGAGTTGCTGTGGTCTTTCCTTCAGAAGCTGATGCAGTCAAGGCTTTGGTCTCACTGGAACTACTGGTAGGGGCAGCTGCGCCAAATGAAAATACAGGCGCAGAAACAGCCGCAGCTGATGTTGGAGTTGAAGCAGGTGTTGAAGCTGCAGGCTTTGCGAATGAAAATGATGAAGATGTTGAAAAAGTCGTAGCAGAACCAAATGGACTTGCCGCTGAGCTTGTAGCTGGTTTGAATGAGAAAGCAGGAGCGCTAGATGTTGCTGCACCGCTGGTGGCCTCGGGCTCATCTGATTCATCAGACTTTTCAGTTGATTTGGACCCTAAGCGCGACATATCGAAAGCTGGTTTGGCAGTGACAACCGCTCCGCTTGACTCGGACGTCTGCGCAGCCGATGCAGAAGATCCAAAACTAAACGATGGTGCTGAACCAGGCTGACTGACTGGACTGAACGAGAATGGATTGGGTATGGAGGCTGTCGACGCCAAGCTTGGAGCTGATGATGTTGTTGCTGAACTAGGAGGAGCTCCACTTGTTTTTTCCTTCGCAGCCTCATTCGAAGGTTGCGAGAACATTGAGCTAGTTGCACCGCCGGACGAACCAAAGGCAAAGCTGGGCGCCGATGCAGAAGATGGTGCCGAGGTAGCTGCGGTTGAAGTGGCAGGCTTCATAGTAGGGCTACTACTAGTTGCTGCAGAAGTCTGTCCACCAGCTGGTGAACCAAATGAGAAGCTCGAAAATGGGCTGGCAGCAGGAGCAGGAGCAGGAGCAGGAGCAGGAGCTGACACAGATGCAGATGTGCTAGGAGCAGATGCAGGCTTTGAAGTCACTGCACTGCCTGTAGCAGAACCAAATGAGAAGTTTGCGAAAGGGCTCGATGCAGTGGCAGTCGGGGCAGTTGTGGAAGATGTAGTGCTGGCTGCTGTACTAGCGGCAGAGCTCACGCTGGGAGGAAACGCTGATTGAGCGGGTGCTGGAGTAGCTGCACTAGTGCTCAAATTCGATTGTGAGCCACCTGTAGAGCCGAAGGAAAATCCTGTGAATGGACTAGCTGGCTTAGCAGCAGTTGTACTAGGTGCCGCTCCGCTAGCAGATGGTGAGCCTGTTGCAGCGCCAGGCGACCCAAATGAGAAACCGGCAAAGGGATTGGCGGGCTGACCTGGCGTCGCAGAACTGCCAAGGGTGGGCACAGGTTGTGCTGCTGGATCTGCTGAAGCACCTCCAACTCCTCTCAATTTACGTTGTTCTTGTAATTTCTTCAATCTCGAAACAGGAGTTTTAATGACTCTATGCGATTTATCAGTCGGTGTGTCTGGAGTACCCGCAGAAACCTCACTGTCTGTTCTCTGGTATGGGGCTGCAGCTCCTCGCCCACGTCTATTGGAACGATCAGCTCTATCGGGATCATCGTCGTCGGATTCAGGAGCCTCACGCCTCTTTTTGGATGATGCTGACGAGAATTCGCTTGTTCTAGACAGATCAACCGCACTTTGGCTCGTTGTACTCTTCAAACCAGGGTCCATAAATTGTGATCCGGGTACGACTGTTTTACCGGCAGTACCAAAATTCCCAAACGCAGAAGTACCTGTGCTGGTGCCGAAGGGCAGTGTTGCTGGTTTGTCGCCGCCTGGTGCAGCTCCAAATGGTGAAGTTGTGGAACCCTTACTTCCAAAGGAAAATGATGGGGTAGACGGTTTTTCGGACGCGACTGCTGATGTGGTATTGGCATTACTTTGAAAGGCATGGTTAGTTACAAACGATGCTCGACTCGATACAAGCTAAATCGTCACCTACTCTTTTTCAGACGAAGTCGCTTCACCAGGTTTAGAAAGATTTTTGAAACTGAATGCTGGTGGTTGTGATCCGGCTGAACCGAATGACCAAGAAGGAGTAGATGGTTTATCAGATGTAGATACCGCAGGTTGCGCAGTAGTACTGAAAAGGCGATGTTAGGTTCATTTCCACGTCATGATCAAATACAACAATGTGTACCACTTACTCTGATTTGGAGGAAGTTTCAGTAGTATTAGTTGTGGGTTTGAAGCTGAAAGCTGAGGTTGTCGTTCCGGCAGAACCGAAAGACCAAGATGGCGTGGAAGGTTTGTCAGCTGCTGGAGTTATACTTGGCGAGCTACAGGAACAAAAGTCAGTATTCAGAAGTTGCTAGGGTTATAAAACACGTTGTATAATACGGACTGTGAGGAGGACGAAGCTGCAGGAGCTGTAGAAGAGGGCTTGAAGCCGAATGACGAAGTAGTCGATCCAGCAGAGCCAAAGGCCCACCCAGAAGCAGCAGGAGTGGTCGCTGAGGCGGATTTTGGCGTTTGATCAGCAGCACTATTATCACAGTCGGGTTAATGTTACGGATCGTGAATCAACAAGATCAAGATTCGACACTCACTCTGACTTGGACGATGTTCCTGCCACTAGAGAAGGATCCAAAAAGTTGAATGAAGGTGTGGTGCCTGCAGCAGAGCCAAATGACCAAGCCGGAGTAGCTGGTTTGTCTGACGCAGACGTAGTGGCTGGCGTTGATGTAGGCGTACCCTCAGAAGGCTGTTTATCGCTGGTGAAAAGGTCTATGTCAGCAAGGATCGTACATAGGTTATGAGACCAGATCGTTTACTCACGCCATAGAATGAATGGGAAAAAAGCAGCTCTGCAAGACGATGTTTTTCGCCTACAATAAAAATTTACCTTAGTATGCACTGGCGCGCTTCATCTCCAAGGTGCTTTTTCGCATGGCACGTGACCAAAATATTTTCAAACCACCAACTGGCCCATTGTTATACTAGTTGCTAGCACAGGTTGCTAGCCTTCAGCTTTCGAATCAACTCGTAAAAACTACCAAAACATTGTCTCGCAAATGCCATAAATAAGTAATGAGCTGAGGCGCTTCAGGTTCATAATTGATAAGTCTTATCATGTCTTAAAGTTGTGTGTCAATTCATATTCATTTATATACATTATAACAGTATCTAATTAATGCTATAGCTTTCAAGACAGGGTTTATATAGTTCATTGCTTGATTAGCAAAGGTATTATTTTCAAAAAAAAATGACTAATTTTGAAGTACAATCTCAAGTCACTCAATAGTGGAAAAGGAACGTAAAGGCTATAAGAATAAATTACCGATAGCAAAGTAATCAAGCCTAGAACACCATAGATTTGCTTAGAATAAGCCATTGGTATCATTGCTGAAAACTTTTTTCCGTCACCCTGATTCTTAGTGGTGCAAAGTAGCTTTAAGAACATCAGGTGCACATTGTTCTGTCCTAAAATATGGGGTGTCACAGAATGTTATGCTTTCAGCCAATACTGGAATAATCCTCCCGTCGGTAATAATTGAGATATCAGGATGACCCCAAGAGTTGACTTGCCTTTGAGAAAGTAAACATCATGGCAGTATTGAATGGACTAGATAAGATGGAGTACTGTGATTACAGAAATCAGCGATATGCCGTAAATACAGGAGGTCAATTTGGCACTATCGTAGAGACTGAATTGGTTAAACACGAATAAGGAGGCAAACTTTTCATTTAAAATGAAAGCTGACCTTGACACTCGCCATAACACATCTCTTTAGACTATTCTTTTCATACTTTTTCTGCTCTCACATACCATCATGCTATCCAGTGAGAACCGATCGTCAAAGAGGAGATCCAGTAAATTGGAGGCATTCGCTAGCCCTATCATCAAACGGAAACTCAGTTTCAAGGTATGATAAACTTTGTCAGCCAGACTAAAGCGCTGTATTTATATTTGTTAACCACAGTTGATTTCAGTTCGAAAGGTTTGTTGACGTGGATTTAGCTGATGCATCTTTAGATGATGTGAGGCGTAGCTCAAGACAAAACCGCAGAGACACAAATAAAAGGGGTTCATCAAACAGATTTTCCTCAATAGCAGGTAAAACCACTCATTTGAGGATCTATTAGCTTCAAATGTCCCTGCAATTTTAGCTATCAGGATACTAAATTATTTCTCAATTGCGCATAGAAAACGTTGAGGATATCACTGAATGCTCAATTGATATATGGCAAGCGGCGACAACAGCCAATTTGGCAGCTTTGAAATACCATTTGAAGAATAGCACCAACCCATTAGAGCTGGTCAACAGCCGCGACCCTGACCAAGATACCACTTTATTACATACACTATGCTCTCAGAATCGACAACCTTTTCAGGCACTACAGCTATTACTCGACTTTGGAGCTGACCCTACAGCACGCAATGTCTATGGAGTCCAAGCTTTGCATAGCGTTTGCTTGAATTGTCCAACACCATTGGAATCCATACGATCGCTCATCAAATACGGCGCTGATCCTAATGCCAAAGACGGCGATGGTTGGACACCTCTGCATTATACAGCCCGTTTTTGCCCAGATCCCCTACAATCAATCATGCTTCTTGTGAGCGCAGGAGCTAATATCAATGCCACAGACTCCTCCAATAAGTCACCTATGTTTTGCTTGCTAGCTAATGGTGACCTTCATATCATTGTACAATGGATGCTTGCCAATGGAGCAGATACAACCATTACTGGAGAGTTTTTGGATCAGAGTTCTGGCAAAACAAGATCAGGGACGGTGCTTTCCCAAGCAACAAAATACGCTCGACTAGAAAGTGCCACCATCTTGCTTCAAGGGCCTATTAGTCGAGACGCTTTGAAACAAGCGCTAAAGGTTGCAGAGAGCCGGCAAGTAGGTTTGAAATCGAGAGAGTCTGAAGTGCAGGAGGATACCGGAAATAAATTGAAAACATTGGAACGGCTTTTGCTTATCAAAACTACATTAGAGGAACGCCTTGGACAAGAGAATGATAAGCATCGTAAACGTAATAGCTTGTTTAGACTCTTAAGCAGAGGCAATAAGCGAGTGTCCAGCATTCAAAGTCATGTCCCAAAAAAATAAAAGACTTTCCGTTTTCGGATAAAGTTTACTCCTCTTCTGCGCAATTTTGGCTTTAACAAGCCCGGCGGCACAAGTGACCCGGCTTTGCTTTGGTCTTTTTGCATTTCTAATCACCACAGCAATAGAATGCGGGACATAATTGCTTGTGAGATTCTTCTTGACTCGGAGGGGATTGACCTTTTTGGTGATCCCACTGCAGACCCACAGACTTGTCAGCTAGTAGGCAAAGTGCGCTTGTTTTTGGCCAAACCAAGACGTATAGCTCGACTTCAGATACGTTTCACTGGAGCTACCCATACAACTGTTCAAGAAGATTTGGACGACCAATTCCCAACTGTGCAACTCGTAGACAGTCATTCAGAGATTTTGTCGGCTGCCACTCGCTATGGTGCTGGTTTGAACGATATTCCTTTTTCAATTTCAATTCCTAATGATATTCCGGCATCTTGTGTATTACCCAAGGGTGAAATTTCTTACAAACTCGCAATAGCTATCACCGCTGACTCGCCGCTCAAGTCCCTTACAAAACCCATTATGGTTGAACGACCTGTAGATGTACGAAGAAGCTTTGTGCCAGGACTCGACTTGCTCGCTTATATGCCAAGTTCAAGATGCAGAGGCACCCGTCGAAATACCATCATGGCGGAGTTTGAAGCCCCCAAGGTGGTGTGCCTTGAGACTGGCCGCATTGCCATCCATGGCAAAGTCCTTGGCTGCTTTCATAAGATTGTCATGAGGCTGGAACAGCTTGCGGTTTACAGGTAAAACGCCTCAATTACGGTGTCTCAGGTGGTTTCACATAAATTCTTTAGTACTCACTATAGTTGAATTCCGCTCAGGCTGTGTTCGAATGACCCTAGGCGTCCAACAAGTATGGGTCCGTTATTTGACAAGCCAGTGGTTGAAAATACCATTTCCTTTGGTGAGAATTGGTACTCGTAAGTAATGTACATTGGCTTGTCATATTAATATTGCTTTCCCTCATTAGAAAAAACGTATCATTTCGATAATATTGCTGGAGACATGGAAGAATCTATAGGTAAATTGCGCTCTTCTTACGTCGGATCGTTATTATCCATTTTTGGTAGACCTAATTGTTCTCCGTTTGATTAGTGGCAGAAATACCAATGATATCACCTAAAGAGCCCCTTTATACCGACATCCGCTCGCCATTACTAGAAGTCGGCCATCGGCTTAGGATCAATATTTATTGGGATGACAAAAAAGAACAGACCATGTCTTTAGCTTATCCCGTGGTGGTGTCGACGCTACCGTTTAAAGATGTGTCGGCTAGATCTCTAGCTGACCTTGCTCCGCCATCTTTATCATGGACACGAAGCTTGGCGACAGCGACAGAGGACGATCAAACCTTGGAGGATGTGATACATGACTTACCGAGCTATTCTAGATTAATACCAACATCAACAACACCTTATTCGTCATTCACTACTTCAGCAGTATCTGCCAACCAAACTCCACCATCCACCATGTCTGATTCGACCTTATCGTCCCCGCCTTCGATACCCTACGCCACCAGTGCTCCCATAGAAGACAACATAGGGCGGGCCATAAGATCGGTTCGAAGTATAATAACTCAGGATACACAAGGCGTTGGCATAGCATTGGCCAAAATGTTCCCGTAAGACATGGCTTGCTGATTGCATTGAAGAGGAAGCAGTGCTTAAATTTCATGTATTGTATAAAAAGGGGATTCCTTTAAACAATTTTTCTTAATTATATACATAGGAGAGGTATTACGCTTCACACACAAATTGAACATAAAAGCAGACGAAGAAAAATAACACATTTGAAAAAACGGAATATACGTTGAAAAGAAAAGGAAATAAAAAACAAAAGAAATCAGAAGAAAAAGTTTTTAGATTTGGATATTTTCTTTGCCATCAACCAACCAATCTGGCCACTGCGGCATGGATCGGATGGCGGCACTGAGGGTATTGACCCAAAGATCGCGTTCTCGTTCTGTATCACAGAAAAAGTCAATTTTTTCACCGTTGGAGAACGTGAATTGGAAACTGTTTTTCACGCTATCTTCTTCGGGTTGAAGTAACTGTTGAGACTGGTCAGGGCTTTGTGAGGGGTGGCCAAACATGACTTTGCCGTTAGATGTCAGTCTGATGACCTGGGTTAAATCAATGGCTGCACGCGGCGCCAGATGGGTATCGTGGTAGGCCAACAGACGAGCTCCAACAGCTTTATAATATCGGCGTCTCCAGAACTGCAAACAGATGTTAATTTCCAATTTCAAGAAGAAGAAGGCTGAAATATTTAATCATTTGTCAAACTTACGTTGATATCACCGCCCATTTGCGACATATTTCCAACTCGCCACACACTTTCGTGCCAGCGACGAGCATCGAATCCTTTCATGCAATCATCGATGTCTCTTGGGTATTTCTGGAAGTGATATTATTTAGACATACGCACAGCATGGACATAGGAAATGCCATAATCAATACTTACAACATGTCGTTCTTTGGTTTCGGGAAGATACACCATATGGAGGACAAGCTTACCAATCGCTCTGGGATTGGCTTGTGATGATTCTACTTTGTTTCCAGACTGAGTAAAGTCCAAAAACCATTCGTTTTGGCAAGGGAAGGTAGCTGAGCACAACTTGCTTCGGCATTCATCAATCATATCGCCAAACGAGATTCGAGTGACACCGATGGAGCCGTCACTTCGGTTGACGTAGTTTGACAGCTCAGGCTCTGCCTTCTTGTTGTTAGCCAGTAAGCGGGCAAAAGGAGTTTTGGGTTTGACGTGGCTATCAGCACGTACGTGCAAAGATAAGCTAAAGTCTAGGCGTGAGTTTGCAGAAATCTTGAATTCTTGATCAAACTGCATATGTCGGCCAAGCAACACATATTTGGTCAAATGTTCATAAGTTCCATCATTCAAAATAGCTCGAACGTAGGTTGGTTCACTAGGAATAGGCACATTGGTATCTTGAACAGCCACAAGTCGAACATACAGCTTTCCAGGTACGTCACGAAGCGATTTGGTGGAATTAAGAGAAGATCTTAGTCGACTCTTGGTGAACGTTCCACCTTTTTGTGCGTTTTGAGCTGTCTTCCACGATGGGGATGTTGCGGCAAGGCTAGGGTCAAAGGTTGGCTGTGACAAGTGAACAATGTTTTGTTGGTAACGTTCAGTGTACATTTTGGGTTTCTGTCCGTTACTAATACGTTCCAACGAATCTCGCATGGAGGTATCAAAATTAGCAGTAAGCTGATCATTAGGAAGATCTAACTGGTATTGTCTGGAGGGATGAGCTACACTTGAATGGCGTTGCGCTAGCTTCAAATTTATTGCAGCTGTCTTGTTGTCCATTCTGTCAGAAGTCTCAAAAGATTGCTGATCTCGTGTCGCGTATTTGATAGAATCATTAGTGGACGGAAAATTGGGCATGCTTTGACGACGTTTGACCGAATTGATACCAGTTAGGCGTTTCTGCTCGCTTTCAAGCGATCCAGAAGGCGAGGGAGATGAAGGTGGTGTATAGGAATGCGTACTATCATCAGCTTGGGAGTCGTTATCAAACAAATTGCTAACGTCTGAATCATCGCTACCTTCACCCGATGATATTTGCTTATCAGCTATGTGACTTGCGACCGGGGGAGTAGTGATGCTGTTTGTGAGTTCAATACCATCGGCTTGTTTACTCTTAACATCTTCACTTGATGATCGTCTATTAGACCACTCCAGGGATTGCCTTTTTAAATTTTTGAATGAGATATCCTTCAATTTGGATGGCGCAATTCGCTTCTTGTTAGACAGCTTTTGGAACAAACTGGACATTCGTCTCATAGGTTTTTGATGTTCAGAAGGAATAGCAGGTAGAGGTTTCACCGCTATGTCGTTCAGGTCCACTTTCATCTCGGGTTCGTCCTGTGGTAAAAGAAGGTCCATGTACGTTATGTTCTCAGGTTTTGTATCGTGGTTAGTCTTGGCCTTATTTGCAGCAAAGATAGATGCAAATGACATTGGGGATTCGGTATCCACCGGTGACATAAGGTCCGACTCCCAACGCATACGCTGAGATCCTCGAACTTGGCTTCTATGCTGAGGAACTTCAAAGGAGGCTTCTGAAGACGTAAGACTGTCGTCCATTGATAGACTTGCTGTACTTGTCGCTACAGGAATAACCTGAGGGACAGATATCGTTTCTTCATCGGCACAAGTAGGTCTCTCAGCCAGAGGTACTTCCACCTCCGAGGACTCATCGTCTTCAGAGACTATGCTTGCTTCGTCAATAGCTACTACCTCAGCTTGCGGTACTTCGTCGCTTGTTTTGAGATTCACCTCTTCGAGAGCCTCTTCGAGAGCCTCTACTTCTTCAATAACTTCCAAGCACTCATCTGTTTTCGATGATACTTCTACAGGTATCGCTGTTCCTTCTTCAAGGACGTTATCTGGCTCCTGGCTGAGGTTTGGTAAAGATTCAGTCATGGTCTCCGACTCTTCAATGTCCTGCTGTAACGTCTCTACCGATTCCGGCGTTACCTCAACAATCGCTAAGGGTTGCTCCTCGGTGTTGATAGGCTTTTCAATCGCCTCGAATACCTTGATCACCATCTTCTCTTCTGGCAAAGTTACTTTTTGCTTATCATTAACTTCTTCATCAGCTTCAGGACTGGCAATAAGCGATTTTAATAAGGAATCATTCGAACCCGATCTCACAGCATCAAGGGTCTGATTCAAAAGTTTCTCATCCATACGCACAGAAACGCCAAGCACTGTATCAGTTAGGTCATCTTCAAGATCCATACGTTTGCTAGTGGGTGATAAAGGAGTGATATCATCCTGAGAGCCTGAAGCTAGTTCATCGTCTTCATCTTCGACATCAAACTCTTCCCATTGGTAGGCACCATGATACTCGGTGAAATTTGCATCCTGTTCCTGCAAACCGTCTAAGATATCCAGATCGTCCGAGGAAGCGACTTGGGGAAGCACCTGCTCCTCTTCCATGCCTTCTTCGGTCTCTTCTGTTTCTTCAGATGATGATGTTGATTCTTCGTCGCTTTCCTCCGACTCATAATTTAGGAATGAGAAGATGCCTCGACGTCTTCTCTTGGGAGCAGCTTCTTCATCTGAGGATAGTTCTATGAACTGACGAATCTCGGCAGCTTCATTAAACGTGACCTTCTTTTTCAGAGCGATTTCTGCAACGGCGGTAATATTCACATCGTCGTCATAACTCGAAGTCTGTCTTAATATGGAGCGAAGTTGGCTGATTTGAGCAGTCTCCTTCACCGGTACGATTTGCTCAGGGCATGAAGCGTCGGTTTTATTTTCTAGTAGGGCTAGAATAGGTTCTTGCGAAGTAAGTTGACAGGCGGTGATATTCAAACCATTCTTCACGTGCGCCATAGCGCCTTGCTTCAACAAGTTTTGCACGGCGGCCAATTCATTCATGTAAGCTGCAATGTGTAATGAGGTATTGCCATTTCCCCAACGATGATCATTGAGTTCAGAAGGACTTGATCTCTGCAAAAAAAAGAAAAGAAAAACGACCGACGTTCAGTGGAACTGCTTTTTACCGGTTGGGGTGTCCGTTTATTATTGCTCGGGGAAATTTTTACCTGAATCAGCCAGGTGAGCACTTCCTGACGTTTCTTTTGATTATTGGATGGATGCCATAGTATCCATTGCAAAGCATTTACTCTGCATTCGTCGGTGGGTCCGAACAAGTGGCCAACATCCTTGATACCTCGTAGGTTTGTCAGGAACATGGTGATGGACGGAGTTTCTGCATAAAGTTGGCTGATAGTGTCCAAATCTAGCAACTTGACGGCGTCGAACCAAGAACTAGCAGCTGCGATGGCCATGGGTAGTATCAACGGGGGCGGGGCGGCGGGATGGTGGAACGGGTATATGACGATTGAAAAGGATGGTAAAAAGGCCCGAGAGGAGGAAACAAAAGAAGGATGAATAGGAAAGTTTACTTTGAGGATAGTTGCTTCTTAAATCTGCCAATTGTTATTCTACTACCAAAATTGGCCATTTTGCCTTTCCTCTTAGCCAAATACTAAAGCAACCGTTTCGTTCGCTTTTTTATTATTTGGTCCATGGCCATTTAACATCCTTTTCTGCCATGTGTTGAACATATAAATCAAACGGTTGATAGTATCCTTTATGTTATTTTGCAAAATTTACAACATGGCTTCATGGCCGAAACGGGGTTGGTAGGCAGAACCAAAAATAAACAAAATAGTTGCGACGTTATGACATCAAATGTTGGACCAGGTCAAGCGGACAACATGATCGGTTTTACGCTGAGTGGCTTTAATGAACCCAAGAAACTGTAACTCGGCAACTGACCGGATGAAGCGTGCTTGTACTTCATTTTCGTCCATCTTCTTGTTACCCTTCTCTCGCTCTATGACACAACCGAACGCCACAAACCAGTCATACAGGTTGATCATTCGCCCACATTCCAGGTACAGCTTGTATAAAATGCATGTATCATGTTCTGTATGTTCGATACTTCCGGGGTCATTAGAGTTACAGCACGAACAATTAATATAATGTTGTGCCTGACCTAGCGCCGTCTGGATGGATGCCCGAGGTTGAGGAGTAAAAGACTGGGAATTTTTTTTTGTTTTTAATAAGTACGTGGTTGCGCCTGAAACATCATCTTCCATCGTGTGACAAATTTACCTTCTCGTGGAGCTTAATGCTATTATAATAGATAATCTCGTGCAATGGGTTTGCTGTGAATGAACCAAGAAAGCGACTGTGGAAATTGTGACAAATTAGTATCAGCGCTAAATGAAGCATTTGCCTTTTGGCCATTGCCTGTGTCGGTACCTGAATATCTCGTGCAGCCAGTCTGCAATCTCGTTGGAAACCTTGACAGGCTCACCGCCTTTCTTGGTAATAATATACATCTTGACTCGTTTAGCTGTTTTGGTCTGTCGTCCTTGGTCCAAATCTGGTAGTTGTTCATCCACAACCGTCGCTGCCGCTGTGGGTGGTGTTTCATCCACAGTTTCATCTTCTGGGATCTCTTCCATTCCCAAGCGTTCCATCCAGCCTTGAAGCTTTTTCTTACAGTCAAGCTCTGTATTGTTTTCTTCAAACACAAATGGAGATGTTTCATTATCTTGTCCATCCACCAGTTCACATAAGCCTCTTAATAACTCTTCCAGTGAATCGAGACTCATTTTTCGTACCAGGCTAACAAGCCACTTAAGAAATTCGCTTTTGACTAACCCATTCTTGCTCTCAAGCAGTTCCAAATATATCATCCGCTTGGATCGTCGTAATCCAGCAAATGTGGGGAAGCACGCTTGCACAGTGGTCATTATTTCGAACGCTGCATAGAACGATGTTTGATATTGATCCAGGTCCAAGAGAAATCGAGGTACAGCTTCTATTATCAAATATTCGTCATCTTCCAATAATCGTAATGCCTCCTGTGGCTTGCTTTCACAAATGCTCTCAATGTATGTTCGGAAGGATTGAAGCATACGGATATGGGTTGCATGATCTTGCGTAACATGGCCATTCTCGTACATTTTCATGAGGGTCTCTTTGCCCAAAGGAGAGCCAGTGAATGGTGAAAATATAGAAAGGGGATTTGCATAATAATGATGCATCAAAGTAAACTATTCAAGAGCTCGGGTCAAATAGCCATAAAAACTTCAAGCAATATCTTCAGCCCATAACATACCTGCAAACTAGCCATGACGGACCCTATGGAAAAGTCAAACAAATAAAAATGATCCAGAAGAAATTTGTATGGCCTTGGTCCGAGTTTAACGGTATGCGTAGGTTTTATAAACAGCTAAGCTTGTTAAGCTTTTTGTATTCATTATTCGAATGATCACAATATAAAAATATGCTTACATCTTCTATGACCCGATTAAACCATACATCACTTTGCTGTAGCCAAAACTTCTCAGTACGAAGTAAACTGAGTGCAGATTTGCTCAAAGATTGATGGAGCGCATTGGAAGATGTGGCAATACCAATAAGGAGAACAATAGGAAGTCGAGATCGGTATTCACTGCATTTCCCGGTTAGCATTCATGCTAAAATAAATAACTTGCTTCTAATCATACCATACCTGCATATCTCAAACAAGTCCTCCAATATGGAAGGATCAAAACTCTCGAAATCCTGAATAATAACCACAAGGTTCGGCAAGGACAAAGAGTTTGACTGCGATTTGATTACGTGACGGTACCAGCCGTCAAGGATTTGCATATCATAGTTAGGTAAGCGACCTCTTCTGCCTCTTGTGGTGTTCAAGCTGAACGATTGACTAGTTGGATCTTTTGAACTACCACCAAGCTCTTCATCTTCATCCATGAGCTCATCATCTTCTTCCTCCTCATCATTATCAAACTCCACTTCGGATCCGAGGAACTGTTCAATCATGTTCCGCATCGTAAATCGAAGATTAGAACAATCTCTAGATTGTAGCAGTGCGACGTAGTTGGGAGTTTTGTCTGCTGACTTTGAAGACTGAATGAGTCGACTGGCAATTTGTGTGAATAGATTGTCGTGATCTGGAGTGTTGATGCCTGTAAAAGCTGGTCAGTATACGCAGGCAAGTAAGAGGACCATGTAATGCAAAAAATATTAACCAGCAAAAACTAAAGCAGTGGGTATTTCATGAAACGGCAAGGATATTGTTCTGATCAGGTTATTGCATTAGCTCTCACATCCAATCCGGTCTTATTTAAAGGCTAGTGTAGGCAACGTACCCTGCTGAATGTTCCATTGGTATATGAGCGTTAGATATAAAGTTGTCAATCTGATCAAAAGTCGCTTTGTTCATCTCAACCAGGATGTCCTAAAAACCATTGTTAGACCTGAATCACGAATTACTGACAACTATATATTTGCTTACATCTAACACCCCTTTCATGTAACGCCAGCTACTGTTGTAGCCGTCCGTTCTCAGCTGCATGGCGCCTTCGGTCTCGTCCCCTGTAAAAAGTCGCTGGAATCCGGCGTTTCCAAGCTTGACTTTCGAATTCTGCGAGTTGGTAGCGTTGATTGCTGCGAAATGCGAGATATTATTTAAAGATGCTACATAAGAAGTGCGTTATCGTGTACTGATGTTATACCTTTATAAGACCTTTTACGCTTCTTCTGTGTTGGTCTACCTCGGGTACCACCTTTGGGCATGACTAGGAAGCATCCCTAGCAAAACGGAGAAAAAGTCAAATTTGAGAATCTACATACTGCCAGCAGTAGAGCTACATTTCTGCGAGCTTACCTCTGAAATCGAATCAAACTGTTCCATTTGGAGAGTTCAGGGACACGCGCTGAGAAAGCCAGAACTGTCGAAAACTTGAAACCTTTTGAGGCAGGACTGCTTTTTTGGCCGACACACCAATGCGCATGGATTCGAACCAGTGACATTTGCTGGTCACTCAGGCGTGCAAACCAATTGGAAACAGAAAGATAGCAAAATTTGGGCTGCGTAAAAAATTTTCGCTGGTATCCTTTATATTTTCAACACTAAAATGCCTTGCGTTTGTGGATCTGTCAAGACTGAAGCTGACCCCACGACTGGAACCACAGTATGCGTCTCATGTGGTCTGGTATGTACAACAAAAATTTGTAGTTATGGCCTAAACAACGTTTGACAGTCGAGTTAATCTGAATTCCAGGTCTTGGAAGAAAATAGCATTGTCGCTGAAGTTACTTTTGGCGAAACCGCAGGCGGTAAAGCTATCCTACAAGGTTCATACGTGTCGGCGGATAAAGGTAATGAGATAATATGGTGGTATGATATCTTAGAAACTAGTTTAATTGATATCTAATGGATATTATTTTTGTAAAACAGGGCGGCTGGGAACAACGGGACCGTATGGACGAGGTCGGAGTAATCAAGAGGGCCGTGAACAAGCTTTAGAAAATGGTCGACGACGCACTATGCATCTAGCTCACGCTCTTAAACTTCCTGAGCGTTATCAAGAATCAGCCATGCGATTTTATAACCTGGCTCTTACCAATAATTTCACCAAAGGACGAAGGACAGAAGTTGTTGCTGCTGTGTGCCTGTATGTGGTATGCCGTCAGGAAAAATCCTCACAAATGCTTATCGACTTCTCGGATCTGTTGCAGGTAAGAACAGAAAACTCGAAGACTTGGACGATGACCGACTACTAACCATTTTTATTTGCCTGCCTGTAGATTAATGTCTTCGTGCTTGGATCTGTGTTCTTGAAATTCGTTCAAGTACTTTGTCTTAAAAACTTACCCCTAGTTGACCCTTCTATCTATATCTCGCGTTTTGCCAACGGTCTTGATTTTGGAGATTATACTTCCCGTGTGGCTTCAGATGCTATTCGTCTTGTGCAAAGAATGGATCGTGATTGGATTAGAACCGGAAGACGTCCCGCTGGTATTTGCGGTGCCTGTCTGCTCATTGCCGCTCGTATGAACGGTTTTCGTCGTACAGTGCGTGAAATGATTCATGTTGTGAAGGTAGCGGACATTACAATCACGAAACGGTAAGGATTTGATTGTGTATTATAAACTAGACGCAAACATGACTAATTAGGTCTCTTTTAGTCTACAAGAATTCAAAACTACTCCATCAGGACAGCTCACCGTGCGAGATTTCAGAGCTGTGTGGCTGGAATCTGAGGCTGACCCACCGGCATTCAGCAAGGCAAGAAAACGAGTCAAGCATACAGTGGAGGGTAAAGAAGAAACCAAGGAAGAGATTTTACTCGCCAAACAAGAAACTGCCTTACTCGAAGAGGCTGCTTTGAAGGGTAGCCAATTGATGCTCCCACCAAAGAAACGTAAACGCCAAAACGAGATGGAAAGAACTACCTCTTCTACAGCAAACGAGGGCACTGATTCAGCAGTTAGTGACGAAAATGCGTCAGTCGCCAGTGAGAACGGCGAAAAGTCACCTCTTGATGCAAAGCAAGAAACGATGTCTACGGAGGACAACGAGTTAGCTGATGAGTTAAATACGCTTATGAAGGATGAGGCTTTGTTGAAAGAGGCAGAAAAGTATGAGCAATCCATGGACTATAAGATAGACCCGGGAGATGCAGATCTTGCTTCCGTCGATGACGATGAAATCGAGGCCATGTTATTGAATGCAACAGAAGTGGAGGTTAAGACCAAGGTTTGGTATGAGTTCAACAAGGACTATTTGGAAGAACAACGAATTAAAAAGGAAAAGGAGATCATGGATCGCAAGAACGGTGTCTACAAGAGGGCCGGGCCGGTACGTTTAGCTCTGGGCTATACTATGATTTTATGTTAAAGGCATGCTAAAACGTTTATAACAGAGGAGAAAAGGAAAGGCAAACGTTGGGCCAGCGGCTTCGGCTGCAGATGCTGCAAAACAGCTAGTCACTGCCAAGAAGATCTCAAAGAAAATCAATCACTCTATCTTCAACGAGCTGTTTGAAACTGAAGATTCTCTGACAGCATTGAAAACTAGAAACAACACTCCAGAGCCATCAGCCATCCTTGCTACACAAAAGGACTCTGCTTATGGTGGCAGTCAACTAGCCCCAACAGCCAATAACGTGGATTACTCCAAGTTCGATATTGTGGAAGAATCTAATGAAGCGCAAACACAGCCAGCAACTCCAGCGAAAGAGAAGCTTGAAACGGTTGGAGAAGCTAATGAAGAGGAAGACGAAAATGAAGAAGAAGACGAGGAGCATATGGCTGAAGACGAGAAACTCATGCGCGAGGCTCGTGCACGTATGGGCTGGGGCGACGTCAATCCGGACGAAGAGTACTTTGAAGACGAAGATTATGATGACAACGATTAAGTTCTATGGTTTTGCTCGCTAATTCCCCTGCTTTTTTCTATACCTCTGTACTTTAATGATGCATTACCGTTTATTTCTTTGCTTGTATATTAACACTGCCGTCGGCAGATCCAAAAAAAGCGGTTTCAACCATGTTGCAAAATAAACCTACTTCAATAATACCAGGCATTAACTTTAATTGATTTGCCAAATCTGCTGGAGATGGTATCGGTCCAAAGTGTGCATCGATCACAAAGTTTCCATTGTCGGTGATCACTGGGCCAGCTTTCTCAGTCGCCTGAGGGATATGTTAAGGACAATTTGTATGAGAACATGAGATTTAAAGGCCCACATACCATACGCAAGCTTGCTTTGACGGAGGGATATTTCTCTTTGAGGTGAGATAGGATAGTAGAATAGGCCATCGGCAACACCTCCAAGGGCACGCCATTTGTCCACTGTTGTGAAGCAGATTTAGTAAATAACGTCTTTAACCCCACAAAGTGATACGTGTGCTGCTCATTACATTTAGTCCCAATTGCCGAGACAGCTTTCTATCATCTATGGGTGTTTCTGTCAGTTTGCACAGTTCCTCCAAAACAGCTTTAATGTTGTAGGTTTACCTGCAATTATCACCACAGTGCCGGACGCATAAGCAATGATCTACATAATTTCAAAATACATTCAGCCAGTAGATGAGCAGCAATTGAGTGGTCTTCCAACATACCTTCTCTTGCAGGTGGCAAGCTCCGCCGCCCTTTATGCAATTCAAGTCAGGGTCCACTTCGTCAGCACCGTCAATTGTCACATCAATTCTTGGATATCTGCCGATTTGCATATGTATAAGTAGAGTAAAGAATTATAGAAAAAATTCAATTATGGAATACAAACTGCTCTAAGGTGCCAACTGTAAGATTTGCTTGCTGAATAAGTTGTCGACTTTGAAAGCTGGTAGGTATATACACAATATGGCTGAGATCTTGTTTCTGGCGAAGACAATCCACGGCATAACGAATGGTAGATCCTGAGCCAATGCCAACAACTCTCCTAGTAGAATCTATGTAATCGTTGACAGCTCTATACGCTGCAGCTTTTTTTCCTTGTTCTATGCCTACAGCAGTGGAATATAGTCTTGTCGTAGCTAGTCGTATGGCTTTCGCAGTATGGAGCATGATTGGCGGGGAAGTAAGCTGGCCAATGGCAGCGCGCCAATTTTCGTAAAGGGGGAAAATGGGCAAACGCAGTTACTGACGCATTCAACCACGGCTTTCGAAATCCAACATGCTGCGTGTCTCTGCTATTCTGCTGCTGTCACTGCTGGCTACTTTCGTGAGCGCTATAAAGTTTGATCTGGCAGCCAGTCCATCATCCTCTGCATACAATGACAGAAAATGT
The DNA here is from genome assembly GCA_016758905.1 of Umbelopsis isabellina. Classification (NCBI taxonomy): domain Eukaryota; kingdom Fungi; phylum Mucoromycota; class Umbelopsidomycetes; order Umbelopsidales; family Umbelopsidaceae; genus Umbelopsis; species Umbelopsis isabellina. The sequence goes on from JAEPQZ010000018.1 coordinate 218,043, forward strand.
CTTTCTCAATACGTCAGCGAAAACACCATGGTCATTGTCACGGTCAAAGTTGGCGAAGGCTATAATCAACGTGTGGATCTAGAGGTAAGAAATAGCGCATGCACCAAATTTCAGGACTGTTGGCAAAGCATGTGCATAGATCGACTGACACGAGTGCTAACACACTTGCAATCACTAGATTTACGATGATAGCGACAGCATGAACAAGTATGCCACACGAAAAGATGTCGGTGAACAAGGCGCTAAGCTTGCGTTCAATACTCACACTGACGCATCCATCATTGTCTGCTTTACCAACACTCTCTCAGAAGGTATGTACTAGTAATACTCTTGCTGATTTGCTATTCCTTGTTCTAAACTGTAGTTTACAGGCTTCAAGAACAACGCTGGCTACAAGCGCACTATTGATGTTGATTACGACATTGGTGCTGAAGCTTTAGATTATACCAAGATTGCCAAGGCTGAAAAATTGAAGCCTTTGGAACTTGAACTTCGCAAGCTTGAAAAGGTCGTACAAGAGATTTGGGATGAAATGGAATATTTGAAGAAGCGTGAGGCTAAGATGAGAGACACCAATGGTATGTGGGCCTGAAAGGTTCCTAGTCACGCATGATCTACATTCTGACCATTTGTTTTTCCTTTGCTATACAGAGTCTACTAACGAACGTGTTCAATGGTTCAGTTCCCTCACCATGTTCGCTCTTGTCAGCTTAGGTACATGGCAAGTCATGTACCTTCGTCGCTTCTTCAAGCGCAAGAGACTTATTGATTAAATATTTCTTCGCATAAAAACTGTCCTTTTGCTCAATAAACTATGCGTACTTAGACGCAAAAAACGAGTATGCCTTTGAGGCTGATGCATTGCCCGTGGCTTATGGGCTCTTTCGGAGGTTGAATCTATTGTCTTTCACCTGGGATTTTTAAATGACCTTGCTGTCTAGGAAGACCGCCGTTTAACAGATTATGAGTGCACATAGCGATAAGGAAGACAGTGGATCGCGATCCGGATCCGAAAGTCCTCCTCCAAGGGTGAGCTACCATACATTCCCAACTTGTGTGGTCGAGATCCTAGCAATTGACCCGTAACTTTTTGACCAACAGCCGGCGAAGCCCATTGCCCAGAGCAAACTTCAGGCATTCAGTTTGGGTGTACATAAAAAAACTCCATTTCAGCGACATAAGGAGGAATTGGAACAAAAGAAGAAGGTTGGAAGATAGAAGCCACAATAGACTGATCGGCCAGATACTAACAGGAATGTCAACTTGCAGAAAGAATCAGAAGAAGCTGCAAAAGTATATGCCGACTTTGTCGCCTCTTTCGACAACGAACGCAACGGAGGTATGGGACCTGCGTTTGTAAAATCAGGAGCAACCATGTTACCAGGTACGAACCTGTAATGAAAGAACGGACAATGGCAACAGTCTCTGATATGTCATTTTATACAGCTCCCGCCAGCAGCAATGTTTTTAACAGAAAACAGCCATACAAGCCGATGCCGTTTGTGAAGGCTGGTCAAAGTGTAACACCGAATCCATTAGCTACAGAGCCTTTAGATGCTGTTGAGGATAACACGAAAGAAGAAGAAGTATGTGAGAATATATCCACTGGGCATTTAAGCAGTCGTACTAATTGTACGTTACGTACCAATGATCCACCATTAGGAGAAAGCCAAAAAGTTATCCAAAGCGCAGAAGAAGCGAAATTTAGACACATTTTTGGAGGAAATAAAAAGGTACGTTGTGGATCCAACAACTGGTTTTTTCGTGACCTGGAGCCTAACACGTCTATATAGAGAACAAGAAGATAGAGAGGGCCGATTAAAGCATGCTCGAGTTGGAAGAGGATTTGGTTCATCAAATGCTGGTTCAGCAACTAATTTGACCCTTCAAGCTGGTAATTACTCGAGTTATCATAAGCCGTTTGCACCTTCAGCTTCTCAAAATGTGTTTAGCTTTCGCAGATCGGCCGGGTTCGCATGACGTGGGAGATAATACAACAACAAATTTGTACCTTGGTAACATTAGTCCCAACGTCAACGAGGCAATGCTATGTCGAGATTTTGCTGTATTTGGTCCGATTGCATCGGTAAAAATCATGTGGCCACGCACTCAGGAGGAAAAGGATCGCAATCATAACTCGGCATTCATCAGTTTCATGAAGAGACCGGATGCAGAAAAGGCTATAAAAGCAATGGATGGCAAGGATTTACACGGTAATCTCTTACGAGTATGCTGGGGTAAGCCAGTGCCAATACCCATGAAGCCAATATTTGGTAAGGATGATGTCTATGAGGTTGTGCAAAATCTTTGTCTTTCTCAATTGTTGACGCGAATTGTATAGCGTTAGAACGAAGCGCTGGAGCTTTACCGAGTGGATTGCCTTTCAATGCCCAGATAACGACAATAGGCAGTGGAGTGGTAATGGGAACGACGCTTCCACTTTGGCTAGTTGAACATAAATGATGGCTAACGTATATTGAAATGCAAAAGGTGTCCAAACCAAGATCTGAAATACAGGTCGTCAAACCTGAAGATACCCAACAGTTGAAACTCATACATCGGACCATAGAGAGAGTGCTTGTTCACGGACAGAATTTTGAGGTACGTGAGATTTTGGTGACATGGGTACAAGTAGGTGCTAAAGTAACTGGTATGAAAACAGGCTGCCCTTATAGGGCGAGAGTGGAATAATCCAGGTTACAGCTTCTTAACCAACAACAATGTAAGTTTATAGTAGATATGTACCAGCATTATCATACGGTTGCTGAGAGTTTTTACAAGACCCCAGAGCACGTTTACTATCGATGGAAGCTTTATTCCTTATTGCAAGGAGATTCAAAGCACCATTGGCGGTCTGAACCTTTTCAGATGTTCGCAGAGGGGCCATGGTGGATTCCACCAGAAATTCCCTTTGATAATCATGGTGAAGTGGATGAGATTGAAAACTCGTCTGATGAAGAGGAACGAGAAAAGCAACGAGAACATATCACCAAAGGTAATCTAAGCAAGGTGGCCAAACGACGGCTAGAAATTATGCTGCGAAAGATAAACTTTCAGCGTGGAACCGTTGCAAAAGCCATGGCTTTTGCCATCAATCATTCGGATGCTGCGGACGAGGTAATAAGTTATCTGGTGTGTCACAATTTTGGTCCATTGATGCCGGAAACTAAGATATTTGTAGGTCATCGATATAATTTGCAAGTCCATGGTGTCTGATGGTGCACCTTTATCACAAAAGATTGCAAGATTATATCTAGTGTCCGATATCCTCCATAATAGCAGCGTTCATGTAACAAATGCATGGAAGTACCGAAGTGGATTCGAAATGAAGTTGTCTGAAGTATTCCAACACTTTAACAAGATTTATCGATCAATTCGAGCGAGATTGAAGGCAGAACAAGTGAGGGTAAGCATAATCATTGCATTTTAAGTGAAAATCAACCGTGGTTATTCATCCTTTTCTTGTCATCTAGCGACAAATATGTAGCATATTCGCTGTTTGGAACAATTGGATTGTTTTTCCAGAACATCGGATAGCAGAGTATAATAGCATATTTACTCAGCCAGGCACCGAGGTCGCAGCAAGTGAACCAGTCGTCGAGGAGGAGCCAGCTAACACACCACCAGAGCCTCAGCCCGACGAAGCAGCATTTGTGCAGGAGGAAGATACGGTGGATGGAGAGCCAATGGACGAGGATCTCGATGGTGAATCTATGTCGGATATTGATGGCGAGCCGTTAACAGACGATGAAGAGGCAGACGAAGTAGCCGAGGAAGCGATGCAACAGCCTCAAAAACAGGAGATAGAGGACATGTTTTCATAAAATAGAAACCAAAGTAATTCTGGAACTTACAAGGCAGAGCGCAAAATATAAACTACTTTTATAACATCTTGTCACCATTTCTCATCAATGAGAAGGGCGTGATCTATAACTTCTCAATAGTTTACCTGATTAAATTAAACAATGGTAGAATCTGAAATTATGGTCAGACTATCCTGTTGCCAAAATGACTTGGTTGAACAAAAAGTCGTTTTTGTTCAGCTTGGTTGGTAATACTGGAACGCAATGATCAAAATATGGAGTATGAAGGCCAAGGAGGCTGCCGCCGAGAAGAAGAAGCCAAAGACCAGTGCGGCACAAATTCGTGTTCAGAAAGGTGCATTGCAGCTTACCAGCCTTCAACAACTTGTCCCAACGCCTTGCTACGCACTTTTGCTGATTCAATTTCTCTCATGTCTATCTAGATCTAGCAGAATTGGAAATACCATCCACCATTGAAATGACGTTTCCAGATCCGGCTGATATCCTCAACTTTGAGGTCAGGATTAGTCCTGATGACGGTAAGATTGTTGCTGCGGTTTTTTGAAGCATCGGCTTTTCTTCCGGCTTTTCGTTGAAGCAGTCCTAATGCCTACTCATACAGGTTTCTATAAGGGTGGACAATTCCACTTTACGTTCAACATTAACAATAATTACCCCCATGAGCCTCCAAAAGTACGATGTACTCAAAAGGTAAGCCGCCACTGCTCATACTTTTGTTTCAACGCTCAGGTAAAATCTTCAGCCCTTTTTGACTGGTGTTTGCATTGATGATTTAGATATATCATCCCAATATCGACTTGGAAGGCAATATTTGCTTGAATATTTTGCGAGAAGATTGGAAACCAGTATTATCACTTCATTCAGTACTTGTTGGTCTCCAATACCTCTTTTTGGAGCCCAATGCTGATGATCCGTTGAACAAAGGTATGCAATCACACACACATGTTTTTCAATATGTCGATAACCCCATCTGATTTTTGTTGAACCCTTTTTCTTTATTTTTCCAGCTGCTGCAGAAGATTTGCGATCAAACCGACGCGCCTTTGAACAGAATGTGCGCCTTTCAATGAGAGGCGGCCTTCACAAGGGTATTTCTTACGATAATGTTATCGCTTAAATGTCATCGCATTAGATACCATGGTTAAACTTGTAAACCGATTCGAAGTAGCTTATTATCAATGTAGCTTTATATATTTCTTTCTTCTTCTTTTTTTTTATATCTCATCTGTTGTTTGGCCTTCGTTTACGTTTGAATCTTTGATAATACAATTAGCCGCATTGAGCATTTTTCATTTCAATTTATATAAACCGACCTTTAACTTGTAAAAATGGCTGGGCAAACAGAAAGTACGTAGCCCAGAAATTTCTGGCTCGTTGGCTGGTGAAATTCAAAGCTCGCTCGCGAGAGTAATCTATAAAAGTTGAGCTTTCCACCATGAGCAGTAAAGGCACAGAAAAGACGCTGCAAAAGCTCAAGCAATCAGTTGAGGATGGCAACTACTATGAAGCGCACCAGATGTATCGCACTGTAGCCAGACGGTAACTAAATACTGAAGCATGACGTGGTAGAGCAACTCTGCTACAGTGAACTAATACAATCTCTTTCGCCACAGACTCACCAAGCAACAAAAGTACCGAGATGTAATTGACCTTTTGCATTCAGGTGCTGCGTCTCTGCTCAAGCAGAAGCAAAGTGGATCCGGCTCTGACTTGGCATTGTACATGCTCGATACTTATAAACTCTCAAATACCCCTGTTACGGAAGAGTCTCTGGGTTAGTTGGATCATTCAACCACTTTTTGCCTGTTTGCTCACAAAACACTTATAATAATAATCCTTTTCCAATTTAGATCGAGTTGTTGAGCTTTTGGAATTGTATCCCGCCGACGAACCTGGCCGTAAGACGTTCATTAACAGTGCCATCAGGTAAGGGATCATAGCCTGTCATTGTAGCTTGTGAGTATCACCACTGACATTCGTTCACTATGTAGTTGGTCACAAAAAAATGGAGATAGCGAAATGGGCGACCCCGATCTCCATAATTTTGCGGGCACTCTTCTGTATCATAATAAGCAATATAACGAAGCAGAAAAGCACTTGCTGTTTGGATCTGAAGAGAGCGGTAAACTTCTGGGCGACGTAGAGTATGATTGGGCTGTTGAAATTGACAGCGCGGACAAGGGAACATTCATTGCGCGAGCCGTCTTGCAGTAAGTGTTGTCTCTCTTCGCCATGCCTGCTTACACACAACTCGACTGATAACCCATGGTGCTTTTTAGATTGTTAGCCATGAAGAACATACATTATGCAAATTTGGCATTTCAGGCCTTTACAAAACGTCTGGATGCGTCAGAAGCACTCGGTGAAGCTCCTTATAGGCCTGCGCCTGCTGATCAATCCATTAATATCACCATTTACAAGGACTCGTTGATTAACTTTAGTCAGCTTTTGATCCTAACTGCTCAGCGAGATGCAGGCGAGCTTTTCAAAACGTTGAAATCCAAGTATGCTCCTGCATTCGCACAAGACAGCAAATTCGACTTTGATGAAGCACTTGCGGATTTCGGTCTTTCTTTCTTTAATATTCAGAAGCCACGAAACCAAGGAAATGTGCTGCAAGATTTAATGAGCAGTCTGTTTAGTGGTGGTGGTGGTCCAGCCAACACTGGGGCAAAGAGAGTAGGGGGTCCTGGACAGGGTTCAAGTGGAACGGAATTGGATTAGAAGCAAGTAACGGTTTTTAATAAATCTAAAGCGGTTTAATAAAAAAGAAAAACTTAGGAAAAGCGCATTATAACATAGTCAGCGGGAATATGGTGAAGTAATACGAGTGCAATAAGTGTACGGGTTGTAATAGAAATCTAATGGGGATAAATATGTACGCTGATCAAGCGGAATTTGATCAAATGAAATAACATAATGTTGCTAATACAATGGCTGCTACCAAGTAGCTATGTCCTGTCATACTAGCAGCACTTGTAGTAGTATTACTCTCAAGAGGTTGGTTTACGCTATTGTTGGAGCAGTTTGGCTGCTGCTTCCACCCAGCCGGAGCATTGATTGACACAGGAATATTGATGGATGAGTATAGATGAGTTCCATTGATTGTGTCTAACTCGTTGAAAGTAAGCTGTCGGATGATAGCAATTAGCAGCATATCAATGAAAAAATACAAATTGACCTGAAAAGGTATATCTTACATTGTAATCGCCAGCAGGGACGCAGCCAGGTACTATCCAATTCGGATGCAGAACAGTGGAGCCTGGTTCGCTGCTCAAATTAAGAGGATTCCTTACTGTTAAATTGAAATTGGTTGCGGTCAAGAAGATAGAAACCGCATCGACTTGATTGCAAAAAGGTGGAAATAGATTGGTTATTACTAGCTCAACATAATGTTACCGGCAATAAAATTCTGTCTTACGCTTTTCGTTATTGGTAATTTTGCCTACCAAAGGAAAAAGTGCGTTAATACTGTGTCAGTCACAAGTTGCTTGTCCCGTTCTAATAAGAAAAATGACGCCGAAGTGCTTACCGTCAAGACTGATGTCTATCGCAATGGGCATAGTGGCATTGACCTGGAATGTAGAATTCGGTGCCGGTGCATCAACAATAACAATGCCCGAACCAAAGTATTGACCGTTCGAATACAGATCAGCGCTGGCGGCAACAGCCATAAGCAAAACACCAAGAAATTTCATAAGTTATAGTTTTGGATAGTGTATTAAGAAGTAAGAGACAAAAGAAAAAGGGATGTGAGACGTCTAATATTGGCCGTGTCTTGTAATGGAAGATATCAGAGTTACACGGAGTAACCAGCAGTAACAGGATGTGTAAAGAGGCCCTCGTGGGCACAATATTGAGTTCTGTGTCCGCCATAAGGGTCATTTGTCAAAAAGGCAACCCGCAACAATACGAGGGTTTGATAAGTAATATTATAGTTAAATGAGAACAAAAACATATCATACAAAAAGACGCACAGCTTCTATATACCCTACGTCGCATCTATTGACTTCTAAAATCGATTTCTCGTTTGGCCAGCTCAAACACAAGAAATCCTAAGCTAGTGGCGGGTGCTACTTTAAGCAACGTTGCTGAAAAGTCTTGGTATAAATATTTTCTCCAGCTACCACCATTCAATCGCACTTGAATTTTGCATTGCTCCCACGTTTCTCGATACAATTTTCGAGTGGTTTCTCTACATTTTGGATTGGCGTACTCGGACTGCGCTTCAGCTACCCAAAACACATTGTGAATCTTGGATAAAGGATGATCGATTGTCTGATACGCCTGTCAAATGAAAAGAAAAGAAAAGAAAAGGTCAGTTCATTTACACAAGTCTAATTTTCAGTAATATGAACCTGAACATACCACAGCAGCAGCTGCTCCAGCAGCAACAACAAAAATAGGCTCTAATAATAGCGGTGGTTTCTCCCTTACCAGTTCTCCTGGTGATGATACTGTAGCAGCCGCGGTATCCTCCATCACATCCTCATGGTGGTCATCGTGACTTATGAACCCACTATGATTCCAGTCCTTATCTACTCGACTTAAAGCCTCGGATGAATCGATCTGGTAGCCATATACTTCATCCAAAAAATAATAATATCCTTGTTGTTTAACCCATTCAAACGTGGCAAAAAATAGCCCACATGCCAATGAATCCTGTGGGCAATAAGGTAAGCAAATTGGCAACCTGACATTTTCCTTTTGTAGTATATGACATGCTTACCCTCAGTAATGTCAAAGTGAAACCTCTATACGCACTAGACAAGCCAAGCTCTTTCAAAGTGGCTTTTGCATATTGATACATGGACCGATGCTTGCCCTCCAACAAATCCGCCACTTCAAAACGAACTTTCAAACTATCCAGCGGCGTCGCAATAACACACTGGGCAGCGCCAGCCAACATGCCTGCCGAGAACACAGCTGTAAACGGTGGGGGTGGGAAGGTTCTGTGCAGTTGAAAGTGAGATGCCGGATGAAAGATAGGTAGAGTTGCAATGTAGGTGGTATATAGCACAGTGCCGACCAAGGTATTGGCAATCAATGGTGGCATCAGATGGCGAGGTATAAATTTCCAGCCTTGCGCCTTGACTGCGTTACTGATCATACCAATGGAGGTATATCGGAAGGAGAATCTTTTTGTAGTTTCATGCGCTGGCATCAAAGCTCTGGCCATGACTAAATAATCGACTCGCAGTGGTCGGAACAGCTAGAAAAATAAACCAATAAGGTTATATCGTATTCATGTCAGTGATACAAATGGACAAGTTTATAGAAGCGATCCATACCTTGATAGGAGTTCGATAGAACAGCCACAAGCTCTGCATAATCAATGTTCTTGCAAGTGCAGTTGTTGAACCAACCGATGTGATTTCTTTCGCTTTCTGTTTCTTCTGCTGTAAATTCTGTGTTCCGAGAGCTTGAGTATAGAAGTTTGTGGGCAGAACGGACGACATGGGACCTGAAAATGAAGGAACTGCCCATGGCCGTTTTGATGTCGTTTCCACCGACGAATTGGGCGCCGGATTCGACGGTGATTGCACGGACATTGACCAAAGGCTATGAATGTTCTGTTCAGGCACAAATTACTAGTAGAGGGGAATTTCTCGGAGACCAGCTGGCAGTCACGAAAATTTAAATGCGTCAGGCTCGATCCGGTGGTCCGTTCGGCTGTGCCCAACCAGCCGGTAGTGCCTTTCTCCATGTAGCTAGCTACCTTCAAACGTCAGGGATAAATTGCTTGAATTCAAGGAACATACCGAATCAGTTACTACAAGTATTTTACAATGTAACGAATATTTTTATTGGGCATTGCATGTCGTATTGCTACTACTTTTAACTTTTTTACTTGCCTGCAATTGGCATAAGCAAATGTCTATAAAAAAAAACAAGTAGCCAATGATTGAGACGGATGGTGTGTCATATCTTCTATGGTACGTGTTTTACTGATGACTCGGAGATATCGTAGTAGAGCCAAGACTTTGTCTGTTACCGAATAGTAACATTGAATAATTCGTCAGCGGCTTGCGGGGATGAAAGGTTAAAAACAGAGTAATGATAAATGATATCTTGCTCAAATAGGCATAGACAAACATTTAATTGTATGCGATTCCTTATGAGGAACGCAGCCTGATTTATACTGATACTGGAGCAGATTCACTAAGAAAAAACATGGCGAGACCATTAAACAACAGTAACAAGGAACCAATTTTATGTTGTTTGGGAACTTATATTGATGCAAGCGTGTTTGTGTGTATTGTGTGTAAAGTAAATGGATTGAAACAGAATATGGTATTCCACATACGTGTTTTATCGTTGTTTATGGGTAGCTTTTTGGGGTTTTTACGAATATCGACTACTGGGATCTTGAATAAATAAAAGCGACCCTAGAATCTAATATACAGCACCGCTTGTTGTCTATATTATGTACATCGATTTGTCAAGCGGGAAAGATTTGTGTTATATTGAGGGGAGGGGTTTTGGAAGACGATGGATGGCCAATTTTTGCGTCAGGTACTATGCTAGTTTTTTTGATTTTCCTTTACTGATGCTTTTTGACCTTTGCGGTGATCCAGAGTTTTTATGTCGTTTGTAGTCATTGGTTGGTTCACCGCCTTCGTGGTGCGTTGAATGTAATGAGCCTGTGAGTTGAATCTCCAATTCAGCGCATCGCTTACGCAGCTGCTCGTTGTCTCTTTGAGCGTCTTCTAGTTTGCTCTTGAGCGTAGTGTTTGATTTTGTAAGCTCTTCTATCTCCGTCGACATGTGCATGGTGACAGCGTGTTTTTTAGCTCGATATTTTGCAGATGCTGCCTTATTTCGCTGTCTTCGTTCAGATAAAGATAATGGAATGTCCTGAGCATATCTTGGAGGTGCTCCATGAGCTGGCGTCGCGGAAGAAGTTGACACAGGGCTATCTTCCTGATTGGATTCGGCTGCCGATGAGTACCTTCTAAATGCTTCTGTGGAATCCCATGATGGTGATTTGTCTCCATGTGTATCCAGCTGAAAACCATCCTGCTGGTCTATGGGATTTGGCCGACTTGATGAATCATGTTGGTGATGATTATTGTTAATGTCGTCGTCGTGTGTTGTAATGGCATGAATAGACATGGCATTAAGGGATGGGTGAGTATCGTGATCAGAATCGTCCAAGTTAGACATGTTTAAAGGTTTAAGAAAAAATGTGATAAAGAGAGAGAAAAGGAAGAAAGGCAAAAAAAAGGTTCAAGGAATTGAATATATTACGTTTTATTTTACGCAAGGAAAGGCAAGCACTTGCTATATTTTCATTTCAATTATGTGCCATCGACGACTTGATTATGCCGTGCCTTGAAAGATCGCCTGCTTTAGTGGTTACATCATGGCAATCACCCAATTTGGGCAATGACTTTCTGAAGTGTTCCTCGCTACTTCCTATTAAGTGGGAGGTGCAAAGCAAAGCCGTGGCTGTGGAAGGTATGGTTAGGTCACCAATGATAATTTTTACGAGCATTCACTTGCTCATCTCTTTGCTTCTCGTTACGTGCTCATGTATCACTTGACTTTGACGCCATAGTGGTGTTGACTGCTGAACAACCATTCGTTGACCATTTTTGGGATTTTTACACTGACGTCAACCCTCAGGCTATACCCTCGCTCTAAACCAAAGCTTGTTTTTGGCAATGACAAGTCCATGAGATATTTGGGTCAAAGTTCAAATATCCTATATTGAGCTCCTCCGAAATTTCAAAATTACCATGTAGAATGGCCCGATTTCACTGGCCCCAAACCTGACCGTTATCATTACATATGTTTTATCTACATTGGCCCATGGTACTGGCAAAAAGCAGGTTTTGAAAAAAAAAATTTGGGCGCAAATATCTTAACGTTATACAAATTAACTAATTATGCTAATATGCCACATCGAAGAAATCGAACAATATATTGTCACTGGCTGCTAGAACACCATCACTACGCAATCGAAAACCTTAACTTCTTTGCCCGACTTTAAGGGAAATCCTATCACTCTTTGCATTACCGTTCCATGATTTTTTCCTCTAAACCAAACTTGTTATTCATCCCGCCTTCACAGGCAAACACCGACATGGATTGTATGAAATGTTGAATTTTCCAGAACGTTGGTAAAAAAAATGCAAAGCCAACCCATGTGTTTACCGACCTCTTGGCTATTAAGTTCTTTTCGTTTCAATTTTATTTCCATTTTTTTTAAAATTAATATTGAGTTTTCGGTTCCTTCTGACACACATCATCACCAGCCATTACTACTATTTCTGTAAAAAAAAATTAAAAATTGGAATAAGCTCTTCCACTTCTGTTTTCCCTCATCGGCGATGTTATGATATCATCTCCTTTTTGCCGATCGGGGTTGCTACACCTTGGAAACCCAGGTCCGTCAGCTTGTAGACCGGGTCCTGCTCAGCTTTGCAAAAAGAAATCAAATCATAATAGACCGTTGACTACAAGTTGAAGAGGGTTGTGATTGAGTAAAAGCAACGTCTGAAGTGTTCGATGGAAAACAGCCTCTTGCCTAATGCAGACAGAAGCATGGATTTCATTGGCGCCATAATATTTGGTAATCGTACGATTATTTTGATGCAACTCAAAATGATTGACACAAGGAGTATCCCAACCTTACGTCACATGATTCGCCAAAGTCGTATGTGGCTGGCAAACTCTGCTTGTCTCGGTTGTCACTAGCATTAGCCACAGTGGCTGATGCCCGACAAAAATTTTCTTTCTTTGGCCATCCTGCCTGTGGAGGCACAAGTAGATTCTAACAAGCATGGCATTCCGATTCAATTTTTCGGTAAGATGCACAGCCATAGTCAAACCCATTTTCCAGCGTGGCTCTTACATTATTGAACTGACAATGTGTATGCTTTGTAGAATCCTGATTCTGACGCCGAGGATAGCGATCACGAAGACGTGCAGACCAGCTTCCAGGCTATTTCGCTTGACAGTACCGAGGAAGACAGGATAATAGCCCAAAAATTCAACATACAGGTGAATTGACTAGTTTTTCTCCCACTTTACATGAAAATGCCCAAACATTTGTGTAACTGATGTTCTATACTAGGCTATGGCACTGCCTGAGACGTTGCAAGCTGATCGTATTGAGATGCCTAATATTGCTTATGGTATGTACAGGCGTACGCTGGCCGATGTCAAATTTCAAATGGCCAAGCAAGACACGCTCGATGTCGATCAAGCTCCCATGATTGAAATGGCCGAGAACACAGATCTCATCAAGGGGATATATGAGGGGGGTTTCAAAACATGGGAGTGTTCGTTGGATCTGGTAGAGTTTATGCATTCTATGGACGACGAGGCTTTTGCCAACAAGAAGATTTTGGAACTCGGTTGTGGATCTGCATTACCGGGAATCTATTTGTTAATGCGCAATGATACCACTCGCGTGGATTTTCAAGATTACAATGAGCAAGTTTTACAATACATCACGATACCCAATATCATACTAAACACAGTAGTTTCGCCAACCAGCTCTGACCAAGTTGCGGCTGAAAACACCGCTACTAACGAAGTAGCCGATGACGCCGATCAGGAAGACGAAGGCTATGACGATGATGACGAGGATGATGAGGATGAGCATGTGCCAGACGACGAACCGGCAGATGTAGATACGGCCGATGCGGAGTTGGAGATCGCAGAAGGCCAGGCTGGCTCCATGTTGGAAAGAATTTGCCTGCGAACACAGTGCTATTTGGGTGAATGGAAAACTCTTCCCGTCAGTATACTTGTTCAGTCAAAAGCCACACCCTAGCCCATGACCGATATGTTAACCAGCATTGTTTGTTTGTTTTTATTTTCCAACAGGATGCAATGAGTTTGAGTGACAACTCTGACCGATACGACATGATCGTCACATCAGAGACAGTATACTCCGAAGAATCGATCCCAGGCCTGGTCAATGCATTACAGAATACATTGAAGAAACCTGAAGGTGTTGCGTAAGTATCAAAAATGTCTAACCACCTTGCCTGAATGTTCAATGTGACATACTCAAACCTTGCATCATAGTTACGTGGCTGGCAAAACGATCTACTTTGGCGTAGGTGGCGGTATCCTGCCATTTTGCAATGCCATTGACTCTGCAAAGGACGACGCAGGCCATAAACTGAAGTACGAAAGTGTGTTTGAAACATCGGGCGAAAATACCGTCAAACGTGAGATTTTGAAAATCACTTGGGCTTGGGACATATAGAGTGATAAGCTAGACTATATTATTATAAAAAAAAAAAGAAGAGGAAAGAAATAAAAGAAAAATGTACATCTAATAGCAACGAGTAGTCTCTCATTGCTAATCATACATAGTAAACAAGTAACCTACGCAACCATTGCATTTTATCCAGCTTATTTTTTTAGCCATGAGGAGTTAATTGATCGGTTGGTGAGTTCAGATGAAACTATATGTTTATGTGACTTTTTTGTGGGTTTATGTCAATGTTGAGATTTGTGGCACCCTACTCCATGGTTTCGGCTTTCACAGAGGTGGCTGGACTGGAAGGAGTGGGGGACTTTAGACCAGAAATACTTGGGCTAGCCTTGGCCTCCACTGCTGGTGATGCTTCATCATGCGGCGTTCGCTTACTCTCAGATGCATTGGCTCCTTTCCGTGACCTGGAATTAGAAGGTCCTGGTGGCATGCTTGTCAAATTTTGCCATTTATATCTGCCACATCGTTCAGCACCAGGTAAGTCTTGGATCATTTTAGCAATTGTAGGATGAGCAAATCCAAAGTATTCGGGCCCTGACACCGAGTTGGACACATCCCTTTGGCGGATCTGATTCGCGCGTTTGACAATGGTAGTCCAAACACCTGTTGCTGTAGCTGACACCAGCTCCTCTTCTTTTGCATCCTCAGGCGTAATTCGAAACTAGAAAAAAAAACCAAGTTAACACCAATTTTCCAACAACATAGACATTCATATATCATGCTAGAATGACAATAATACCTGAGGTGCCTCTCCCCCGTCTTCAATGGTACAAGTGTATATAGTATTAGAGTCTGGATTGATCATGCTCATATATGACCTGTGAAAATCCATGATGTTATTAAGATTTAAGATTTAAAATATCCCTGCCGCCTCAACCAGAGTTGTGCGTTACCTTTGGACGCTATAGCCAATCGGCCAAATATATCGCTCGTTGTGGAATCCTTCTCGATCCCACACCACGCTGCCCAAGGACAAGAGTGTCAAAGCACCAATTTGAACTGGCAATTGATAATTGCCGTCTTCGTCCTTGGCAACATACATGACTTTCCTCATCTTGCGAGACGACGTTTGCGTGGTATCAGAGCTAGCTCCTTGCAGCGGCATTAAGCGCTGGGGCGTCATATACGCAACTCTATTACTGCTCAATCCTGGTATTAGAAATCCATCGTTGGTCTCTGCTTCCCCATCGTCCTCCTCTCCTTCTGACTGCGAGCCTATTTTGAGACTTATCATAAATGACAATGTCCATACAAAGAGATAAATAGATGATCTCATAAAACCTACCGTAGCGAGCGTAATCCAAACTGCTATCACCATCGCTATCCTCATCATCCAAACCAAGGTCATCTCCAATATCACTGCTGTCGTCGCTTGCTGATCCTGCCGCCATTGCTTCAGCTTTTGTTATTCTATCTAACAGGGAGCTACGCTCATGTCGCAATATCCGAATCCGCTTGTTGGCACGTTCCAAACTTTTGGTCATACTTATATTTCGCTATATGAAGAGGTACAATGAAAAAGGGGGGTTAAGTTCACCAAATCCAAGGTCAGACATGACAACTGGGAAGCAATACATACGTCGTTGAGATCTTTGATATCTCGCTTGAGAATGTTATATTTGTTTTGAGACGTGGTATCGTTTGCTTCCTTCTTAGTGGGGCTTGCATTGGAGAAATCCAGCACTTTAGACGAGTTTTCGGAGCCAGGTGGCAAATGGGACATGGACAATGGCGATTTGCCGTGTTTGGCCGGTGAGGTGTTGGATAACAACTTGGAGTGCTGCTTCATGTTGGAAGTAGAAGCTGGACTCATCTAGATTAGACGATTGGGGTGGAATCGATTTACGGAATACAGAAAAATAATTAGGATCTTGGGAATTTTCAAAACTGGGGATTAAATAAAATCCAGCCATATGCCCAACTGATGCAACATGCTGTCAAAATTCTCATTTTGAAAGCAACTGCCAGAATGGGGCCCACTCGGAGGACTAGACTATTGACAATCTCACTGGCATGGCACACTAACCTTGGTTGAATCTTTTAGTTGTGGTGGCAAGGTGGGAAACGAACGTGTCAGTGATGGATGTCAAACGCCTGTCATTCACCAGCTCATTCCAAAAAGCATGACTGTTTCAAATGTCTGACTGCAACTGGTCCCCGCCACCGCTTTTCCCTGAACCTAACCAGATGCCTGTGGTTATATCTAGGTAAAAGACCACACGGAACCAGGTGGCAAATTAACCCTCGTTTCCCAAGCCGTTTCATGCTATGCAAAATGATGCGGTGTACTTATGCTCTATCCGTGGTCGGGTGAATCCTCTTTTGGGATATGCACTAATAACTTCTTGAAACTTACCAAAGGCTCTCCCATGACAAGTTTATTCGTGAAACTAGTTGTTTTCTTTTAATATATTTTTTCGCCGTGGGTCAGTTGCTAATGTAGTAATCAAATAGATCATGAGGGCAAGCAAATGTGAGCATCATTTCAAAGAGTCATTTTAGTGATAATAAACTGTAAATTGAAGTGCCTGTTTAATTGTGTACAAGGAAGGCTAGAAATAAATACTGCTTTACGCAGGGTTATTGGTGAATTTTAACAATAATTGTACATTTTTGAAATACGGGAGTTCCTTTTCTTTCTTTTTTTTTTAAGCTGTCTGGTACTTTGGTGGATATGAATGTGAAGTCGTTGGGATAACTGAGGTCATGTTAAGTGGGATGGAGCTAGGGCGACGCGGTGGAATGTTAACGTAACTGTCACGATAATGGTATGGCTGTTCAGGCATTGGCGGAAGAAGGGTATCAGGCTCTAAATCCACATCACTGAAATCCTGGCGTGACGGAGGTAATTGAGGCTGTAGTACTGGTAAATGTGGTCTATCCATCAGTGGCTGCATTGAGCCAGCCCGACTATGTGCGATGACAAATGATTGTGTGGACATTTTACGGGCGCTATTATGGCTCACGTTGTTATTTAGTGGGTATCCTCGCTGCATATGTGCCAAGTGCTCGTTGTGCTGCTCCAATTTGGCTACATAATCGTTCATCTTGGCCTTTCTTGACGGCTTAACAAAGTATATGGCAATAAATAAAAGCACAGACCAACCGGCAGCCAGAAAAATATTGGTCAACCATGTTAGATTGTAAACCCAACACCTGTCAAAAGCAAACAAAAGAAAAGCAAATCAGTACTTTGAGAATGACATAATTGTGTGATGTTCCAGGGGAACAAGCCAATGCTAAATTACCTTGAGTATAGTGAGGGGTAGAAATGGTCATTTTCAACATTCAATAAATAGCAATAATTGATAAATCCTCTTGCAGGATGAGTGAATATTACTCTGCCAGCTGTGTATGGCTCTATATCGCTGGCCGTCGTGACATAGATCAAACTACCAATGGTCAGGCAAGTATTGATAGCACTTGAGATTCTTGTCGATTGGATTGTATAATTAACGGAGCAGCTGCAATAACATAGACAGCTTGCTATTGAATTGGATATGCTGCTGATGGCCGATATGCAAAACACCGCAATCCAGAGGATGTACTGGTAGAGAGGGGTAAATTGTCAGTATGTGCAATACGTTCCATTCTTTTGATAGTTTGTTACTTACTGGTTTGTAGCCTGTGGATAAGATGCCTGGAATACCTGCCTATAAATTACAAACGGCGGCTTATCAGTGTGTTGATTAATGGATAAAAAGGGTACAAAAAATGTATTTACGTTGGTAGCATATTCGCTGTACAAGATTAACTGAACAATGTGAAATATGAGTGCAATTGTACTCAAAAGTAACACGGCAGTGGTGGCTAGGTTCAGGAGGAGCCTGTGCTCCATTTTCTGGGGGTTGCGAACCGATTTATTAAAACTTGATGGTTGCTCTCAAGCAAAATTAGAGAAGAAGCAGCTTTTCAAAAATAAGAATGAGAATTCCGTCACTAAGAACAAAAGGAACATAAAATGCAGATAGCCTAGATTTTGTGTGGTGATGAGCAGTCTACATTCTTTGGTTCCGATCGAAATATCATATTCGCTGAAGGCCTGCCTGATTAAAAATTGACTACCCTCTCTGGTTTCAGACCATGGAATCTTGCTTGCATATTGATAAATAAAAACGGAATTTTTCATCATCCTTTGACTTGCCCACTTTGTTTCATCTGTGTCGGTGGAGCTTTTATGTCATGGATGTGTGATGCACACGACAAGTCATAGTAGTCATTATTCCTTTAACATCGATATGACCAATCCTTACTGGTATCAATAAAGTTTCCAATGTTTGTAATGGGCTTTTTATATTTGTCCCAAAATTCCCAACAGTTTTTATGTTCTGTGGTAACTTCTAGGCGAGGGCAGATGTAGTTGGCCAACGCGCAGAACGGAACGAGTGAAAGGCACGCACGGAGTTTGAATTCTGGGCTCGCAAGTGACGTGCACAGCCTTTTGCTTACTTACGCTGCGGGAAAATTTATTGGCAGTTGTTCTCTTTGGACTGTAATTAGCCATGGCAGACCAAGACATGCGTACAGAGGATGAGAAGATACAAGCAATGTTTGAGCAGAATACAGAAATGTGGTCACCACCTAAAGAAGACATGAATCCAGTGTATGTATAGCCTTCGCGGGCTCATGATCGTTTGCCGCTTTGCATGGCCCCCACACGCGCACAGCCATCATTAAACCCTCAATCCCTGTAGATCGCCGCAGACAGACAGAAATCAGAACTCATCTATGAACAAGATGAACGATAGTGGCAATGGTCAAGACATGTATAACCCGATGATGGCCTTGAACATGAATAATCCTATGATGTACCAGCAACAACAACAGCAAATGCAAATGCAGCAATTTATGATGCAGCAAATGCAACAAAACCAGCAACACACGCAGCCCGGTATGCAACCCGGTATGAGACAGCAGGGACAACTGCCTCCAGAATCACAACCACCACCAGCCGGATACGTTTGCTACAAATGCAACCAGCCAGGTAACCATCCTAGTGCTATCTCATATGTTCAACCTCTGTGACACCAAAAATTAACTCTATACCCTTCAGGACACTGGATTTATTATTGTCCTAATGTTCCCAAAGGCGTTCATGTACGCGCATCAAACAATCAGGTGTATGTATAGATCTATGAGTCATTTCTTTCCTTTCCATTATTGGGCAATTATGGTAACTAATACGAACTTTGCTTGGCGTGTAGGCAACAACCAACGGGCATGAGCATGCAAGTTCCACCTATGATGCAAACCAATTCACAGACAAACAATTTGCCCTTGGAGCTAGTGTGCAGGATCGATAACAAGCTGATGAAGGACGCGGTGTTGGTGCCATGCTGTGGCAAGTCATTTTGTAGGGAATGTACGTATAATTGTTATGATTTTATCACTTTATCTTCTTCTTCTTCGTTGCAAAAGATGTGGTCCGATAGCTCCATAGTTGTTTCTATATATGATTGTCTCCTCCTCGACATGTTCTCATGGCCATTGAGGATAAAGCAATGTACTCTTATAGCACAAAATGAGTGATGGCGGGGCACATGGGATCTTTTTTTTTTTTAGATGTTGTAGCGCGACGATCTCTTCACGTTACTACAGGTTTCAATGGCATAATTTGGCGCTTGTTTGCGGTAAGAGCCCGACTCGCAACAAGTCTTGCTCCTCTATCTGCAAGCATGCGAACAAGTTAGTGTGGAGATGTACTTTCAGCTCTGAGCCGCCACAGTTTGAAGCCATTGCTTGAGCCGTCAGTAATGGCTTAGGCAGTAACAGCTTGAAGCTGAAAGTACCTCCCCACTTCCAGCTGTTCCTTGCCTTTAACTACATTTGCCGACCACATATACCGAACACTTTGAGCTGGCTGGCCCACATCTTATGCAATGACCTTTTTATCTTTTCCTTATTTTTTTATATTTTTTTTGAAAAATTGCTGTGTAACAGGATATAAGAAATACTTACAAAGACGTCTCTCTTTTCTTATTTCCATTGTGCTTTTGCATCATAAAATTTCAATCATATTCGCTTTCGCCAACCAAAATTTCATATTAAAAACTCAATTAGGTATCAAGTCATCTCTGGCAAGCGATCCAAGATGTCCGTCTTGTGGCAGCACCGATGTGGATGCCAACAGGCTAATTCCTAACAGGTCACTGAGAAACTCCATTCAGAAATATAAAGACGAACATGGAGACCCAGAAGATCAACCTTCTGCACCATCTGAGCCAGCAACGACGGCAACCAATGCCATTCAAGAGCCAACATCAAATGGAGACACTGCGTCTCCCGATACCGCAAATAAGGCGGATGAGAAACCACAACCCATTACCCCGCAGGTAAGTCAAATGTTAGCCTCCCTACAACCCACAAAAAATGCAGTTATGCTCACCGCTATGAAAATGTGCAGCAACAACCGGCACAGCAACCAGCGCATCAGCCAAAGCAGCAACAACCGCGCCAATACCCGACATCCGGAATGCCTATCCAAGTTTTTCAGTCGGAGGAAAGGGTGCAAAAGAACAAACCCTATAACAAGCCTGACGATGGTATGGGCGGAGATCCGAATATGATGGGAGGATATAACAATGGTGGAGGAGGTGGCGACATGAATTGGATGAATATGATGGGCATGCCACCCAACATGATGGGCATGCCGCCTGGCATGAATCCGGCCATGATGGGCATGATGGGCATGGGCATGGGCATTCCTCCTCCTGGCGCATTTCCTGGATTCTTTCCTCCTCCAGGTGGGTTCCCGCCGTTCCCGCCACCCGAGATGTTTGGGTTCCCAGGTAATATGGGTCCAGGTCGTGGAGGATTTAATGGCGGCGGTGGTCATCGTGGCGGCCGAGGAGGTGGTCGAGGCGGTATGAAAAGCGGACCACCACGACGACGCAGCGAAGGTGGTGCAAGTGCGGGCAGTCGACAAGACATTGGCAGCCCCGCACCTGCCGACAGGAAAGAGGATACGCCAGGCGGCGGCGTGGGCGGCGAGGATATACCGACTGGTCCACGCGCAGATCACTCCAATAAGCAAGAAAGGTACGAAAGCCGATCCCCTCAACGTCACGAATCATCCGAGCGGGCGGCTATGTCACCTCGAGCTTCTGACCGTTCATCAAGCAAGCGTTATGACGGTCACTCATCCAGAGACCGTCATACATCTAGAGACCAATATGCATCAAGGGACCGATACTCGTCCAGAGACCGACACTCGTCCAGAGATCGACATCCATCCAGGGATCGACATGACTCAAGCAGACGATCACACTCTCGTTCTGACCGACGCTCACGATCGCCATCACGACGTTCACGATCACCTTCACGAAGACGCTCAAGATCGCCATCTAAACGCTCAGCGACACCTACTGGACCCCGTCGTACTGAAGATAGTGCTCGTCAAGTAGATAGTGTAGTGGAGAGTGTTTTGGATGATATTGTGTTTGATGAAGAGCCTCCCAGTGTCGACGAGGACAGAAAGGAACGCGACCATGAGCGCGACAGAGACCATGACCATAGCAGTAGAGACCGTTCAAGTCATTCCCATCGCTCTCACAGCCGACAGCATGATTCCAGAGATAGCGATAGGGATAGAGATAGAGACCGAGACCGAAACAGCCATCGCAGTAGCCACCGTAGCAGCAGTGACCGTCATTCTCGATCCCGCCGTCATGATAGACGTTAGGTTTTTAATTTTTACATTTGCAGGTAGACTTGAGCAAAAAGAAGAACTATATTCAAATTAAAATAAAATAACAAAAAAACGAAAATAAAAGCGACATGGTCTGTGATATTCGCACAAAAAGTTAAAGGCTATAACATTGCCTATTGCTTCAAAGAAATGAAAAGACAATAAGGGCGTCCTTTGTAACACCAGCACAACAAAATTACCTGTCAATTGCGGCAAGCGGTTATTAAAAATGGCGTAAATTTTACCAATAACATACAACCCACTCAACAGATATCTTGCCATCGATCCAAACCCGCATTCGTCTTCAACCATGCCCGAAGCTACTGCAGGTACCGCAGGTGGAAACCAGCGGCGAGAGGAAGAGAATAAAACCTTCCTCCAGAAGTATTCTGGAACCATTATCCAAATGGTTGTGATGTGGTTGGTGTCTCGCTACCTGTTTGGCGGTGGATGTAAGCATTCTGCCTTTCCTTCCTTTCAGCTGTTCGCTATCCTAATATGCTTCGTGTATAGTTCAACCTCAGCAACCACAGCAGCAAAAAGACCAAGCAGCCCATGCTCCTGCTAAAGGTAGAGGTCCAGCCATCGTTAACCAGGACGCCAATCCGACCGATTTCTTCCCTATCCTACCCAGCGGTGTGTTCTACAACCCTGTTCCGCCACGTCTGCCTATTGAAGACCTACCTGATACGTTTATGCCCTTGTGGTCCGCCGGTCTGCCCATGGACTTGACCGTCTATGTCTCTGAAAAAGAGTACTTCACCGACTACAAACGCTCGCCTGATTGGAATGCTGAGAACATCAGTTGGGGCGACTGGGATGATACCAGAGAACAGAAGATCGAAATTCCTGCAACCAAGGTGAGAGAAAGATGTCAGAGTGGGAGCAAATATGCAATATGTTATAATATTAACATAACTCGTGGTACATCAGACCATGCAACACAATGGCACTGTCTATGCTCATATCTTCTTGCGTCACCACGATGCACCTATCAACCCCAACAATCGCGAGTACATTGCCAACAGAGTGGTCTATTACCGTCACAGTGAGTATATAGGATGTGTTTTGGAACCATAGACTTTCATATACAAGATATTGACTTTTCATATAAGCTTTGACCAAGTACTATCCTAAGAAAACCGCCGTCAAGCAAAAGAATCTGCTCAAAGCAGGCAGCGAAGACGAGACATTGGAACACGTGGACGAGGAGTTCGAACAACAGCATGACGATGCTGGCGTTCAGACTGGAATGGGAGGCTTGTTGGGCAACTGGACACGTAAAGCTCCCATGGTTGCGTATTGGCAACCCAACGTGACCATCAACATCTTTAACGAACCAAAGATGGCTGTCCCCAAGAGAACACTCTCACCGCCTCTATGGAAATATTTCCAGACAGATGTGGAAAATACCTTGGACCAGACCGGTGTATTCGGATTCTATCGTCCCACTATCTTCCCTAACGAATTCTGGACTCTTCGCGAACATGCTTACCCCGTCAACGAATCCGTTCACACTTTGCCCTTGACCATCCATTATGCCCCAATCTCGCTCATGAAGTTCCAGGTCTACGCTGTGTTGGATGAATCTATGAAAAGCCAACAAAGTGGCCCCATGGGCGGGTCCACTGCTGCTGAGATGGACGAGATGAAGCGCATGTTTTTGGAAACCAACCCTATCTTACTCGGAACTACCATCTTTGTCAGCATGCTGCACAGTTTATTTGAGTTCCTTGCATTCAAAAGCGGTGAGTTGGTTGCGCAGTGTGGTTTGATGGCATCGATCCTCTTACTCATATTTTCATTTTTTTATTTTTTAAAAATGACTAGATATTTCATTCTGGAGACAAAAGCAAGATAGCTCGGGTGTATCAGTTCGCACTATCATGGTCAACATCTTTTTCCAAATTGTGATTTTCTTGTACCTCATGGATAACAATCAGGAGACGTCTTGGATGATTTTGATCGGCCAAGGATTTGGACTGCTGATTGAAATTTGGAAGGTATTCAAGGCGCTCAAGTATGAAGTGTACCGTGTCCCCGGAGCTCTTCTTCCTCGCGTCCGCTTGCAAGAACATGCCGCTGAGTTGACTGAGCAGGAAAGCGAAACCAAGAAGTACGACGAAATGGCCTACCGCTATTTGAGCTGGCTCGCCTACCCCTTGTTGGCTGGATATGCCATCTACTCATTGTACTATGACGAGCACAAGAGCTGGTATTCCTATGTGCTCAAGACGTTGGTCGGCTTTGTCTACATGTTTGGCTTTATCACCATGACACCTCAGCTGTTTATCAACTACAAGTTGAAGAGCGTAAGTTTCTGGATAAGGATGGTGACAGAGGAACCAATTTAAGGGTTTATAAATGCTAACAATGGCCGTAACTTTTTTCTTTTTTTTGACAGATTGCTCATATGCCTTGGAAAACTCTCATGTACAAGTCTCTCAACACATTCATTGGTAAGGCGACAGACCAATTTTTCAAAAATTTAAAAACAATATATGCCATGTAAATACGCGACACTAACACGCTATACCACTTGCTTCACAGATGACTTGTTTGCTTTCTGTATCAAAATGCCCACTTTGCATCGATTGGCTTGTCTAAGAGACGACGTGGTGTTCTTTGTGTACTTGTATCAAAAGTGGGCATACAAGGTCGACCCCACGCGTGCCAACGAATACGGCCAAGTGGGCGTGTCGCCCGAGGAGGCCAAGAAGTTGGACGAAGAGAAAGACAAAAAGACACAGTAGATAAGCAAGCACATATAGATATAAGTTGACAGATATTACTTTATGGAATAAAAACAAATTTTGGAATTACTACTTTTTCAAAAACAAAATCTGGGGATATATAAATATGAGTTAAAAATGCGGGAAATTGGGAGGAAAAGGCGAAAATCTTTCTCTTTTTCTGTGGTAAAGTTTTTCGAGTAGGTTGGTTTGCTAAGAATCTCGCTACTTCGATCAACTTTTCTCTGCCATGCATGCATATGTGCAAATTTGCTTTTTTGATGTCGTCGTATACGATGGGCCGTATACTCGATTGAAATGCTTGATGCTTTTTGATTAGCTCACGATTTTGTTTTGGTTGCCCTGCTCGCCAGCGGGTGAGGCTAAATCGCGGCCCAAATTTTTTGTGTTGGAGATGAATGATGGAACGCGGAGAAAAAGGGGGAGGAAAAGGGGGGATGGAACAAACGTTTTTCCTCGATGTCGAAGAGAAATATAAGGGGGAGGGAAATGGGATAGAAGGGGATCAACTGAAAAAGAAGATAATAACCATGGGGATGGGTATTTCTTCATGAAAAAAAAAAAAAGATGTGGTAAAAATGGAATGAAGTGGGATAAATGTACATACGGAAAAGGAGGATAGGAAAAAGTAGATGATTTTGTTTGAAAAAGGGTTGCTTTGCAGGAAAAGCAGTTAGTTCATCGAGGCAAACGACGACAACAGTGGCGAAGACTCGGGCGTAATCAAAGGAGATGGGCCGAACGAGGCGGCAGCTGCGGCAGCAAGCGTGCTGTTCAAGGCTGCCATATGAGAATGCTCAATATGGTACTTTAGACCATTCAAATTCTTGTACCGTTTGCCACATTCACCAATAGTACATTGATATGGTTTGGAACTCAGTTGCTCGTTCTCCTCAGTCACGACGTTGCAGTGGCCATGTTGATTGTGATATTTGAGCCCATTGGGGTTCTTGTAGGCCTTATCACAGCCTTGTACTGGACATTTGTAAGGTTTATCAACATTGGCTTGATTAGCTACAAAAATAAAAAAATAAAAAGGGATAAACATTAGCATGTGACGACGTCCTATCATCAAAAGGGGCAAGCGGGACGATCGCCTTACCTGCAGAAGCAAACAGGGCATTGGCTTGAGCAAGGAAATCTTCATCCGACAAGGCTGCCACGGGAACATCACTAAACGTAGGAGGTGGGGTAGCAGTAGTGGCAGCAGCAGTAGCCAAAGACAATTTAAGCTTTTTAGAGGGGCTGTGGTCATCAAAGAGGTCAATGGTATGTTGACTAGCGTCAATTTCTGGAGAATTGTTACGCAGCACAGATGTATCAAAGGCAGCTAAATCATCATCCGATAGCATGTCTTCAACATCACGCTTGTTGATGGCATTGACCGACAAGGAGCGGGAGGCTAGTTGTGGACTGTTGGGTGCACTCGAGTCGGAGTTGGACCAGGTGTCCGAGTACATGGTGGAGTCTTCGTCCTCCAGACGAACGTGACATTCTTCATAATGTTGAAGCAAGTCATGCAGATCTCGCAATACAAGACCGCAGCAAGAAAAGTTGCGGCAGAAGGCTGTTTCCAGGTCTTGGGAATAGAAACTGTCTAGGCCTTCGTCTCTTACTGAAACAGAAGGCTGCAAACTAACATTTACAGAAAAGGGCAGGGGCAAGGGAGAGAGATAAGTTAATAAACATAACATCAGAGATAAATTTGCTATAGCAGCTAATATCCACGGACCAAACTTACTCTAGGTTCAAGTCATTGCACTTGACATAGCTAAGGCGACGGCTATCGGACACTTCGATGGGTACAGGCATCTTTTTTTTAAAAATATTTTGTAAGGTTGCGAGCCGGGGGCAAATGGGATGATGGATCGTTCAAGGGCTATGCGATGAAAGCGAATTCTTTTTTTAGGGCTTTTTTTAAGATTTTTAGATGGAGATGCCTGCTTTGATACCCAAGCGAACGGCGTATGGCCAGATGTCCTTTGCTATGGGGTTTTAAGAAAAACGAAAGAAAGAGGAGGGACAAATATTCCACTGGAGAGGCTAGCGATTATAATTTCCAAAATGGACGTCGCACCAATTTTGGTGGCTGTATAAATGATACTATAAAATTACATCAAGGTTATAAAGTTATTGGGCGTTTCGCGGTGCATTAAGATCGATTACTCCTTATCTCGATGCTGAATTCGGACAAGCCGAGCAAGTCCAAGAGCAATGAAAATACCCCCTTGCTAAGGGTTCTTGTTGATTATGATCATGAGAACCTCCTTACCTCTACCGTATGATGATATAGAAAAGCAACATTGTAACCACACCTATGCACTTGAAACTCCGAAGGGCAATTACACGCCATGTCAAATTTCCCGACAACCAATGGCAATTTGACTCATTTCAGGTACCTACCAACAACCAAGTAAAAACGTCATATTCCCTGTAAACAATCTATTTGCCAGTTTGGAAAAGCTGTTGCGTTTGACAGAGCTATAAAAGGAGAGTTCTTTTAAGAACATAAAATATATACAAACCCTGTACCAACAACACGTGTGCTATATTAAGCAGCAACGGTTTTGCTTCGGTTGACGGGTTTGTCTAGAAATAGTCTCTAGGGTAATAGGATCAACAACTAACAGCTTGAGAAAGGGGGTTGAAAATCATCACGTAAGTTTACAAATACATCATCCAGTGCTGTGATGATCCCTTGATACCTTGTTCAGACATTGACATGAGATACCATGATTTGTGATCTCACCCTTCGCAATATGAGGCGCGGCCGGCGGGGCGCACGCGATATTAACTATTATACACCCCCTTTTGCCTCCTTTATAACAACAATGACACAAAACAGCTATGATCAGCCTTTACCCAACATCCAAACTAACCACAATTCACACACATAGGCCGTTAAAAACCCACTCCCAGAAATTTGAAGTAATCAAAAAAGATATATTTAAAAAGGATGTCCTATTTACTGACAGGTATTCACAACTATGTTACAGTAGTGTGAGGAGATAGCAAGATAGCAAGGGGACAGTCCTAGATTTATTGGTATCGCTCCTCATACATGCGCTCGGCGTTCTTCTTAGCCTCGTGCTTGGCCTTCTCGCGGTCAATGAAGTTAAGACCCTTGGTCTCGAAAAGCTTGTCAGCCTCAGCAGCGGCGAAACCAGCAAGGAGTTCCTTGGCCATTTGATGGCTTTGGGGCTTGCCGTTGGCAGCCTCGTGTTGCTCATAGGCTCTCATGGCAGCGAAACCAGCAGCTCCTCCGATGAGCTCGTGGGACCAGCTAGACTTGTGCTCAGATGAGTTGTAGACTTCGTCGTGTTGTTGTTGGAAAGAATCGAAAAGGCCCATGTTTAATAAAGTAGATTTGAATAAGGGTTGTAAAAGCCGGGCGATATGCTGTCTTATTTATACTTGTTTGGCGAGGTGCCCACGCCGATTTAACCTTATGTCATAAAGTTAGCTGCACACTTACTACTGGATATAGTAAATATCGGTCGTACAGTCTAAACGTCGCCACTCTTCTCACAGCGCCTCTGCCCTGCCAATACTAGGCACGTTCTGTATAGCCATATCACCTTTAGCTACTTTTTTACATCACGGAATTCTCCCACTTCCCATATTTTGCGAGTGTTACCGAAGGCTTTTTCTCTCAGCCACACTACATTTTCCCGGAAAAAATGACGCGCCAAGACCAACACAAAACTCATAAGCGATGGTCCAACTTTTGGAAACAAAAATCTAGAATTCTTGTAATTTAATCAAGCGATTTTTGCTAGTTCCGCTTCAGTCGCTACTTACACTTTGCTCGTGAAAAACACGCTCTATCTGTACATTTAGTTTAGCCACAGGTAAGAGCATATGTGACGGTCATTGCTAATTTTGGTATAACGGCCAAGGCCGTACTACCACACTAAGTGATTTAGCAAGTTGTGGAAGCGCGGTTTTTTACTTATGAGTTCATTAGGCTACGTGTCATCATAGGTAGGTAGAACCTTCGAGATGCATAGCGTAAGTAATGACCGCTTGGACTGCACGTGTACCATAGCCTAGATTAGATGGCATCCTGAAGGTTCTTTTGCATCTTTTGAATACGCTCGATCTGTCACGGTGGGCGATAGTCTTGAAGCCCCTGTGCCCCGAGCTCGCTATCACAAGCAGTGGTACTAAATTTGGTGAACTTGCCCAGGGGGAGTAATAAAGTAGCTTGGCATTGTGGCCATATATGATTTGCTCGGTGTGAAAGTCAAGCCATAGCTAAATCGACTCCGTTTCATTAAGACCTCCGTCCGCATTTAACTTGGGAGCCCGCACCATTGCTAAATTTAATGTGCAAGTCCGGAGTTTGTAGTGGGTAATGACGGCTTTCGCTTGATCTGGGTGGCGTCATCGCCTTGCTCACGTCACGCAATAGAGATAATGTAATTATGTCAGTAGAATGCGAAAAGTGGAGTGACGTAGGTTCCACATCTTAAAGGCGGTCTTTGAATCTGGTCCTCACAAAGGTTCAACCACACACTGGGCTCCGCTTGGCTGGTCAGTCAATCATTGCATGTCTAACAATTTCCGGGAGGTAAAGTATTGTACCAGGCACACATGCGGCTCGGCATGAAGATTGTCTTCTGCGAGGCTTATTCTATTCAGTTATTAACTAACACCACTTATCTGTTCTTTTTGGCTACTACAGAAAGGATTCGAAATCGTAAAGCTTGCGACTGAAGCCGATCAGAATCAGAATTATCCTGAGGCCGTCGAGCTTTATCACAGTGCTCTTGAGCATTTTCAATTAGCTCTAAAGTGTGAGTGGATATTTTTGTTTCAACGCTTGTCAGGGGCATATAATATTCAAGGCTTGGCCTAAAGTTGGCTTCAACTCCTCTCCAATCTGAACGTTACACTATGATGTAGTCGCTTGGTAAAAACCTCACAACAATTCACTAAACAGCTCCCTTTTTGCACACTGTAGATGAGAAAAACCCTAGAGCTAAGGAGACTGTGAAGAAGCGGTTTTTCGAGTACCTGCAACGAGCCGAGCTACTCAAGGAGGCTATCAGGAAGCAGAATGAAGACAAGGAAAAGAAGCCTATGCGAGCGAATGGAGGAACCAGTCCCACAAAGAAGTGAGTAGTCGTTATAAACATTGACATAGGCTTTTTCAAGCTTTGATGATTAACGCATCTAGCAGTGGTGGCAAAAAGGGCGGCGAAGAAGATGACGATGATGCCGATCTCAAAAAGCTTCGTGCTGGACTTACAGGTAAACTATCTACATTGTACACACAGTGAAATTACCTACTAAGTTTCAGCGCATGCATTTACTCATCCACTTTTGCTTTATTTGCTTTTGATCTCATCTTCTGCAGGTGCCATTTTGTCGGAGAAGCCCAACGTACGTTGGGATGATGTAGCAGGTTTGGATGGTGCAAAGGAGGCCCTTAAGGAAGCTGTCATTTTACCTATCAAGTTCCCTCACTTGTTTACTGGCAAGCGTGTGCCATGGAGAGGAATCCTGCTTTATGGACCTCCCGGAACTGGTAAATCCTATTTGGCAAAGGCAGTAGCCACTGAAGCTGAAAGCACCTTCTTTTCTGTTTCCTCTTCTGATCTGGTATCAAAATGGATGGGTGAGAGTGAAAGGTAAGAGTTTAATTTTTTAAGGATGAATGCTTAAAAGAGCGAACACTTACTAAATTTGCTTCTTTTGTCAGACTTGTAAAGCAACTATTCAAAATGGCCCGAGAAAACAAACCAGCCATTATCTTTATTGATGAAGTTGATTCACTTTGTGGTACGCGTGGTGAGGGAGAATCCGAAGCATCAAGAAGAATCAAAACCGAATTTCTTGTCCAAATGAACGGTGTCGGAAACGAGACTGATGGCATTTTGGTGCTTGGTGCTTCTAATATCCCATGGCAACTCGACAGTGCTATTCGACGACGATTCGAAAAACGTATCTACATCCCATTGCCCGATGCTCAGGCACGAGCCAAGATGTTTGAGTTGAACGTAGGCACCACTCCATGTACGTTAACAGCGCATGACTATAGATCCCTTGGAGAGCAGACGGACGGGTACTCTGGCTCTGATATCGCCGTTGTTGTTCGGGATGCTTTAATGCAGCCTGTTCGCAAAGTGCAGACAGCTACCCATTTCAAGCGTGTAAACGCACCGTCAAGAGATGACCCAGCAGTATATACACCACATTGGACGCCATGCTCCCCTGGCGATCCTGAAGCCGTCGAGATGTCATGGATGGACATCAAGTCTTATGAACTACTCGAACCGGACCTTGTATTACAAGACTTTATCCGAGCTGTGCAAACTGCCCGACCAACCGTCAATGAACAAGACATTGCACAACATACCGCGTTTACAAATGATTTCGGTACGTATTTCGGCCCAAAATTGATCGTGTACCATCATATGTACAAAACTGTATTTATTAAACCATGCTGTTTGTTTTTTCAGGACAAGAAGGTTAATGGGAGTAGGATGCCTAGTATACAGTAGAAAAAATGTCCCCAGTTTACCTAGTTTGTACTCGCTTCTACCAACCTTTTTCCGTTCTTTTTTTCCTTCTTCTATATTGTCATGCTTATATAATGTCGTTTGAGTTTTTATTAATGACCTATGGTTTGGGGGCTGGGGAATATGAAAAAGAAATATCTACACATCGCTTGTCACGCGATAGGCTACTAGTGCGTCTATTTTGTGCATGGATGTATCGAACGATCGCAGCTTGACGTGCTCTCCGCCACCTGCAATCAAATTGGGGTCGCTGTCTTCCCATGTGGTTGGTACCTGCACATCCTCGTCCGCATAGACCAATATATTGAAAGTACCTAGATGGGTTTTTAGTGTCAGCAATATGATATAAGCCGTGGTTCTTGTTATATGATACATACACTTCTCCTCCAAGATCGGCAAAAACGTAACACTCGCTGTGATTTGCCGCATGATAGCTTGTACCTCTTTATATATCTGATCTGACGTTTTCGCCACAGGCCTATCGTAGACTTGGTGAGTCATGAGGAAACAGTACAAATATAGTTGGGGATCAACACTTACTCTGCAGATTCGGGCTTTTGAACATGAATATCGAACTGCCATCGCTCTACCACTTCGGTCGTGTCCTTGTCTTTGATTACAAGAACCAGTTTACTGATCTTTCCAGGCTTAAGCCATGCTACAGAAGTCATTCAACAAGACTAGTAATAAGTCGCGCGAGCCTGTTGCAAGTGCTCACCTTGTAATTGGCTGCACACCTGGTTTAGATATTGCTGAAGCTCATCGTTTATAGTAACCAGGATATTCAGGCCGTACTTTTTCTTGACCGTGAACTCTTCCGGAGGGTACACTGCTCTCTGGAACAAAATGCTATTTGATTGGGATTAGATCACGTATACGCGACAGAACATATATATTTCGCGTTGCCATTGTCGGTGGTGGACGAATCTGTTACCTGTTGACACTATAATCTAGAAGCAGGAACAGGTTAGAATGCTACAATTTCTTGAGAGTTTTCAAGCACGACAGCAGTAATACGTACTAAAAAACTCTACGACAAGAGCTATGGATCCATCAAGTGTAATGGTGGAGCCTTCCATGTTGAAAAGGAGGAGACTGTCAATGGCCGGAAAAGGAATTCTTTTCTTTGATAACACCCCGCTCATTTTATTTGGCAGCTTGCTTTGAATAAAGCAAACGAATTAAGCACGCCTGATGAAGAGAGCGTGCTCAGGCTATATTACAATAGATCTGACTATACATACTGGACCATTGTTCACATCGGGAATATGGGCTCTTATTTTCTGAGGCTGTAATAGTAGCTGTAGGCAAGACCCGCAGCAGAGGAAAGGCAAACACTAATGATTGTTGTACCGCGTCTACCAAGATTTCCAGTACTGACAAGTTACTGATGATCAGATCGGCCAACGTCTGCCTCAGCAATCAACACGTTTGTCTCGTTTTGTTCGAGATAATCATGCAATACAGGTCGAGGTGGGTTGAGGCTCATGACACAACTAGCACCTGCATAAGTAACGCCTGCAAACAACATTGTTAGCCACGCAACGTCATGGTTGTAACTCTTATCTCGCCACCTACAAGAGTAACTCACCTTCTTCGGTACCATGTCGGTTACTAGCGACAAGTACAACTTTTCCATCCAACTTATGGCCTATTAACGGTGATAGTCGGATTGCCCAATATTCAATGGTGGACATGACCTGATCTTCAGGATCATGCTTGCTTGCAACCCAAGACATACAACATAGCAGGAGTTCTGTCTTGTGTTCCAAATGATATTTTGCAAATTCAAATTCATGGAACTCGGCCTTGAATTGGTACGGGTTCAGATCCATACAGATCCCTAATCCCACTTGTCCTAGCCCTTCTATATACATGGATTTGAAGGCTGGACCCTCCTGAGCCCATGCTTCATCAACTTGATACAGAAATCGCTTTTGATAGGTTGTCACCAAGTTGCCTTGACGGTCCACTAAACACGCACTGTTATAGTAGAGAGGACCGTTGTCGCTACTAACTATCTGCGGATATCCGACCATGACGAAAGCATTCAGTCGTTTCGCTGATGAAACAATCAGTCACCGTTTTTTTGACATTTGCGTTGTCCAAACAAAGAAAAAAATCATTATTACCTTGCCGCGTAGCCCACTTGACCGTTTCTCCTGTTTCAGCGTCTTCGGCAAAAGGATGTATGTCGACGGCCGATGTAAAGCAGTAGCCTATGGTCAAGATAAGCAACAAAGGACTGCTATTACGCTATGGCACGAAAAATGCCTACCTGTGAAAGCCATCTCGGGCAAAACCAGCACGTCCATGTCACCTGGACTGTATCTGAGAGTGCATGAAGTCAGTTTTAGCTTAATAGAAAGCATAGAGTACAGTCAACGGTTTTGCTTACTGTTGCAAAAGCCTATCGGCCGTGCGCATATTGGCCTTGGGATCCCGCCAATGTGGAGCAAACTGGCAGCATGCTAAAGGTGAACAAGTGATTCTTTAGTGAGTCTAGTTTTTTGACAAAGCTGCCTTTATTGCAGCAAAGTTGATAACATTGCCAACGACATTTTACCTAACTTGAGACGCATCACCAGTAGGATCACCAAACAGGATAGCCGGCAATAGTGATTGTATCGGGGTTTGTTAATACAATCACGACAATTGTGGTGAGAGGCGACAAATATCAGCAATCAGTCAATTCGTGTTTTTGCTGTAATTTTTTTTTCTCTTTTATTAGATAAAATGGTTCATATATAATTTCACACTTTACACGCTCTACTGTCTGAAGGACTAGCTGGAGCATTCACCTACACCTTGGCTTTCTTTTCCACCTAGATATTGATTTAAGAATAATTTTTTAGCAAAACTGAAATGTCCAAAAACAAAAAAGAGCAAAGCACTTACTGGCTCGGCAGGCTTGCCAAATCGTTCGGCACGCTTTCTCTTCTTCTCCTCTTCCTCTGGACTTAACTGAGCTTTAGGAGATTCTTTCTTGCCATTAGCAGGCTTTGCAGCTTGACTAGCCGTCTTGGTTGGCAAACCGAATCTTTCGGCACGTTTTCTCAACGTTTCGTCATCAACAGGCTAACAGATGGCCACGGTATCAGCAAATATACCGTAATTTCAATTTGATTGATATTGATGAACTTACTGATGCTTTGGGGCGGGTGGGGGAAGGTGCAGCGGCGGCAGCGGCGACAGGTGCGGCCGAAGCGGGAGCCTTTGCGGATGGCGAAGTGGAATCGCCAAATTTCTGAGCACGAAGTTCCTTTTTGACGGTATCCTGAACAGGCACACCAAACCTCTTTGCCCGCTCCAAACGACGTTCGGCCTCTGATTTAGCAGGAGCACTAGATGTCTCTGAGTCAGCTGTTTTGTCAAATGAAACTGGCGTGAATTTGAAGTTGCTGCCGGGCTTGACTTGTTCTACAGGTTCGGCGGGTTGTGTCTTCTCGTCGGATGTAGCTGGTGCGACAGCAGCTGGCTCAGCTGCAGTAGCAGCAGTGGTCTGCTTTTCAGAATCAGCCGCTTGCTGCTGCATGGCTTTGAATTCAGGATCTTGAGCAAGCTCTCTGAAATGAACAAGTCAATATATTACATCCACAATACAAATTAGGAACGCGCACTGACCGATTATAGGTGCATCGCGATACTTACTCTAGCTTAGCCTCGTCAAATTCATCTAAATTGCCCAACTCCTCCTCCAATGCAAGATCGTCCATTTTCTTTTCGTCATGTTTGACAAGTCGCTCAATCAACTCGTCCTTTTTCCCCGAATGCGGCAGGCTGTGTTTCTGCAACAGCTCTGTACGCGATGGCTGATTAGGATTGCTGCAGCTTGACAATGACACAAGTGACCTTGAGCTATATATGGAACGTACCTTGCAATTCCTTGACCTTGAGCTTTGAATATTTCTCAGACATTGATTACCAGGCTGATCGGACGCAATTTAAGCTTGACACACAGCGCGTTAAAAGACACCAAAAATAAATTTTCAAAGTCCTCATTGGACCGACATTGAGATTGTGTCATTGAGATATGACACTAGAAAATAACCACCATGCATATTGGATATGGGTATAAAAGGGAAAAACAGCAAATGACATGTTTGGATGCATTTAATGCAATGCTGTTACAATGACCACTTTGATGCAATTGTTGCTATAGTGTTGATAACCCATCCATGAGAAATTCAAGCAACAAATCATAAAAAAAGAATGATGTGTGGCGGACTTGTTAAGTCATATGACGCCGCACAATGATCATTAATTCCTGCTTGGTTTTTGCTCAAGCAAATGATTATTTGTGTCTTTTCCTTCTTCCCCTCTCTTTTCAAACAATGCCAGCCTTGAAGCACAATCATCCAAAAACGCTTTCAGATATATGTAAACCCTTAGCGTGGTTCTTCCCGCACCTGGACGAACCATCGCTTCAATTGCTACAAAAGTTCAATATCCTCAACCTGTTACTAGTGTACTGTGTACCTCTATTCTACATATTCTACCCTGCCTTACTACTGCCGGCCATCTTCTTTCGTTCGCTATCTTATCTTGTGTCCAGACTATGGGCCAAGATGTCTGAAGCCGATGTGGTACGAGACGAAGATACATCTGACTACCTAGGCGACGACATGAACTTTTGGTTACAACGTTGCTCCATCTGCCTTGACTCTAAGTTTAACCTGTTTTTGGATTCATGCAGAGATCAATTTTGTTCAGACTGCTTTGCAAGGTGAGTTGAATTTTTCCCCCCTTCCCAGCCCACAAGAAACCCAAACTGGGCCAACCTGGACCACTTGCTAACCCATGAAATCACGTGGCACCCCACCTTTTTTCTCTCTCCTTCCCACTCCCGCAGGTATATTGAGGAGTCGATCAATTCTAGCTGGGGTCTTTCTGTCAAAAAAATACGTTGTCCAGGTGAGTAATCAAAATGGATCATGCGGTGATTGGAGATACTATGTACAAGTGATGTATTGAATATAAAGTCGCTAATACGGTGAATTCCGCCTGCTGTAGTATGCCAAGAATGTATACCTCAGAGCGAATGGGCTAAATTTGTTTCTCCGGCCCTGGTTCAGAAATACAATGAATTTAACCGACCCTACCGACCATTCTCTCGGTTTTGTCAAGATTGTGATAGTGAGTTGGTTGCTTGCCGACAAAACCGGGTTGGTGGTTTATGTCGTGAAAGGTGAGTTTCGCTGTTGTAGTTGGCAGTCGTTATTTTTTTTCATTGCTTTAGAAACTTATCCAAATAACATTGTTTGTTTACTTTTTGATCAAATTTTTCAGCCGCTTTCAATCCATTCGCCAAGCGATTGACACAGCCTTGAATATGTGCGCTTCGCCATGTTTACCTCCCGCCACTTCGACTGTAGCCATGTTAGCACGATTCCAGTGCGATCGTAAAAATGGTTACTCGTATCGCAACGGAAGCGTTAAGGAGATGCACCATTATGTCACATCGGCGGTGCTTGCTTGTATCGAGTCCCGTGCTCAACACAATTGCTCAACATGTCAACCACTTGATGAGACAACAGCAAAAAATCTTGCTGCTGACATATCTCTTCAGTTTGTGTCGATGGAAATCAGCCCGGAGAGTTGGAAG
Source organism: Umbelopsis isabellina (assembly GCA_016758905.1). Lineage (NCBI taxonomy): Eukaryota > Fungi > Mucoromycota > Umbelopsidomycetes > Umbelopsidales > Umbelopsidaceae > Umbelopsis > Umbelopsis isabellina. Next base: position 254,679 of record JAEPQZ010000018.1, read on the forward strand.
AGTCTGCAGTTTGCTCACATCGCGATGTTCCCTGATGTCGAGTGTTCCACCTGCAGCCACTCTACTTGCTTGCGCTGTGGAGAGTTTTCTCACCCAGACACATCGTGCCGTGACAACCTTCAGCGAGAATTGAAGAACAAGGAGTCATCCGAGGAGCTGGAGTCCATACGATGGAAGTTTGATAACAGCCGCAGTTGTCCATCTTGTTCAATTATGATTCACCGTGATGAAGGTTGTAACAAAGTCGACTGTTCGCTCTGTGGATACCGGTTCTGCTGGGCCTGCTTGAGTGCATGGTCTGAAAAATGTGGATTTTATCAATGCGGTTTTCAGTCGGATGATGAACTAGCTGCCGCTGTTGCAGCTAGTGATGCTGCTCTGGAAGCAAAGGTAAGGGAACGATGCCATGATTGGTTGATGGACTACAAAAGATGATGAAACTAACACCGTTATTGCAGGCTGAATTGGGTGTTCCTGATGTTTTAACCATTGAACGACGCTACTCGTTGACTTCTGCCAAATAGAGGTGCGCAAAAACTAATGGCTTGAACATGCATATATGAACTGAACCGATGTAGCCGTCATCATCAAATCTGCTTGGACCCTAAGCCGAGTACAACTTATACATATCCTCCCGTTTGCTTTTCTCTCGTTTTGCTACTTTTTCTGTGCGCTTTTTGTATAGCCAATTTATTCCTTTTAACCCCTACTTTTCCTCTATATTCCCCAAAACCTATCCTACACATGTAAACACACCCTCCCGAAACACTCGTTACATACTTGGCCACTCGCTCCGGTAGTATGCTACTGAACGAGTTTTGTTTATATATATATTTTCGAGCACACAGTGTATAATACAGGCGATTCGCCCTCTTCAGCACAGCTGTAGTTACAAGCTCTTCTATGAAGCATTGCTTTTTTAGAATACCAATTTCATCAATTTAAAACTTTCTTTCTGAAACACACATGGTTACGCCCAATGTCCAGCGTCCAGAGTTCTAGCACTCTTCAGCACCATACGGCTACTACCTTCAAATGCTTTAGTATATGTCCATATCAGTGCAAATGTATACTGATATTACTTTGTTGATATTACTTTGAGGGATTACGCTTGTCGAGGATTTTACCGTCCTTTAAAACTTCATCAACGCGTACAACAAGCATTCGATAGCCAGTCACTGTTAAACTTGAATTTCGAAAGCAGAGAGGAAACACTTTTATGCTAAGGCGACTGTACTCTACCAAACCTTGGACATACTCTCAAGCTACACAATGGTGCAAGGACTTCACCAAGGAGAGCATTCCACGCGAGTCGCTTACTGTTAACGTCAGTAGAAGCAGTGGCCCGGGCGGTCAGAATGTCAACAAAGGTAGGAACTCAATGACAGAAACAGCGACTGAGAATGGCAAAGAATCTGAACTTTCTGTGTAGTAAATACAAAGGTGGATATGCGACTCAATGTCAATCACGCTCAATGGATTCCAGACTACGCGAAGCAAAAACTCTTGCAACAAGTAATTATCAGAATTTTCCTTTCATGATGATACCAGAATGTCTGAAGTGTCTAATACTGTGCAAATAGCCCAATGTTCGAAAAACTAAGGATGGAGAGATCATTATAGTTTCTGACCGAACCAGGTCGCAAGCAAACAATCTTGAAGACTGCATGAATAAACTCACAGATGTAATTCGATCGGCGGTGCGGGTACCTAGAGATCCAGACGCCGAGACAATACAGCGAGTTAAGCGCCTGTAAGTGATGTTTGTTCGTCTGACTCAAATTGTAAAGGCAATGTTTTGACCTTCTTTAACATAACATGGGGTTTTAGAGAGGAGAAGTCTGAACAAAACCGAAAGAACAGAAAGCAGCAAAACTCATTGAAAAAAACGCAGCGTCGATCAAAAGGGCCAGATTATTGAGCTTGGTTTTTTATGCGCTGTGCCAGTGACAGTCTCTGCGCACATCATGTTATTACAGATATATAAACCTAGACTACCAGACTACCAATATCACTATATGTAGAGCTTAATACATATTTCATTTTGTCAAAATGGCTCGCCATTCCAGGCATTCTGTCATTTTCCTAATCCTCTGGCTTCTGTTTCGGAATTACGAAGAGTGTCCAGTTCTTGTCTTCCTCCGTCAGCAGTTATATCACCACTATTTCCTGTTTCGTTCTTGTTCATCAACTTTCCAATTCCTGACTATAATTACATATTACTATTTAGCAAATTGAATCATACAGTGCTATGTAAGGTGTTTCAAGTTCTACCTACACCAAATTTCCCATGAAGTAGATGAGATTTGAGTGTTTGAATTGTGCTTCTGCGTCGTTGTTGTTGAGGAGGTGGTGGAGATTGATTATCTGCAGAATCAGATTGATCATCAGGTGTCTCTGTGGATTTCAACCAGGCTTGAACCTTTTCGTCAGTATCCGACCGTCGAGCCGGAGGATGAACTGGGGTTGATTTTCCACTATTGTCCATGTGAGGCACATGCCCACTCGTCCACGGTTTGTGACGTATGGCGGCAGCAGAGTCAACTTCAGAGAGACTACTCTCGTCGTCCTTGCCAGCATGTACTTGTAAACTTGCACTGGGGGCATAGTCCTCAGGTGGCTCTGGTAACGAGTCGGCAAGATGTTTTTCATGAATGGAATCTGGCGGAGTATCTACGCTTCCCAGAGGAGCGCCATACGAGCGTATTGATGGTTGCTTTTGATCTATGGATATAGTATCTCTGCTAGAAATCTGATCCGCCTCCATGCTGGTACTGACAAAAATCGGTGGCATTGATGGAGAAGGTCTACTGTGATCTACAAAATTATTCGCTACAGCTGTTGAAGTCGTCATTCATAGCAAACGTAAAACCGGTTTAAAAATTGTGATATTATGTTGAAAGCAGATGAAAGATTAATGTTCGATTGGGTAAGAAGGAGAAAAAGCCTTTGAATAATGCGTGGAAAACAATTGGGCGCTAAAGTTATAATGGCGGCGAGACCCCTCCACTTTGGAAAGGCCTGTCAGCTGACCCCCCGATCCGTGACTACTCGGTCAAATGTAATGGCACTGGCTCATGCCCTCGTCATTTAATTGTCGGAACCAGTGGTCAATACAAAAGAAGTATGTAGTGTAAGATTGAAAATAAAATATCGTTATTTGCCAATTGTTTAGGCGTCTTGATTTCTGGCCTGCGCTACGCCGTTTGGACTTGCAGTCCGTACGTTGCCCACAGTCTAAATATAAGTGTAAAACACACCGTTGAGTTTATCAAATATCGCAAGTTGTTTCTCTACTATTTCCTTTTTACAAATGTAAGAACGATTTTTACATGCAGCTAGCGTATCTGAGATATGTCTCATTTCCGACAGTTGCTCATTCCAGACAATTGGAAACTGGCTTTACGTCTAAAACAAAAGCGCTGTCCAGCCAGCAATCATAGCGACACCACCTAACGGAGTGACGGGGCCCATGAATCTGAACTTCTCTCTGTTCAAAGTCAAAGCGTAAATGGTTCCGCTAAAAGCAATGGAGCCACCGAGCATCAATGGTGCGGCATAGGGATGGATGACGCGAGGCACAGAGCTAACTACTAAGAGAGCCAGGCCATGAAGTATTTGATAGTGAGCTGCCATTTCCCAGTTCTGTATGGTGTGCAATGATATGCGTTGGCTATTTTTGAATTTCAAGTATGAATTCTTGCATTGCTGCAACTTACCTTGATCTTTTTGGCGTCATTGTCAACGTGTTTGGCGAGACCGTGAGCTCCAAACGCTCCAAGACCAACACCCGTCAAACCTAAATAAGAACGCAACGTTTAAGGAGCTGACTATGTTACTATTTGGACCATTGTCCACACAGTCGTACCTAAAGTTGCACCAGCTTTCCAGTAAAATGTCGAAGTCATTTGGGAATGTCAACAATATTATTACCCAGTCCCCAGCTCGGCGCATGTAAGTTCCGCACACAATTATTTCTGGACTATCTATCTCACCAACTCGCTTAGTATTGATAACTTCCGCTAAAAACTCTCAGCAGACTTGACTACAATTCAAAATGCAATTCGTTTTTGTGTATTTTTAATTTCAAACTTGGTTATATGTAGGCAAGAAAAATTTACAAAAGAAGAGGTGTGATAAAACTCTCTTCCTTTTTTTTAACGCCAAGATGGGTCTTGTAGACTGCTCAATGCCTTGTGGTTTGAGACAGCGCCGCAGTGGTTACAAGAAGGTTGAGGGAGTGATGATGTATCATTATCAAACAATCGATTGTGGTGGTGCTCGGCGGGTGCATGACAGGAAATGTCGTGTATGATTTTTTCATGTGGTATACGGGCTGGAGTTGGAGTCACGTCTTCTTCAAGAAGACGCATGAGACTCCCTACATTTTTGTTCATAGAAGACCAATCTTCTAAACCATTTGAAGTTTGCCAATCTGCTGCTCCCATCCTTGGAGCAGTCGAGAAAGTACCAACATCCGCAGATGCTCTACGTGGTCTTAAAGGGCTTGTCTCTTGAGGACCAATACCCCAGATAGAAGGAATGGACGGCCAATTTGGCCGACTTTGAAGATCTATCGAAGACATTGGTGTATTCATGTCATAAGTATGAGGAGGACATACAGAATCTAAAGAGTACTTTCGCTCTTTCCATCCCACAGGATTTTGCGGTTCTGAGTTGTGGAATATACGAGGCTGTGGATCCCAATGAGAGGAAAAACTATCAGGATGCCAAGTTTGCTCATTGGACATCATCTGTGGAGTCTCATTAGCAAAATGAGCATGACAGGCTTCCTGTTCGCTTCGCCATTGTCTCTGGGAAGCTATTGGGTTGGATTTGGAGGGCAACATGTCGCTAGTTGGATATGCTTTAGCCGCACTCATGTCCGCATAAGCGGGATGAGTAGGCGGGGCATAAAATTGGCCAGAGTGCTTGTATCGGGTGTCCATAGGCATAGGCATAGGCACATTGTAAAAGGAGGAAGACATGTCATTTTTCAAAATAGCTATATCAATAAAGTAAAAATCAGAATAAATTTTTCAGACTTGGTGAGTGAGTAATCTCTCTACTTTACCTTGTGGTCGTGCTGCTGCATGCTTTTCTCTCCAAGATGAACTGGCATTTTGACTGCTTGCATTCTTCATGTGTAGCATATCATGTCGATCGCTATCCGTAATTTTACTATTGGTTCTTGTCGAAGATTTCGGACGATTTGAATGTTGTGTCGGTGGATCATGCCTCAAAGTTCTCTTATTTTTCTCATCCCTGGGCAGTTTGGTGTCGTTACCAGAACTCCATGATGACTGTTGGCCATGCACCTTCTCCGCGCCGCTGTGTGCTTTTACCTCTCCCCATCTCATGGTACGGTCTGGGATCACGTCATCCCAGCCACCGGGTGAAGGAGGAATGGGCAGAACCTCTATATCTGATGGCCGCTTTTTGCATCTCATAAATAAAGCAATCTCATCTGTCTTGACTGTCTTTTCTTCGCCGTCCTTTGTCGATAAATTCTGGATTTGATGCTTATTGCGTGTAAGGGTGCTGTCTTTGGGCAATGAAACCTTTTTGCCGCTGGAAGGTTTTTTATTTTTTTTTTGTACAGTATCCTCACCACCTAGATCATTCATGAAGATTCATCCATTTCGCAATATTGGTCAACTTTGATATTTATTTCAGTCATGCTACATGCTACACGGGCTTACCTTGTGAAATGCGAGCTCGCCAAGCAGCTCCGGGTGGCCGGCTGCGTTCTTCGGTTAGAGAATCTCCGGAGCGTCGTGGTGTTATACGATCATTGCTACTTGTGCTGCTACTGGAACTTCCACTATCGCAATACCATTCATCTTCGTTGATATTACATTGGTGGTCAATATCTGAGCTGGTGTATTTTGTAAGGCTATCTTTGGTGGAAGTGCATGACACTCTCAATCTCCGCTTGGTGTCCCATGGAACATCATAAGGGTTCCAGTCGTTGAGCTCCCTTGGAGAGTCTATTATTTCATAAAGTGAGGGGTTGTGATGTGCGGATAGTTGATACCGTCTAGCGCTAGGATCCATGGTTGGCCAAGTTAAGCTCGTTCTGACTTATAAGTGGCACCAGTCCTATGTTTTTTGAGCACTGCCGAAAGCTGTAATTGTGCAGTGCTGAAGGAGGAGCAAAATGAGGTGGAAATGGGAGGAGTAAGTTGGCAGGAGGAGAAGATAAGTCGTATTAGAACGGAAAAGAAAGCAGCTGCTTATTACAGACTGCCTCAAACTGGGTTATAAAAAAAAATAGAAAAACAAAAACTGGAAGAAAGGTCAGCTACCAGGAAAATAAAAATTGAAAGAAGTTGTTTGAAATATATAACCTCAGAAAATCAAATCGATCTGCAATGAGAAGATAAAAAAAAAACCAGCATGCAATCTTGTGTGAACAAATGCTACTGGCCCCTTCTCGACACTCTCTACTTACTATGTCCTCAAATATCTAAGAACCCCACCCCCTTGTGCTGTTACGCCCTCACCGTAGGCGTAGTGTTTGCCTGCCTCTCAATAGCTTAATCTAGCTTGTGGACTGTCTTCGGTAGTTACTTTTTATGGTCTTGCCTAGGATTTACTCCTTAGTTTAAAAAATGATGCGACAGGTTGATCTTATACTTTGTCACCCTCCCCTACTATCCATGCTCCCTCCTGGCCACCAGTCAAGAATCTTTACAAAATTACGCTAAATTCACCAAAAAATTTCATTGCGTTCAAAAAGTCAACAACGGCACTGAGTTTAACCATTTTGCTCTACATTTGCATGATATGGAGATGTCAAAAAGTTTGGTTTTGCGATAACATGAATATCTACATCCTAATGCCTCTATGATTGACAAGAGCTAAATCGGGAGTTTCCGACATTGTCGTTTCTGGCTGAACATCTAATAACATAGTTATTGCTTCTGATGCCTCTACATGAATGTTAGATCTTTTCAAAACTGGGCAAGTTTTTTTCTTTGCTGTGAAGGGTGATGTTTGACAAAATGATTAGCTACAAAGTACCGGACCGCATGGAGAAAATAAGAAGTTTGGTTCTAATTTATGTTAGCCGAAAATAACATTTATCGCATGCAAAAACACACGATACTGAAGCATTCCATAACCCCACGATCGTCCAAACCTGCCCTGTATTTCCGCCCAAGGAGGTAAAGTGACACTATCCCTGTGCACTCCAAACGTGACTTTCTACTTCTTATAATGTTAATCTGCTACCCCGTCGCACGCACAAAAATGTTACCGAAAGACACCCCATTTACCATTACTGCTCCGTGCCCCCCTTTTTTTAAACTAGCTTTACACAGAGCAGAAATCGTTGAGAATCATTTCCACTTGGTATTCTCAGTGCTGCAGAACCAAGTTGAGATATAACCTTCCCACGTTTGAAAGTTTATCCGCCATTCTGCATTAGGTATGAACATCCTGAACCAGTGGTGAGGGCCATAAACAGAACAAGATCTAGATAACGAAATAAACTGGCTGTTATCGTTGCTATGATCATTATAGAAGTCTGCTAAGCAAGCTATTGCAGAAGTAAATACATTTCGCGGACGTAAACTAGTTTTGCAGACTTTTGTGCAACCCCACTTAATATCAGTGTTACTTGGGCTATAACGCCATCATTATTTTCTGTACACAGTCTGCCGTGAAGAGCCACACAGGTGATCATATTTTGGACCTTCCACCATCATTGCAAACAGCTTTCGGCAGAGGACAACTACCACCCTTAAGACCGACTACTGATTTTTTCCAACTTTTTCCTTCGAATACGTTTGGGAGAAAATGTGAGTGACATTTTGTAATTTGCTAAAACTTCTCTCGTAAATGATGGATAGTTTATTTTTGTTAGTTCCTCAGCTAATCTTACCCGGCTCAGTGTATCTTTGCCTGTGATTGGCTAAAACGCGTCAATAGCAACATGGGCCCCGAGAATAAATGCAATATTGATTGTTGGATACTTTTACGTTATCCATTACTTTCCACTCTCAAATCAACATGAATAGACAAGCTTTTTCCCTTCTTTCCTATGCCTATCGTCTCTCACCAAGTCGAAGAGTCGCTGTACATATGCAAATTATGGCCCATCCAGACATCAAAAAGAAAGCTATTATACCAAGAAACTCTCACCATCAAGCTAACAAACTACCGCTTACCAACTCAAAGACGACACGTCATGGCTTTTCCTCGAATGTGCTTGGTATTTGTATTCAGAATGAACTGAAAATGTTGAACACAAACGATTTCTGGCAAGGTCTCTACCTAGCTCGGCCAATAATGTCTATGGCTATTCAAAGGCACGTACTACAAAAAAGAACGCCGTCTTTATCAAATCACAGCACGCCATCGTCAATGGTTAGTAAGAATATACAAACACCCCCACATATTATCAATATTTATACTCGTTATGTATCAATCTCAAATTGTTTTCCACAGGGCACTAAATTGTAAGTTATTATCATCTGGTCTGGAGATGATTCTGAAAGCACGAGAATATATGGTTGCGAACACAACTCATAGCTATTTTACAACAGGGAGCTACCGGCATTTGATTTGTCGATATTTAATAGCAAAGTATGTTCAAAACGATGTACATGCAAACAAAATTGTCCCGTACTAACATGGAATAATACCACGTATAGAGCAAGAAAGGTGTGGCACACTTTATGCAGAATAGCCAGAAGGAAACGGACAAATTCAGCGATTTTCTGTACTATGGATGGGACTTGTGTGAAAAAATGCTGCCGGTGGTTGACAATGCGCAACGTAAATTTACCAGGGACCACTCGCATTCCAGGTAAACCAGGCGTTTTCAGTGATAGCTCAATTGTAACCTAAAAATACTGACTGTACTTAACAAAGGCTACTTGCTTTTCGCCCACTTGTCGCACCAAGGCTTGTTGGTACACATCCACAAAATGTGACCGATGTGACTCAAGATCAGCCTCAGGTTGCAAAACGGAAAACACTTTACCCCTACATTTTATGTCTTGTTCTGACCAATATCATACAGATATACAATATGCTTTCATGATAGATCGAGAAAAAGACCAATTTGACACCGTATACCAAATATATGTATGATTTATATTTGTACAACATTAAGCTCTTTGAAAATACATATAAAATCACAAGTATATCTTTATTGTGGATTGCGTGTTCGATTTCGCACGAGTCTTCCAACTTTTATTTAAACAGGGGTGGCACCAATCTGCTTGGCGACCTTGGTGGTGAATTGAGTGATAACCATGCCTTGGCAGTAAACTTGAACTTGGCCTGAGAAAGGACCAGCTTCGCAATAAACGCCGGGAGAGGAGCTGGGGTACTTGGAGTGGATATAGCTATAAATCAAAAGTGATGAATTAGTGAAGCTGCAGTGTCATTGCATCGTTATGTTGTGCAAGTATTGCATACCTCTCGCAAGCATCGTTCCACTTGGAACAGAATTGATCGACGGTTTGTCCCTTCTTCAACTTGTAGTCAAGTCGTTCATCAGTAGCGCTGACGGAGACGGCGGCAAAGAGAGCAGCAATAGCGGAAAGAGCGAAGAAGCGCATGGTTGATTTGTGGTTGATGTGAGTGAATGAAAAGTTGATCAGAGAAGTAAGTCCTTTATATATTGTTAAGTCGCCACTACATTGTTAGCTCGCTTACTACTAAAATTACCTATAACGGGGTAAAAAATCCCCAGCTTCTAAGTATAGCCACGGGTAATTTACCACAGATGCCTTACCTAAAAGTAGCTTCTCAAAGTGCAGCCAGCGTATATGCTGCATGTTTCCAATACTTACTATATTAAATGATACTGATCTTATTGGGGCAGCCGCCCCATGCATTTGGTGCAGCTGAGAGTCAAAACCTTTTGATTTCGTAATATTTAACTTATCCTGGAAGAAGCCTCAGGTATTTTTGGCACTTTCCACTTCCCTACGGTCAAATTGTTTGGGATGTCTGTTCTAGGGCAGCGAGACCTGCAGCGATTATGCGAGGTGACACTTTTAATAAAAGACTCTTTTTTGGTACAATTTTATCTTTAGGAAGTAAGGCGGGCAAAGATGGCGTACAAATTTGCGTCTCTGTTCTCTATAGCTTCAAGTAGATCAATCCATTTCATAGGGATTGATGTATCCCTGTGCGGGCCTTGGGATAAACTGTGCGTATACTTGTGCGAACTTTTTTTTTTTTTCTGGGTAAAACTGCTAAGTGCTGGGCTGGTAGTGGAGGAAACGAAACGCGTGGCTTTGCATTGTCCGTGGAGAGCATAAAGGTGGCTGGAACGGATCCAATAAGATGTTCAAGGGCAAAAAAGATCATTTCCTAATTAGAGTTATATCGATTTCAGCAACACATTCATAATGCGATCACCCTAAGGAATGTTGCTATTGGGGTTTATCTTCCAATGTCACATCCATGACAAAATGTTGCATGCAGATCACAGGCTAATGCATATGCTTGGGCTTTTTTTTTTCATGAATAGGGCCATTACGTTTTTCTATGCTCAACAATTTTTAGGGTTCCGCAAGAGCCAAAAAAATGGCGGTGAAGGGCCCTAACCAATGAGGTTTGTTGACGCTCGAAAACCAATATTAACTTCTGGTTGGAATGAAAACACTTGCCCTTTTTTGACGTATTGTATAGATATACACAAAGCAACATAAAGGGAGGAAAAACGGAGACGATCGCTTTTCAGTACTGACAAAATAAAAAAAAATAAAAAAAAAAACGAGTCTCCATCCAGGAGGTAAGGTAAAGTAACATATTCATCCCAATGATAGATTAAAATAATATATATTATTTAATCCTGCAATATTGACCATGGCTGGCTGCCATATATTTTAGCCAAAGGTCCAGATTGAGTAGGGCCTGCGTCATATTGGTTCGGATAGGCATGTTGGAAGGTTGGTGGCAGCAGTCTCGGGACGCAAAGCGTAAAAAAGTCACCAGGATATCAGGTCCGATCTTGAATTGATCACCTAGTTCTCTCTCACAGGGGCAAGTTATTCAAAGAGCTTTTCTTATTGTCCACCCCGCCTGGAATCGTACCTGATTCCACATCTCTTCATTCTTCGGTACATTCACCAGCATGTCAGCTTGTGCGTCCTGTATCTTGCCTGGGTACCGCTTTTCCAACTGATCATCCATCTAACAACAAACCTCATTGATAAACTTCTTGATCATATTCCCCCTTCATATAACTTGCTTATATTCAACTACTTTTCTTAAACATAGTTCTTTTCTCCCCCATTAATCCTTCTCTTGCTTGATTAGCATCAACCAGACCTGTCAACTAATTTGTACATAATTTTGTTGGTCTCAAACTCTGTTGTGTGATTCCTCAATTTTTTTCTACACATAGCTTTTTTACCAAGGAAAATCCCCGATCCCCTTGGACCCACAAGAACGCTCACATCCATATTATACTTGTGAAACTGCTCACCATGGAGAAAACGGATATAGTTTCAATAGAACCACCCTCCAATAACCCTGGAATCGGTTGTAAGGAAGGAGCCCGCAGCGACGGCTATTGGACGCTACTAAGAGACTATGCCTCAAGTCAGACGGTCATCAAATTAAAGTTAGTAAAAAACTCAGCAGCCACCGGCACCAAAAGACCGAGGCTGCCATCGTCGCCTCCACTCCAACCAATCAAGCGTATCAAGATGATGTATTCAACTACTCCAGAAATGCCTTCGCTTTCAACGAGGATATCCACTGTATCCTACAGTTCTTTTGATGATCGCTCATCTTCACAAATCACCTCACAATATTCCCGTCCCACCACCATATCCACCGAATGCCACCCTACTTTGCCACTGAAAAAGCGGCCAAGAAAAGCGCTTTCTAGTCCCAAATCTTTTCAGGTATCCATTGATACCTTGACTCGTTTGGATGCCATATTACCCTCCGCTCAAGATAGAGAATCGCATCAGGTAGACGATTCAAGTTACATGGCGTACCGCAACATCCTGTTAGGAGCGCTAGAATGTGACAAATTCAACTTATCCAAGCCTATGTACGATTTACAAGGCTTTGTTGGCTGCGGAGCAAGTGGTCTTGTCGTTCGGGCCCAGCGGAATGGCAAGACCGTAGTTATCAAGATGATCGCTGAAGTGAACAGTTCCGCACATAGTAAATACCACAAGGAACTCGATAACCTAGCACGGTTAGATCATGGCAATATCATCTCTCTTCAAGATGCCTTTACGTGCCCATCACAGGACATACGCATGAATGCTCAAGATGAACCTATCAAAACCCCACGGATATTTTGCTTGGTCATGCCTTATATGGAAGAAACACTATTTGATTTATTGGCGCGGCACCGAGAGCAGCGAACCACCAAGCTGGGTGGTCTTCCGCTGGACATGGTGCAAAGTGTCTTTGCTCAAATTGCTGCAGGGTTGGCCCATATACATACCCGTGGGATGTCACACAATGATATAAAGGAGGAAAACACCTTAATTTCCCTGCAAGGCGATCATATCTTTGCCGCGCTGTGTGACCTTGGCCATGCACGAATGACCAAAACCCAAAATGAGCCAATGCTGTCTACCACCCCAACCCACCAGTGTGATCTCGTGGATTGTAATTATAGGTCCGAGACCATGCAGGATACTAGGCTGTATATTATCTACGGTACAGCTGCCATGACTCCACCAGAGATGCAACCTAATTATCGATTGCGCCAACAAGTCCTCCATAGCAGTAGTGGCTCATCCAACCACCACGAGTTTGAAAAATTCCAAGGTTTCGAAGCGGATGTTTATGCTCTTGGTCTCGTGTTGCATAGTATGGTGTTTGGGAAACTACCAGAGGAATGTCATACTTGGCCCAAAACCATGGAAGCATTAAAGAATGTCGAAAAAAAGCCATCTGCTGGTCAGTGCGCTATACATATTGGTGGCAATAATCAGCTACGTTGCATGATACCATCCTCTCTGCGACATCTCCTGAACGGTATGCTTCACCGCGATCATCAACAACGATTACGGATGGATCAAATCCTCAAGCACCCATGGGTGCGCTCTTTCATACCTTAAATCCACCATATATCATTTTTAATTCATACAGATTGTTTTGCTCTTTTTCTTTGGCGTCTAATCATCTAATGGCCCAAACTTGTGCTTCTTTTGCATTATATTTGGATTTTACTTTGTCAAGTTACAATTTGTTCTGTTCAATTTCTCTGTTCCTGATATTCTCTATTGCTTGTAGTTAACATACGCTGTTTCATTTAATGGAAGAAGCCAAATTCTTCAAATATATGCTCTACTTTATTTTTTTTCAAAACGGAACCGGTTCAGAAATGAGTTGGTTGTGTTACTCGATGTCCGTGTTAGGGTAATTGTTTGGGCCACGGGGCGAGGCGAGGAACCCAAGTGCCCATTAGTGGATTACTAGGGTGGGACTGCTGGTGTGGACTTGTCAATGGCATCAATCACTTTTAACAGGTTTTATTTGAAAGAAAGCGGCATAAGAAACGATTGAGAAAGCTCATAATAATATGGCTTCTTTTCATATAATGAATAGTGAACTCATTCTTCACATCCTAAACGTGCAGCTGTCAGGCTTTGGCCATGCTCCTGCCATGGGGTAAAGATCTTATGGCTGTTCTTGCCGTATCGGGCTGGCACGTGACTCCTATGGTTGGTTGAGTTTATTTCGATCCATTTTAGCTGACATCACCATTCGTTTTTTAAAATTTTCCTACAAGCTCCACTGACTGAGCGCCAAGTTGACCTTTTGTCTGCACTTTCTGCATTTTCTATCATTATAATTAGTTGAAATTGTTTTGCTTGATGTCTGATGCAATACAAGAGTCATTACAAGTGGAAAAAATACCCATTGAATTAAGTCAAGACATGTCAGATCCTCACTATACTACGGAGCATGCCAATTTATCAGCCATCGACCGGACCGTTCCTCATCTAGATTACACTTACCCACACACTCCAGCATCACACCCTTCAGAAGAAGAAGAAGCTGATAGCCGTTTTAGCACTGACGATAATAAGCATACCCCTCCTCCATCCAATTACAATCCTTACCTTATTAATATGCCAAGTCCGCAATCTCCTTCACCATGGCTAAAATCTAACGTTACAGAGGGTAAGCACTGAGTCCTTTTTATTTTTATGATCTAATCCAAAACGCTTCAAAAAGACGTATGGCGAGAGAGAAAAAGCTTGCTTTATTGTTTTGATTTGGTATCCTTTGAGAGAGAAAAAAAGGTAAAAGAAAGGAGTGTGGATCTACTGATATGCTGGGGTTATGGCCTGTAATAAGTCTTCCATATTACTTTTTCATTACCTAGTATTTTCTATCTCCATCGTTGTTATACTTCCAGCTCGTCTTGCCCTGATTCTCTTGGCACTGCGTACATAGCATCATAGAAAAGTCTTTTCTATCAATTTTTTTTCTTTATATCATTGGTGACAAAGCTTGGCGTATCTGAATCAATCATTAGCCTTTTATTGGTGACAATTATTGGCATATTTGATTGCAACAGTCGTTCCACAAAGCTACATTACTGGTCATTGCCCCTGTGTTATCTGGCCCCCACACTCTTTGCCAGAGAGAGAGAAAGAAAAGCGGGAGGGATGTAAAGGAATACATTATGGTTAATTCAACAAGCAGGGGAAGCTCTTGTAAAGAGAACCATAAAAACCGTACAATTGTAAAAGACAAAAAGGATATTTCGTTTATTGACCAAAACCCACATCCCTTTCATAGAAGGCGCGGAATCCCGTCCTTACCGATCAAACGAACGCGAAGACACATACAGTACAGAGTCTAATTTCTCCATTAAATCACAACATGAGGTACAGATGAAGAGAAATGAAACTCTCCGCTTGAGTATCGATCATATCAAACTCACACAAAAACAGAAACCACAGCCCACTGACTCTGAGAGTAGAGGACAAGATTCTATGGTAAGCATTCGTGTTATTAATATTTTTCGTGCCTTCTCAATCCATATAAAAATTAACATACTTGTCAAACAGGTTCCAAATCCTCGACCGGATATGATGGACATAGATCAGCCAACGAACGCAACACATAGTGAATCAATTGATTCAACAGAAATAACACATTCCGAATCAGATAGAACATTGTTCGTTCCTTCACCGAACCCTTCAAATGCGTCAAGTGCGAGAAGCGTAGACAGTTCAGCTGACAAGAGTCGTAGACCATCATCGCAAGAGCCTATGTCAAATACAAGCCAATTTTATCAATTGCCTAGTGATAACCATAGTTCGTCACACGCCAGACATGTGGATAGAAGCAGCCGCGAAGATTCCATCCGAGCGAGCCGATTGAGCAGTCCTGACACCGACCCTGACAGTCTGTTGGATCCATCGCAAGGCGTCACTTCATTGATGGACATGATGCAACTCGTACAATTGACCAAAACGGAAAAAAGTACCAAAATGCGACAGATCATTCTATCTAAAATCATTCAAACCGACGATATTGCATTATTGCAAAAGTAAGTACCTTGAATGCCAAATCTCTTTGGTTCTGAATAGCCCCATGTCTGAATATCCCGCTAACCTTAATAATTCTAGATTTGTTCACCACGAAGAAAGAATCGGCATACGAGCTCTCGGCAACTGGCTTTACTCTTATTATGATAAAGTCATGATGCGCATTACATTGAATATCCTGAAGGTAAAATTACACGTAGACCTGCTTCTGCACCATCATACCGTATAGCTGACATTTCGCCTATAAGGCACTTGATAAACTCCCAATCTATGCTTCCGATCTGAAAAATCTCAAAATACAAGGTGTCGTTCGTCTGATTGCAACTATGTCTGTAGGCAGAGAAGGTATGTTAACCTTTATGCGACAAGGAATCCCATTATGTATACCACTGATGATTAACCAAATATCTTTTGTAGATCCAATTGAAGTGCGCATGGCGGTGACTAACCTCGACAACAAATGGGAGCGAACACACCACTATCAACCTACCAAAGACGAAGCCGAAAATTTGGAGACTGCGTTGGCGGAAGCACGCGCTGCGATTGAGAATCGTAATGCATCGGG
This sequence comes from Umbelopsis isabellina, assembly GCA_016758905.1. Taxonomy (NCBI): domain Eukaryota; kingdom Fungi; phylum Mucoromycota; class Umbelopsidomycetes; order Umbelopsidales; family Umbelopsidaceae; genus Umbelopsis; species Umbelopsis isabellina. The sequence continues at coordinate 270,750 of JAEPQZ010000018.1, forward strand.
TGAAAGTGACAAGTCAAGTTCACGGGCATCTGATAAGATCGAAAACGGCAAGCGTCCCAATAAGTCCGCGGATCAGTCAAGCGTCAAGCGAATAAAGCCATCTGTGACCAAAGAGAAGGGTCCACCTAGAGCGAAGGCTGTGACTGATACTGACTTCTTCAATCGTCTACTGGGGCCAAAGCAGCCTCAAGCCCAAGAACCCACTAAAACAAAACCGACTACTAGCGAAGCAAAGAGCTCATCCACATTCAATGCAAATGAATTAAAGTAAGTATATTTTTGAGGGAATTATAATATATCTCTGGCGTATATTAACGTTACAAACCCGTCATCATAGGAAAGCGAAAACAGTCGGCAGAGGTGCACCTCAGTCTAAAGGTTCTGACTTTTCACTAGATGCACTCTTATCAACAATCGATCGCAGTCCCGAGCAAAAGAGGATGTCGGAGAGCCCTCCAAGGTCACCAACCTCCAACAAGAGCAAATTGGGATCGATTGCTGGCGGCGAAAGTACTACTGCAACAGCTACAACAACGACGACACGAAAGCGTGTAGTTAGTTTTGCGCCTGATGACCGTCTTACCGAATACAGATACTATACCCCTAATGCTGAAGAATGGGCTGATGTAAGTGTCGTCCATGCGTCTTATCTATCATCTTCGTATAGTACACTGACAACCTCAATTCAACAGCAACCGACTGGTGAAGCTATATCACATGTGCATGGAGATGCGCGAGGGCTTGATGTAGGCGAAGGAAGAATGGCTTTTGAGAGGACGCACGGACATCAGCCCAATGCCCCTCAAACAGATTGGTACCCTCCCAATCGCATTAAATTACCAGATAATTTAGTTATGGCTTTGCATGAGGAAACTGGGGAATCAATGGCTCAGGCCGTTCGAGAACAAACGACATTTGCTGCAGTCTACACAAGTTTAGCACATATCCCACCATCTCCAGCTGAGCCAAATGAGATACCAGCCGAGTATTCTGACGAACATGTAACTCGCATTCCTTTGGAGGATATATATACATATCGAGGCGAGCAGCAGCCCACTGAGCCATCCCTTCCCAAGGACCCGGCGTCATTGAATAAACTTCTCGCTGCGGCTGGATCAGTACTCAAAGACATGAATGGTGTTCAGCAATCTGCACCAGCGTCGCTGCCTCCACCACCTGTGCAAAACGCGCCTGCCAACCCCAATGGATCCGCTGTCGATCTCAACCTGGTCGGTGGACTACTGAACAATCCAAGTCTCGTTCAGTCTTTGCTAGGTATGCTCGGTAACAAGACTGGCTCATTGTCACCGGTTCCTCCTCAGCAACCTGCGGCCATGTCGTCGCCACCACCACCGCCAATGTCAAACACTTGGCAGCCTCGGCCCGCAACTCAATCACCACCAGTTGTCCCTCAACAGAATTATGGTTATTATCAATCGACCGGATCTCCACAGCAATACAATCCACCTCATCAGCAGCAGTATGGTGCTCCGAATGCCAATCGCAATAATCCGTACAACGGGAACAAAGGATATTCAGATAACTCTTATGAAGTAAGTAATGTGGCCGGTTTGAAAAGAAAAAAGGGAGAAAGGTAATATCCAATGAGCATGGTATACTAACATATTCTACAAAAGTATTCTGCACAGCCAACTCCAACCGCACAAGGTCAGTATACTGCCTCTGCTGGCCCTATACCCAACGCACCAAGCAATCGCCCTGCCATCAATCCCAACTTTAGAGGAGCGTACCGTGGAGGAGTGTCTGGATCCAGAGGCGGTCCTCGAGGCGGTCGCGGGAAACCTCTTCGTGGTGGTGGTCGTGGTAACAAGTTCCGAGGTGTGCCTAACCGATACTAGGTGTGCCTATGACCGATACTAGGTTTGCCTCAATTGTACAAAAAAAGAAAAAAAGAGTCTTTCCTTTCCCCCCATTCCTATTCTCCATAATTTCCCTGCTTTTTTGCATCGTCTTTTCATCCCCTTATTGCATTCCAATACACTGTACAAACTAATCTGTGTCTATTTGTTGGGTTGCGGGTAAAAACAACGGTTTACTGTTTGATATATATCACTGTATTCTATGTAGAGGATAGTGTACAACTAAAGGGAGCAGTGCAAAACGGGTGGTGTGTGATAATCAGGGAAATGTGATAACCAGGGAAAGGAGAAAAAGAAAAATGCGAAACCGACGATGGCTTGCAATAGAGGTATATATATACAATAAGAATGTTTTCCTTAATAGATAGTAGTGAACACAACGATGAAAAACAGATAGTCTATCCAAAATGACGAGACAGCAATTCCTAAATGAATGAATAAAAAAGAAATATTATTTTAGTATAATATAAATTTGATGAGCACGATTTTTAATTGAACACATCCAAGATATGTCATAACATCACACTTACATATGTCATGAATATGATGGCGCTGGTAGGAGCGCTTCGAGCAACGGTGATGCCGCAGCCTTGATAGAATCCGCGGATGCCAGCACCCTGCCATACGCTTTTCACAACCTGGCCAAATCGGCGCTTGACGCCCGTCAGCTCTTCCTCCGTCTGCATATGGCTCTTGACCACATCGAACGGGAAGAAGGAGAAATTATAAGCCATGCCGCCAATGGCACCAGCAGCCATGAGCTCCTGAGGTGCCAAATCATTTTTGGTAAATCGCTTTCCGGTGTTCTTTTCATGATGTCGCATGAAAAGCATACAAATATATTCATAACTGCCAAACCAAAAAGCGCCGCCTCCTAACTCTCGAACAAACGTAGCCAGATGGCCTCGATAAAAACCCATCAGTCCGTTTTGTTTGAACGTATGGCTGATAATATGGAGGGGTCCACGGAAGTGGATTGTAGAAGGACTGCCATGCTGTTGAACTTGCAGTTTACATTTGATCAGTTCCACAGGCGTTAACACAAGTGAAGTGAAAGCGCCAGAAATGGTGCCGGCCACAATGAGCTGGTTCAAGCTCAGTTGCTGTAAACTCTCATCACCATGTTCTTGAGCATATTGGATTTTTTGTTCCGGCGTTGCTGACAGATCTCTAATCATTCTTTGAACTTGTTTGTATCCGACAAACAACGCAGCATTTTCTATCATCGATCCGACCAAAGGCGAAGACAAGCCCTATAAAACGACAATATCGACGGGTGGGTTAGAAAAATTTGGGCCTGTCAGAAGGGCGGCTCGCCTGTTTGGAAAATTCACCGATGTAAGCGAACTAGAAACCCCTAGTCTACACATACCCTGTACAAATCCTTTACTCCATGTTCTTTGATGGTCTTGGTGATACAGTCTAAAGGTCCGGAAAACTTTGGGTTGGTGTGCGACTGTGTTTGCAATCGAACCTTGACGGTATCGAACGGATACTCTACAAACTTTCCAACGATTCCAGCAACCTGCGACGTGGACGATATGAGCGATTGGACAGAAACAAAAACGCTATACAGCGGTTCCGACACAATATCCATAGTAAAAACTTACAGAACCAAACAGTAAATCGTCCATCTGTTTTCTCATATTGGACTTTTGGCCGTGCACCGGGGTTAACCGGTCGACTACAACTTGGTGTTGGGGCGACGCTGTTTCCATGTTCGTATTCTGATTTTTCGTTATTAAGCAGCCAACAACAATGAAGGACCTCAGGTCATGACAATAATGACAGTAAAGAAAAAAAGACTAGGTTCTTTATAAAAGAGAAAGAAGTATAGAAAAAAAGAGGTTTTTAATAGTACAACACAAGCCAAAAAATAAAAAATAAAATAAACTGATTGGATTTCCCTCGTTTTAAAACGAGATGGCAGTCACAATAAGCCTGAGTCATTTTTCATTATTTGATGATATGAGCTTGCGGCAACTTTTCTAGGAAATCCCTCAACCGTTCTCGAGTTCGACATAATTGACGCACCCTCAAAACATTCCAGACGTCTTCAAAGGATACATCGCAATGGACTATAGTGGCGTGAGATTCTTCATTGGACAAAACAGTGGGACTCGGTGGCGAATCCATTACTTGATCCCAGCTCCAGGTCTCACACCAATTGAGCGTGGCTGACGACAGTGCTTCAGGACTAGTAGTCACTAGTGTCATGGTCGATATGATGTCGCTCAACTCTTCAATTGCCTCATCTTCGGGTTTATCAGGAAAATTGTACCACGGGAAAATGATATGCTTAAATGACACATGAGGGGTTTGCGACAAGTTGGTGCGAGGTTGCGCAATAGAAGATCGAGTAAACACACATGCTTGTGTGCAATATCCCACATCTATATCGACCACTGGATGATTCAGCTTGCCGATCCCGTAGAACTCTGCAGTGTAGCCATATGTTTGAGCTCCATTCCGACACCAAGTCTCAAACTCATGCCTTGTCCATTCAAACTTATGATCATCATTACGAAGCTGTTGCTCAGGGGTATCATATCGTAATTCCGGGAAATTGATATTATATTCGATATTAGGCGTGGTGACCACCAATAGCTGAGGCTGATAGTCACTAAGTAAAATAGGTAGCATTACACGGACCTGGTGTGGTTGTAAATGTTCGATAACCTCACAACACACAATGGCGTCAGATCCAGCAAGGCGTTTGTCTGGCACCGTAGCGTCGCCTTGATAAAACCTTCACTAATTAATATGAATTCTTTTTCTTTTTTTCTCACTATGGCGCCATTGATGGGGCCATGTGGCCGAACAAACGTTTTAAATAAGTTATTCGACTTACCTTGATATAAATTAATTTCTAATGGGGATTCTCGTAAGTTATCATAATCAACCTGCCATGGCTCACAGGCTTTTGCACAAAGACCCAATGCCGTGTTGGATAGGTCCAAGCCAATCAATTGTGTGATGCCGTCCACACAGCTTGCTTGCGTGAGCACCGATAGCAACGCGCCTTCGCCACAGCCATAGTCCATCACCTATCAACCACTGTTAACATAACTCGTTGTGTTGTGTACTTTGTCGCTGTACTGCTCATGTTTTACCGATGTAACGGCGTGGTCACGCAGGATCTCCAAGACGAACGCTCGGCGCTGCCTCCATAGACTTGGGTTGAATGCCTGTCCACCCGCGTCATTGGTTACCATAGACACGTCTCGTAGTGTTTGGATAGAATGGTTGCGAATGGAGAGCAAACGCAATTGGGGAATAACAGGTCGTGCCCAAAAAAATAATTCTTGAGTAGCTCAATACAAGATTTCGTCTGCTTCATATCATTTTTGCGCTTGCCTGCCCTGCAAAACCATGTTGTCAATATAGGTCCTAGGTAGTAGCAAACGATCTCGTTATATTTGAAAACCCAGTTTTTATATACTTTATTATAACGTTTATAATTTACATTTGCTTGACAATCCCTTGTGCTATAAGTACACTATTAAACTTATCCCATGCCGGATTGTGATCTCGTATCCGGTCCAAATTTAGCTCGGACGTACGTGAAAAGGATATATCTTTGAAAATCTGAAGGAGCCGTTCCAAACGTTGGCGCTGCTCTGAGGCTGTTTGCTGTCCTTCATCAGCGCTGTTCAAAAGCACCGCACACACCACGCTCATGATACTGGCATGCCATAGCTCCATGACATTATTAAAATGGGTCAACTGGTTTCCATAACAGTCTTCAAACGTGTGTACAAGAGCATTGGCCGTGCTAATACAGTCATCCATCGCTTGCTTCAATATTGGAGTATCTGCTTTCAACTGAGCCTCCAATATTCGACGCTTATGAAACGTTAGTTCTGTGAATTGCTGGACAACCTGCAGTGCACAGTTCATGGTGTTCCGTGTGCTCTCGGGTAGATGCCCTCGCCACTCCATATCGACAAAATCTAGCTCAGGGCTGATAGGTGATGCTGATTTGCCGTCGCTGATAGGAGATTGAGGGCCCTGGCCAAAACAAAACTTTTTTTGTTTTTCAATAAATCCTTGATGCATGCCATTGTGTTTCATGATATTTTGAATAAAATGCACATAGAAACCAAGTGCTTCGGCCGTAGGGTCTTCTTCATCGGGCAACGGCGTTGGAAAGTCGATATTGGTCTCCCTGAGTCCTTTCTATAAAGCAAATGAAGCGTGGGTTAATACAATCTACTGACAGATATGCAATCCTGGGAAGTCCGACCACTTGTAGTGCCCAACGTAGCCACGTATAACTTGCTGTTGTTACTTACCAATTCTCCATCAGTATAGCCTGTCCATTCAAGGATATCTTGAAACAGCATCAAAGTCCACCACAGTCTACGGCCAATCTCCATATCCGTAGCATCCGCACAGTCTCGATCTCTGGAATTATAGCCTTGCTGAATAGCCATGCGCACAGCTAATGAGTGGTAATGCATACTTCGACTTTTGGATTTGTCCAAACAGAACACAGAGAGGTAGTGCAGAGCAACAATAGTCCAAACATCTGGGATATCGTCCAAGATAACATCAGGCAAAATCTTCCGTGCTGCTACATAGAAGGATTGACCAGATCGAGTCATGTCGTTGACACAGTTCCATGGGTATTCAGCCTCGTGGAAACCAAGAGCATGCGATGCATTATAGGCACAGATGGCCAGGATCAGTAATTTAAAAGATGAGGTGTGACTTGCTGGATCCGCTAATTTCGCCATAAAAGTCGGTTTATGAAAACATGGAGCCCATGGGTAGAAGCAGATGAAAAAATTATGGAGACATATCATTACATAGTTACTAGAGTCAAGGTTGGTAACAGTACTAGGGTTGGTATCGAGGGTGTCCTGCACTTCGCTATAGACATTTAAGAAACTTTTGGCTATAGTTTCATCTTGCGTGCGCCAGCGCAGAGCATTTTGTCGTTGTGATTCAGTTAAAGTGTCTAAAGCGAATGATTTATCGATGCCTAGGAGTTGAGCGCTGTGCTGCATGCCTTTCATAAGATCAGCAATGGTGAAAGCCGATGTATCAATAGCGATGCCCTCCGAATTGATGCGAATATCCCATTTGTCGCATGCGTCCATCCCTGCTTTCACATTGTACTGCGGTATTGTCGACTGCTGCTCAATCAATGATTGAGAACTGGGAATACCTGTTGATGGTAGTGGTGGTGGTGGTGGTGGTGTGCTCTGCTCTTTGATACCTTTCAATTGGCTGCTTAAATCATCCATTTGCGCCTGCAATTGCTCGATGCTAGCACTATCAGCAGCCTCTGATGGTTGACCTCTTGGTGCCTCGCTATATATACTGCGAAAAAAGGGACAAGTTAACACGATTCGCTTAAAAGGAACATGTGTCACAATCACCTCGCTTTGCTCACCATTGACTTTTTGACATGTGACATCGCAGACATAAAGGGTAGACTCGGTCACAGCGTTTTTTCAATGCATGGCAACGCCGACACGCCTTTGGTGCCGTTGGAGGCATGTAATCTTCAGGCATGCGAGAGCAGATCCAAAGTACAAATCAAGGCTTGGAATCTGGCCAGAGAAAAACCGTCTGTAAAAAGACGCTCTCGAACCAGCCAGCCATCACCTGACTTGGAAATTTGTGGAGAAAAGGCGGGGCCGAAGCTTTGCCGCCGCAAACAAATAATAGTTCTGTAAGCTCGAGTAAAACCCGGGAACAACTAAACAGATGCTTCAATTTCATGACCTTGATGTATTGCTCGCTCCAGTAGATATGACCAAACGATGCTTTTTATTTTTTTCTATCATCATTAATGGGTTCCGTCCGTTCACCGAACAATGGTATCTACTGTATCGTCTTTGCTAAGCTCGTACGCTATACCATTTTCTCGAAGATAATCATCACTCCAGAATTTGGTGAGATGGCGTTGACCCGAATCATTCAATAGCGTTACAATAACATGTCCGGGTCCAAGCTCTCGTGCAACACGGACAGCACCTACACAGTTTACAGCTGAGCTGCTGCCGATGAACAATCCTAAAAAAAAAAAAAAACTAGTCAGCAAATAGTTGGCCAATATATAGAAAGAAAAAAAAACTCCCATACCATCTTCTCGAACAAGATATCGAGCCATCTTGACAGCTTCCTCGTCTGTTGCTCGGTACGCATTGTCGATATTTTCGAAACCAAGATCAAAGTTCTGTGTTAGGCGATTGATGCCGATGCCTTCAACCACCGTGTCTACCTGATGGCGTCGACGAGTTCCTTCGGCTTCGAATGGAGAATACAAAATACCATGCTTGACTTTATGATAAAGACCTGATCCAGGCGGATCCACAAGATAGACCTTAAGCCGTGGTATTAAGGATTTGAGATACGTGCTTATGCCAGACAGTGTCCCACCAGTGCCTGCACCTAACACGATGGCATCAATTTTCCCACCGGTCTGACGGTATATCTCAGGGCCGGTGGTTTTGTAATGAATGTCATAATTGGCCTTGTTTTCAAATTGATCGGCAAAATAGCCTATAGCTCCCGTGGTGTTGCTGTCTTCTTTACCAAACTCTTGCGCACGCGTACGGGCAAGATTGACGAATTGTTTTTTATCAATGATACTAACTGGCCGCACCTTCTCAACCGTGGCGCTTAATTTCTCCAACAATTGATATTTTTCTTTGGCTTGATCGTCGGGCATGACGATCCAAGCATTATATCCTTTGGCACGAGCAATCATGGCGATGGAGATCCCTGTCGATCCAACTGTACCCTCAAACACCGTGCTGCCATTGTCGGGATGTAAAATACCTTCATCTTCTGCAGTCTTGATGATGTTTAACGCAACTCTGTCCTTTGCACTACCACCGGGGTTCAGAAACTAGTAATCAAAAAGGATTTTCAAAATTAAAAAAAAAAATTGGTCCAGACATAAAGCGCATTGAGTTTACAAACAAGTGGCTGGCTATGCCTTATACCTCTGCTTTTCCCTATATTTGCAATTCGAATTAATTATATGTATGATCAGTATCAGCCACTGATGTCTTTTTAAACTGCTGCTTACCAGTATAGTACATCCCGTTGCTTCGGACAAGCTTCTTATTCGCATCAAAGGGGTATTGCCTATCAAGCCGTCCACGCCGTCTACTATTTCCATACCTCGCACATTACCTGGCGGGCATAAATGACTTTCGTCGAGTGAATCACGGCGAGGTCGGTGGGCAGGATGCTTTTCATTGAAAAATTGGTTGTAAACCTTGATAGAGGAGGCGGTGAGAACCGATCCCACCAGGATCCCCCACAGCCATTGGTGATTGGTGTTATGGGCTGACATGGAGCTCTGAGAAAGTTGGAAGTGTCAAAGCAAGTCACGGTTTTTTGCTTTGGGCTTGTCATTTGTCTGACCTGACCTGAATTTTATCATGCCCAATAAGTGGGACTCCGACAAAACACGAATCGCGGATTTGCATTAATTGCTTTACCAAATAAACTTATTAATATTATACATAAAAACTTGAAGCGGCTTTATTATGCTGAGCCGATGGTGGATCATGGTATATATTATATCGAATGACATGGAAAAATCAAACGGTGTACGTGATGTCAAGTGGTGAACAGCTCATGGTTATTATCTGACCTATGAATGACGAGGACCCCCATCTTTTTGCTTGAACCTGCCCAACTCAAAAAACGTGATCTCTGCATGAAATACCACAGCTTGACTTTTTAGCCCTTTCGACTAAGCCAAGCTCTTCTCTTTTGACCACCACTTTCAAACATAGCTTAGCCAGTTTTTCCCACTATTATTCCAATGCCGGACCTCTCTGATTTCGAGGCAGGCGACGCGCTAGAGGAGATTAGCCGCAAGTTCGCCAACGTATCCCTAGAAGCAGCTTACCATCGCGGTGAGACGGTTGAGCGATCTCAGGTATGCCAAACTCATGTGCTGTAGCAACATAAACGTGTACAGAAACAACCCTTTGCTTCTGTCCTCTCATTACTACTTGCATTTGTTTCCCCTGTGGCTAACGTCTGTTGTTTCTTTTTCTCCGCTTCAAAACATATCATAGTTGCCCACGTTGCAGCGACTACTATGGTCCAACGATATAGATGCATCATACCACGCCATATTGATGATTAGACGATATCTTTCCCAAGGTAAACCAAAAAATTTAATAACTTGGATAGCTCGTTCGATATTTATCCGGAATCGAAGAATGCTTATACACATCACCCCCTTGCAGATAATAACGAAAGTCGTATCACGGATATTCTATCACTGGAAATTTTGGAGCGAGTCAAGAATCTGTTAGGAGCTTCTGATGCACCACAATTACAGGTAAAAAATTAGTTGCCGTTCTCTTGTGTCAACATGATTGGACAATATATCTAAACTTTAGTGCCTTCAGTACGAATCCGCTTGGGTCATTACAAATATAGCCGTATGGATCACATTTTGTATTTTTTCTGCTACTGGCTCGTAGAAATATTGCCCAAATAGGATAACACTTATTTAACCTTTTCTAGGCTGGCAATTCATCACAAACCATGGCCGTCGTCGAAGCAGATTATATCAAAGTACTTATGGACTGCCTGGTTGCCGAAGGTAACATTGATTTTAAAGCTCAGGTAAATTATTCAATGCCAAGGTTGTTAGCCTTTTAAAGTTGGATCCAACTTACCATTGACGTCTATCATTCACTGTCTAGGTGTCATGGGCTCTCTCCAACATTGCTGGAGAATCTGCTAGTTTAAGAGAACGATTACTTCACCAAAACGCCATGAGTGCTGTCATACAAGTATTAAGAACTTTGTACGACCAGATCGCTCAAGTGAGCGCCGCCGATTCCATTAACCCCATCGCTGTCATACGAGAAAAAGGCGCCCATGCCGATGTGCGGGTGCTTACATGGACCGTATCTAATATGTGTAGAGGAGGCTTCAAGACCAAGGAGCTATGGCAGCTGGTAAGTGTGTGTGTGTGTGTGTGTGTGTGGTTGTGTGGGTGTGGGTGTGTGGTGGATGTCAGTATGAGCTTGTCTCAGGTGATGAATGTTCACCAAATTTTTACTTCACTTTCTAACGAATGATTTTTTTTTTTTGGTCAACCCTAGTATATACCCGCATTTGAAGTTTTATCAGATATGACTTTATTGGACGATGTAGAGATCTGTACAGATGCATGCTGGGGCTTGTCTCGTATTTTGAGCAACATGCACAAGGTTGAACCATTTTTGAAGAATTTGAAAATACATAATGACCTTTGTCCACGACTTGTTCGACTCCTGGCGAGCGACAACGTACTTTTACAAACACCTGTGCTCCGAACCGTCATCAACATCGCTTCAGGACCCAACGAACATATCTCATGCTTGTTGAGAGGCAATCCATTGGAGACATTATTACGCTACCTGTCACCTTCCGTGTTGCCGCATTTCCGTCGCGATGCACTTCTTACCATTGCAAATATTGCCGCCGGCAACGAAACTCACGTGAAGCAAGTGTTATCTACAGATGGAATCATGGAGATGGTGGAGACGTATTTAAGAATACCCGATACCGATACGGCTGTGTTACCATATGCCAGTAAATCTACATATAATAACGAGGATATTGAAGAAGAGTGGAAAATAACTCAGGAAGCTGTATGGATCATCTGCAATGTCACCAGTCTAGGCAGCATCGAAAGTGTTTGGTAAGTGGATAACAACAGAGGATGAAGGAAACTATTCGTTTTAAGTACTTTGAATATTTACCTTGTGGTTATGTCATGACATATAGTGCCATGTTGGATGCTCACCCTCAAATACCTAATCGATTATCGCGCATCTTACAATACCAGAGTGCCCCCATGCCGACGTTACTGAAAGTTCTGGATGCCATGATCAATATCTTAAGTCGAACGAGCGAATTGTATAATGTCACTCCACCCATATCGAATCGACCGACCAACCCATATTACGAAGAGTTTGCTCAACATGGGGTGATGACTCGCATCAAAATGATGAAGCAGGAATTTCCCGGCGTACATGCCTTACAAGAACGACTTGATTTGTACGCTTCGGCCGCAAACAATTGCGCTCACAATATCCCATCGTATACCCTTGTATCCGGATCAGCTGATGCTTTCGGCCTACCTAGTCGCAAAGTGCTTACCACTGGCGCCAATACCCGACGTGTGGTACGAGGGACCGAGGATGGAGACGTGCGATGGGTGGAAGATGCCGTGGGCAAACTTTGTATCTTAGAAGGCAGCTAAATTTATTTTTCTTTTTATCAACGTAGCATTTTCCTCAATGCATGCAACGAAAGGGTGCTATTGTTGATGACATTTGCAATGTGTTTTTTGTTTTTAACAAGCTTTAGAGTAGTGGAACCCTCATGTGCTTGAATATATAAAAGGAACCCATAATCGAATTTAGTTTTTGGTGTGGCAAGCTTGAGATTGTTTGTGACTGCCTAAGCCGTCCTATCCAGTCATTTATATATGTGTGTATGGTCAAGGAAACGTTGCACTGACTAAATTCGACGGAATTAACACCATGTCGAGGGCTCCTACATTTTTGCAACGATTCAGCCATGTATACAAAACGTCGCGCTTTCCTTGGAAGAAGCATGTCTTGATCGGACACGATTTGTCTGGCAATGAGTACTGGGAAGCGCCTAATCCACACCGTGCAGGCAAGTGAATTGCCAACTGCAGAAGCAGAGCAAAAGCAAGCAGCTGATATATTCTCAATTTGGCATGATAGAAGGAAGACCTAAGCGTTGGGTGCAAATGAAAGAACAACAGCAATACAGTGATTTTGAACAAGAGCAACTACCAGGTAAAAATGTGACCTATCATCAACAATACTGACTTACGTCGTTTTAAACACCATTACTCTGGCAGTACAATGGCAAGCTTGGCTGAGGCACACAAGACCAACAACTCCAACGATAGGAGAGATAATAGAAGCCGAGAAAAAGCGGCAGCTCATCATGGCACGGGCAAAGCAATTGGACGAGGAATGGGAACAGGTACGAGCATCACCACCTGGCTTTGTGACATATGACAACCATTTATCTCACCACTATACTTTTATAGCGTAAATTGCAACTCCAGGAAGAAGAAACTTTATTGCTAGAAGGTAAGTATTTATCATTAGGCTTCGGGCCGATCTTTTTTTGTTGGTTAGGTGGCCCTCAATTTCATCCTTTCATATCAACCTAACTTTTCACAACATAGAAAACAAGCAACGTCGAACAGCAGATGGACAATATCCCGGCTCATGGACACCAACGGCAAGAGAACGATAGACTTTATTCCAACATAGTAGGAATGACCTTTAATAAATTATACAATATTGCCTTTCAACTTTTGATTCTCTTGCTCAAGTGCTTCTCTCTTTGCACACTCCTGCTGCAATTGCTGTTCCAGTTGCATTCTTTTCGTCTTTTCCTCAGCCAACAGAGCATTGACATGATCCACAGATGAAGTTTCGCTGATGGATACTCCCATGGCCACAGCTTCCATAATTTTGATGACACGCCAAAGACGAAACACGATAAGCAAACTAGATGGCAAGTGCATCAGTAATGGTCATGCTCACATGTGTAGTTATTCGCAGAAAACTTACCCAGCAACCTCACGTTCCTTGCCTTTCAATATGATCTCAAGTACAAAAGTAGTGATTACCACTGTAACAACAAAGAAATTTACCAAATGTATTCAGTCAGATAATGCTAGCTTTTCGAATGCAAAACCATTTGCAAATATTTACCTGCGGCATCCAAGTTATGCATGATCCAGTGCGGTTTCCCTGGTGCATAATACGAGGGCCCGAACGAGACAAAAGTGAGCAAGACTTCAAGCATGAACAGACAGGTGATGCCTGTGCTGACCCACTCGGCGGTCTCAACAGCCCAATGGTCCCAAAGCTTTGGACGAGCCATCAGTAACAAGAATTCGGCAGGCTCATTGGTACATTCTTCAAAGAATGTAACAATGATTTCAATGAGCACGCAAAGCGAGTCAAGGATGGTGAGCCATAGAACGGCCCAATGCACGTTGTTGGACTCGAGCTTTTCGCCTAGTTCTTGACGCCACGGTGCACGCGAGGACTCTGCATCAACAGCGACGGTCTCGGGAGCAGGTGCATCTATGTCTTCCGGTGGAATGCTACCGTACGAAGCCATGTTGCCAGTATGCCAAGAGGGGGGTATCTACACGTGGGGGTGATATAAGGGGCGACAAGGCCACGACTTTATAGAAAATTTGCCTATATATGGATCCCTTTTCGGTTTTCAGGCAGCCAACTTGAAATGGCACGGACGAAAATTTGGTACGGGCTAAATTGGCTCCATGATAGACATCATTGTGTCAAATGTTTCACATAACCCATGATTAGCATATTTGAACCATGAAATAGCCATGCTAAGTGCAAATTATTTGTGTATCTAACTTTTACCCTTTCTTCTTTAATATGAAAGTTCCTTCGTTGGCCATAGTAGCTGCCGTATGTTTGATGCAGCTATATGCTGCAACGCCAAACCCGCGTGCCGATATCGAAAGCATTGAGATGAATGGGAAATACAATCTCAAAAAAGGTCATCCGTTAAAGGATTTTAACCATAGGCTCAGTGAGGTCAACCACGACGGCGCAACAGACGCCGGTGCGGACCAAGACCTTCGAATTGGTCTTGGTATTGCTTCGACTGTCAAACATGATGTCACGAACACTAACGACCAGCAGCCTGAAGACAAGCAAGGAGTTGGCATTTCCAGTACTCATCAACTCCCAGACTCTGCCCCGGCCGAAGATCTTCGAGTTGGACTTGGCATCGCATCAACCTTGAAAGATCCAGATGACGTTGATCTCAGTAAGACACACTCAACAGAGGCTTTAGATATGGATACTGCAGGATTTCATGAGAACACCGCAGTCAATTCCGACAAAGATATCGCCGGCAGTGCTGATGTGTCAAACGAATTACAAGGTATGGGCATCTCCGGACTACATGAACGCCCTGCAGTTATTCAAGACGCGGATATGGAAAGTAATAATGCGCAATCGCAAGGCATGGGCATTTCGGGATTGCACGAACGCCCTGCAGTTATTCAAGATGCAGAAATAGAAAGTAATGATGCGCAACCACAAAGTATAGGCATTTCCGGACTGCACGAACGACCTGCGATCAATGTCAACAATGCCGACGCTAATGACCAAGACAACCAAGGCATAGGCATTGCATCACTCCACGAGCGACCATCTGTTTCGAAATTCAACCCCAAGATCGGTCTTGGTATGGCAAGCATGCACGAACGGCCAGAGATGGAACAAAACCCGGGAAGGGGCATCACCGATCTTGGTGTGGGTATATCAGCATTGCATGATCGCCCTCCACTCCAACAACAAGATATTCACATGGACGCACTTAATGAGACGATAAAACCTGACGTCTGGGAAACCATTTGCCAGGAAGAAGATGCATCTGTCACAGCTTCCAAGATGAATGGCTCTATATATCAGAATCTGCTGTCAATGACAGCCCCAGGAACACAGTTCACAGTAAGTTTCTAAATATGTATAGCAAGTCAAAATCATTTTTGATACTAAAATCACATGTAAGGTCATTGCACCAAGTAATACAGCATGGGATGGTATTTCTGAAGATGTCCAGATTGCTTTGTATGGCCCATTAGGGAATGTGGTATCGAACTCCCTTTTACAATATCACATTGTGCCGGATGTTACAATCACAAGCAATGAAATCCTGGGCTACGAAAGCAAACCATTCACTGCAATGTCCGGATTTTCCTTGCGAATCTTCGATGCAAACGGTACACTGAAAATCAATGGGTTACCAGTAAGTGATATTCTCTATTTGACAATAGTAAAAAATAACCTCATCTAATTTTGAATATATTAGATGAAAAAGGCTGATATAATGGCTAGCAACGGTGTGCTCCATATCATCGATAAAGTTCTAGTACCGACTCATCCATAAATGTAGGCATCAACATGCTTTAATTTGATAATTTGCTTTATTAAATGATCTTCAATGCTATCTATGATTAAGAGTAACAATGAAAAACAAAATGAGAAAAATAAAAATCATTAAATTGCCTGTATGCGCCGCCCAATTTTATAAACGGTAAAATCTTACATACCGACCGGCGAACTTTGGTCGATCGGTTTGATCTCTGGCTGATGATCCGACTTTTCCGTCTCTAAGGAAAACCCACTCTTTGTATTTGTGATACAGACACCAGCTACGACTGTACGCACTCTTTTTGATGCACACTTTGGTATTTGTCCCACGGTCAGTTTAGCTAAAATAGCTAGAGTAGATACGTGAGATGCTTCTGTGCATTGTAGCTTAGAGCGATAACTGGCAGAAACTTTCAAACGGGACTTACGAAAATGGTATTTCGTATAACCGGGTAATCAGAATTTGCCCATGGCCAAAGCGTGCTCGGAGTATTTATCGGAGGGAGCGTTTCTGTTATGACCAACTTCATCATGGTTAAAATAGCTTTGGCAAATGGGCTAGCGGTTTGTAACCAGCAGGGACAGAACCAGGGCTGCTATTGATTGTAAGGCTCAAAATAAAACAAAAAACAAAATGCCGGGTTTCACAGGCTGACTATGTTAAAACCAGTTTCATTCATGGTAATCTGGGAAGTCTATGAAAATTTAGCAACCATCTGTGCGACAAAAGGAGATACTTGGTATTATAACCAAAAGATCAAGATATGGCAAGTATGGATGATCCTGATTTTTCATAGAACTTTCTTCTGCTTCCGGAAGCATGATGGCAAACCCACTTGGTAGAAAAGCACCACAAATGGTTCCATCGTTGCCTAAATGAAGATATTGGAGGCGCACAAAACGTGGATCTCACATTTTTGATGGAATTCATAGAATCATTATTATTCATTTGTTGTTTACTTTTGCTCACTTCTGTGATAAAAAAACAAAAAAAAAAGAGAACTACGTATCAAATATCTGGTTGAAATGTCAATGAGCCGTGAACAAATAGAGGGCAATTGAATTGAAGACCCTTATACAAACAAGATTTCAGAGAAATTTTCATCTGGCAACCAACAAAAACTCTTTCTTTTCACGACCTTGTCATTTATTTTCATCTTTCTCTTCATTCCAAAGCTCGTATCAAAGAGCTTATATAGGTATGATGGCATTTCCCTATGGTGTGAGAATCTCGCACGTTTCCCAAGTGCATGGATAAATTGGCTCATTTTACTCTTTATTTATCTAGTACCGCCGCCCCATCTTGGAGTTACTTTTTAAGACAGAAAGAAAGTCACCAAAAAAAGAAACGCGCACTGATCACAGCCATATAATTATATAAAAGGGACCGGGTTATCGATTATATTCATTTCTGTAGTTTGAATTCTTGTTTTCCATCCATCTGTTCGTTTAAAAAGGTACGTGCCCACTCGGAGTATTGTATACTGTTGCAATACTAACATGTGCGATATTTCATTTCAGCATGACACAAGATCCTGAGAAGCAAGATATTGAGGAAAAGGCAGGAGTTGAGTTTGAAGAAATACATCATGAAGAGCATTTGGATGATATCGAGCCAGAATTAGAGGCTTTACTGCATACGAATCCAACCAAAGGTTTGACTTCGCAAGAAGTAGCCGAACGTACTGCAAAATTTGGTCGGAATGAGCTACCAGAACGGAAGAAAAATCCACTACTCAAGCTCTTGGGATTCTTTACTGGAGCTATTGCTTATTTGATTGAGATTGCCTGCATCATTGCTGCTATCGGTAAGGAAGCATAACACATAAGCCCTCCGTCTACAGATTTTTAATAATTATCTCTTGATCTGCAGTGGGAGATTGGATTGACTTTGGTATTATTTTGGCCTTGCTGTTGATCAATGCTCTAATTGGATTTATTGAAGAAGCCAAGGCTGAATCTGCATTGGATGCACTGCGCCAAACACTTGCTCTCAAGACACGAGCATGGCGCGATGGCAAACTTCAAGAAATTGAAGTGATTGACCTGGTACCTGGCGATGTTATTGTCTTACGTCTCGGCGATATTGTTCCTGCTGATGCTCGTCTTCTCGGTATCGGAGCTACTGGTGAAGCTACAGAAGGTGATCTCCAGATCGACCAGTCGGCACTGACCGGAGAGTCCTTGCCCGTCAGCAAGAACAAAGGTTCTGTCGTGTATTCCTCTTCCATTGTGAAACAAGGTCAACAGCTTGCTGTCGTAACCAAAACTGGTCCCAATACTTTTATTGGCCGTGCAGCTAACTTGATTGCTATCACCACTGAAGAAGGCCATTTCCAAAAGGTCATCAATCGTATTGGCAATGTTTTGATCTACTCTACTGTTATACTGGTCGTTATTATTTTTATCTACCAGATGGTCCGATTTAGAGGTACTCCAGCTGGCGATTGGAAAAATGTATTGGAAAACTGCCTAGTGTTGACCGTTGCCGCTATCCCCGTTGGTCTTCCTACCGTCATGTCTGTCACTATGGCTATCGGAGCAAAGCAACTGGCTGCAAAACAAGTCATTGTCAAGCGCCTGACAGCTGTAGAGGAAATGGCTTCAGTGTCTGTCCTGTGTTCAGATAAGACTGGTACCTTGACGCTGAACGAACTGACGTTTGACGAACCTTATCTTGCCAACGGCCATACTGCTGATGACATTCTTCTCTATTCCTACATGGCATCTGAGCCTGGTGCCAACGACCCTATTGAATCTGCCGTTCGCCGTGCTGCTGAAGCGAGCTTGCCTCAATTGCAAAACAGAGTAAGCCAGCATGACATTCCAGGTTATAAGATCACATCCTTCCTTCCCTTCAACCCCACTACCAAGATGACTCAAGCCACTGCCGTCCAAGACGGTGATGAAATGTTCAAAGTGGCCAAGGGCGCTCCTCAGGTTATCATCAAACTATGTGGTGGCGATGATGATGCAGTCCGTGCTGTCAATGCTCTTGCTCGCCGTGGATTACGTGCTCTAGGTGTGGCACGAACTCTTCCAGGCAATATTGAAGCGTACCAACTAGTTGGTATGATTTCTCTGTTGGATCCTCCCAGACCCGATTCTGCCGACACCATTCTGCAATGCAACAAGCTTGGTGTAGACATCAAGATGGTTACGGGTGATCAACTTATCATTGCTAAAGAAGTAGCATCTCGTCTTGGCATGGGCCGTGTGATCTTGGATGCCAATCACTTGGTCGACCCTTCAAAGTCAGAAGAAGATGTTACACTTCACTGCCAACGTGCCGATGGATTTGCTCAAGTCATTCCTGAACATAAATACCGAGTTGTAGAATTGCTACAAAAGAAGGGCCTTCTGGTGGGCATGACCGGCGATGGTGTGAACGATGCACCAGCCTTGAAGAAAGCCAACGTTGGTATTGCTGTTCATGGATGTACTGATGCCGCTCGCTCAGCGGCTGACATTGTCTTGCTGGCTCCTGGATTATCCACCATCGTGGACGGTATCATGACATCTCGAGCCATTTTCCAGCGTCTGCGATCCTATGCTCTCTATCGAATTACATCAACCATACACTTTTTGATCTTCTTCTTCATCATCACATTGGCGGAAGACTGGAATATGCCTGCAGTTCTCCTGATCATGATCTGCGTTTTGGTGAGTGTGCTTTATGCAAGGCGATGCAAACTAATAAAACTCTTTCATGCTAACAGTTTTTGTGTTGGCTTATTTTTTTTCTAGAACGATGCCGCTACCTTGGTCATCGCTGTGGATAATACTCAGATTTCCCAAACGCCTGACAAATGGAGACTTGGTCAACTCATGTTGCTTTCAACGGTCTTGGCTGTACTACTAGCCGCCTTATCATTTGGTCATTTTTATGTTGCACGAGATATATTCAACGTTGCCCCATATGTATTGCATTCCATCATGTATTTGCATATCTCCTCTGGTAAGTCCATAGTTTGAAAAACTAATTTAGAATTTATTTTGTATTCGCACACGCCCACCAATCAATCAATAACCATTTCAATTACAGCTCCACATTTTGTTATCTTTTCTACACGAGTACCTGGTTATTGGTTCCAGAACATGCCATCTCTTATTTTCACTGCATGTATCATTGGCACGCAAATTGTTGCTCTGTTCTTCTCAGTGTACGGCGTGTTTGGAGAAGGTGGGTCACATGACTTATCCCTATGGGGTTTAGAACCAGTAGCTTAACTTTGTTTGTATTTTATTTTTAGCTGAAGAAGTTGCTGGATGTGGTTGGGCTTGGGGTATGGGCGTCCTTGGCATTTCACTAGTGTTTTTCATGATTCTGGATGTGGTCAAGGTCTGGATTTTCAGGGCATGGTCATTTGAGTTTACAGCAAAGCTTTGGCCATCGCCGACACGCAAGCGGACTCTAGCCGCTCGACGAACTGAAGCTAGTCGGCTGGAAGCGACGGCGGCATCTTGGCATAAAATAGCAAAGGTTGTAGAGATGCATCGTGTTGCCAATGCCTTCAGCAGTCAATAACATATATCTCCTGCCCTTTTTTCAAATCATATACATATGCACATGTAATTTTAAAATCGATATTATTATTATATTTTTTGCAAGATATATATAAAGACCATATTTTTTTGTTTTTCCATTAACAAATAAAATTTCGTGCCCGGCTCACGGTCTTCCCTTTCTTTTTTTTTCCCGCAAAAAAGTTCTCATTTCCTTTGCAAAAGTTGAAACATATTTCAGACCATGGACAATGAGGAGCCACGAACTCTCTCACCAGAGCCATTGATGTCTGATAGTTCTAAGCTAACGGTGGAGAAACCTCTACTCCAGGCGTTAGAACAAGCCACGGATGAGATTGCATCGTTTCAAGATCATCATTCAGCTAATTCTCAAGAGCACATCCCACTTAACAAGGCGAATTCACAGGCACTATTGCCACATGTCGCCAAGTTATCCGCACTACTCAGGTCATTAGGCTCATTCGAAGATGAACCCTTTTCCAACCATGCTGAATTAGAAGATTTTCCGGATTTAATCAACCTGTCGAAATTGGAACATAGCAACCACCAACCGGATTTCTCTGAAATGGACAAGACGATAACTCGGGCTTCCTTGTTTACTTGTGCTGTATGTTTTGGAAATTCGCTTTCTGCTGCGGTCACGTCTTTGTCTGGAAATATGACCTTGGCGTCAGCGACGTACACGGCTGGATGGGTTGCTTTGACTAGTTTCTGGGCTCGATCGGCCATCAAGATGATGAAGAACAAACCACAAAAAACACGGCTATTATCAAAAGCAGCAAAGAAATCTTCTGTATTCACGACTATCGCATTAGGAGCCCATGTGGCACTCTCCCACATGTTTCCAAATGTTGTTCCACCAGTGAGATTTTCTCATTCGGTTGTTCAAGTACTTTGTACGTGCTTTTGGCATTTCATCTATGCCGTGAATAAGGAGAAACAAGCTGCTGTTGGCAGTGTTGAAAAAATCAATTTAGACGAGCAAAGTACTATCAAGTCATCTTTGCAAGCTTACGATGATAATCGGTCAACTTTTCTTACCACATTAGCCAACGAAATAGAAGACGCCACAGTTATGTTGATTTCCACGTTACATTACTTTTCCCCAAGTCGTATCCTGGAGGGTTCTCATGAGCTCTTGACTGCTTGTTCGATACCAGTGCCGATTGCAAGTATTTCGGCAATTAATACCACAACAAAACAAGTACGATATATCAGCTCAAATTTACCATTATTGGCGCGAATGTCATTAGCTCAAAACATTGTGGAAGATACCATAGAGCGCAGCACTGTCCAGAAAGAATTTGATATTGGTGAAATGCTACAAGCGGTTGGCGATGCCATGGCTGGTGTGGCGGCTAAGCTGGATGTCAAATTGGTCATCTATCATTCGGATAATGCTCTGCATTACACGAATGTTCAAGGTGACGAAGACGTGTTGAGACATACGTTGATCAATGTAAGTAATCGATGGACTGGATCAAAATAACTCCGTTTCTTTACATAATTTATTTTTGTCTAATCATTTTTTATGTTGTTGTTTCTCACAGCTTGTTCGCAATCTGTTGGATTCTTGCACGACTGGTTCCTGTATTGAACTTGGATTGAATGTTACGCCAATATCTTCGGACAACGAAAACGAAGCTCCCCGACTTCTGGTGACGTTTTCCATGACATTGGAGCTTTCCTCTAACAGTGAAAGCAGCCTTTTGCCCAATGCCAATTTGACCAGCAAGCTCTTGTATTATTTAGGTGGCTCATTGGCATTGGAAAATATTGGTGAAACAAATACTAGCTTTATCATAAGATTGGAAATGAATCAAGGTACCCGCACCGAAAAGGTGCGTGATGTCCGAGAGCGGCCACACGAGCGGTTACACCGGCAACTTTCCAACATTAGGTTTTCTGACGAGCCAACGCTTGATGAATTATCCATTTTTGTTAATCGCCTATCTGGTGTTAAAGTTGTCCTGTACGCTCCTAATCAGAGCATCTTTGCTAAACATCTCACTAGTTGTCTGGCCGGTTGGAATGTCAATATCAGCCATGTATCTGTGGCGAGGCCAAATGATGATGACACGTATTTCCGAGCTACCGACAGTGAAGTCACCACTCCAGGCTCAGAAGTTAGCGCTGCTCAAGGTTCTGTAGGGACAAACGCTGAGCTTCCAACCCGCCCTGATGTTACTTCCCCTCAAGCAGAACAAACGCTGTTGACAGCCCCTGCTATGTTTGTTTTGATCGATGATGATGTGTATACTTTGGAACAACAGTTGCATGAATTCAGGGCTCAAGCTGCTTTGATCGCTAATGCCCACTCTTCTCGACGGCACAAACGCGGAAAGTCAGCTGCCCAAGCCAATCACACCACTGCTATCATTCATTTCACTGCCCTGTCAGAGTACAAAAAAGTTCGAGATACCATCAATTGGTTTCATACTGTGTCTGTTTTGAACCCACAGGGTATACCGCAAGTCATTGTTGTTCCTAAACCAGCTGGACCACGCAGATTCCTGACTGCCCTGCATACAGCCTGGAGTAATGCAGTAGTTGAACCCCAATACCTCCCTATTGCAACCTCTCCATCCAGCCCAATGACCCCTTCATCACAAAAATCCATTTGGAACGGTGGTTTTCCGGGATCCCTACCTTCTCCTTCACATACTTCTGGTGTTGATGATTCTGGATCTTCCAATGAGAGTAGCACTCATGCCGCACGTCGCCCAACCAGTGCCATTTACAGTCCACCCATTGTACCCATACCCAATGATGAAGGCTCAAATTATTTCACAGCTCCTGGATCTAGCAAAGTTACCTCACCTAGTGGAATCCATGCTCATGAAGTGCAAGGGTCTCCCACAGGTGTATCCACCGTTGAAGGTGTCTTGTTTGATCCCAGTAACAAAAGCGCTAGTTTAAGCGTTGGTAGCACACCTAGTGCTAGATCTTCTTTAAATAGATATCGCTCTGGTAGTACGTCTGCGTCTGCCCACGCTACGCGAAGAAGGTCCAATACTGATTTGCGAGGTAATTTGGACGGAACTAGTCACATCAGTTTACCTACTGGATTCCATCACCCACCTATGGATCAAGTGTCACCTGGCGGAAGTCCACTCAAGCAGTCTACTACGGCATCTCAAGGGTCTCCGTTAGACACTCCCTCTCCACATACAACAACCGCTAAAATTTCACACGCAGTAGATCCAGCTTTCATTCCTCCTGAAAAAAATGTCATCCCTGCTACACCTAGCCCAAGCAACGTCGTTGTCACAGAACAGAATCCAATGGATGCGCCTGCTGTTGCTGCTATTCCACCAGTTATCAAACCCATCTCTGAAAAATCTTCGGCAGTTTCTAGAAGACGACGAAAGGAAAAAGTTGCTTCGTCCGGAGTGTCTAGTCCTCCTATCAATGTACTTATTGTTGAAGGTAAAATCAAAGTTTCTTGCCTCTCCTAAATTACGATATGCTTATCGACTTTTTTGGCGTTTTATTGACAACCCTTTTTCGTGCAGACAATGTCATCAATCAAGCCATTTTGTCAACGTGGATGAAAAAGCACAAAATCAAGTTTGGAACGGCTAGTAATGGTCAAGAGGCGCTTGACAAATGGAATGGTGGAGGTTACCATCTCATTTTGGTAAGTTGTATAAGCTAGAAAAAATGGGTGTGTGGCTGAAACATGGAGGCTGACTGTTGCCTTTTAGATGGATATTCAACTGCCTGTCATGGATGGCATTGAAGCCACTCAACGAATTAGAGCCATTGAGAAGGAACAAAAAACCGGTAAATTAACTCGGCCGGCTGTCACCGATTCTCAAGAAGGCGTATCCGTTTTTAGGTCGCCAGTTATCATTGTCGCGTTGACCGCGTCTTCACTGGCATCGGATCGTGAAGCTGCGTTGTCAGCGGGATGTAACGATTTCTTGACAAAGCCAGTTGATCTGGTGTGGTTGGAGAAGAAGATCATTGAATGGGGATGTATGCAAGCGTTGATTGATTTCGATAGTTGGCGTAAGTGGAAGCGATCGGAAGCAACCACCACTCAAAAGCCTTCCGCGCCTCCTCCACCTCCCAAAACTGCTGAAGAACCCGCAACAGCCACAACAACTACTTCCAAGCCGGCTTCTCCGCAACCTAGTCGATCGTCAGATACCATGGCCACTCGCAAAGGTGTTTTGTTACCAGGTGCATCTGGTATCAAACGAAGAGGTTCGAATGTGCAGGATATCAAGTCTGGACTTCCTCCTCGGCGAACGTTGACTCGAGCCAGCTCAGACCCTCAAATACAAACCAGTACACCACCCAAATCGAATGTCAGCGCCAACACTGACACGCGGACAGGCAGTCTTTCGCCGATCAAAGAATCCAGCGGATCATCCACCGACAGTACTGTCAAAATGATGTCTGAAATTGCTGTAAATGAAGCGCTTAACGCTGGTTCAAACCAAAGTAACCAACAAGAAAAGCTATAGACGAAGCCACCATTTTTTTCTGCTTTCGCGGTGGTTTCTCTAATCCAACCTTCATGATTTTTTTGATTTTTTTTTTTACATATTTCTCCATAGTCTCATGCACACACATTTTGAAGCCCTTTTGGGTGATCTCACAGAATATTTTTTCCCCATGGATGATTGCATATATAAAAAAATTTTCATGGTAAAACCTGTTAGCCCAGGCTATTTCATTAAAGTAGATGATCCTCTCCCAAGTATATGTAAGGAAAAGGTTTTAAGGAGGTTGCATGACTGGCCAGTGCGAAAATGATATAAATTATATGGCCAAGTTTGGTGCAACGCTACCTAAAAACACTCCCTAATTGACGGGTTTACGGTGGGAGACGATAACTTAATCAACCACATCCTCCTTAATTACCTTCTGGCCAACCCACGTTCTAGCTTCTATCGCCATACCTCTTTGTCTTCCTTCTCCCACTCTTCACATCAACGACCCTCATCCATTCCTTCTGTTCGCGTCCGTCAATTCATTCATTCAAAATCATCCGAACACTCAGAGTCCACTTCAATTATTAAGCACGGTCTCATTCTATTAAGTACGCCAACCAACCAGCAAAACTAAACACCCTTGATATATCTATGTCCATTTTTGATAGACGATTAGGTTCTCATCACTCTAAGCCAATGTTTAGTTCCAACGTCAATCTGTCCTTGTTGGACGATAACAATCTAGAAATAGCTGATAAAAGCTCTAGTTCCATCACATCCGATGCCGTTAAAAGAGCTACGAGCACACAGGCCCTAGCGGATTTCCTATCCAGCACCGGCCCAGAAGAATTTCTGCAAAAAACTGCAGCCAAACGAGGCTCCAAGCTATTTTCTCGTCTATTAAAGAAACCGTCCAGCCATATGAAACCTCCTGCTGCAGAAGGTCGTAAGAAATATGTAGAAATTGTTCCCAATTATCCTCAGCCTCGCGATGATTGGAATTCCAGTGGCATATCCACATCATCAGCTGCTACTAAATGCGCCATGGAAATTTCCAAAGCTCTATCTTCTCAAAATCTCAAGGTCCCATCTTATCAGCCACCTCCTTACCAAGCCATCAAAGAAATGACCCACGTTGAGCCTAGAAAGTCACTGAAAGAGAATGTTTCGCCAGTCCCACCTGTTCCACTTAAGAATGCTAGACGAAGTTCAAAAATTAGTCTGGCTTCCTCGTCAGCCGGCGAACATCAAATTATGGGATCTCCATCGCCTAGCATCCAAGCCAGTGCCTTGGAAGAACGACGTAATGAGGCAAGACGAAAAGCTGGTCGCCGTACCAGTCGTAGTCATGAAATGGATCTTGTGGAGGCGGCATTGTCTCAAAGAATGGAAGCTCGTCGTAAATCATTTGCTTCTTCTAACCGCAGCTCATCTGCCACCACAGCCAGCGATTTTATGGCCACCGAGATCGCCAATGAACATGTCAAAGCTTTGCAATTAACTAGTGTCGGACACATCGACGCCGTAGAGGCCAACGCCAACCGCAAGCGACGAACCCTAACCAGTTCACCACCCTCAATCACCAGTGTTCCTGCTGCAGCTTTGAATCGACGCCGAGTTCGTCATGCTCAGGTGCAAACCACTGATTTCCCAGTGAATCTCAATCCAGGCAGTGCCGTGTCGATTGAAACTCAAACTGATGGCATCAGTGAACCTAGCATCAGTATTAGCTCCAGCACTGACAGCGATACCACCATGGTTGACAGAAGAAAATCATCCATGCTGGAAGATGACGATTTGACCACCGAGTTGTACCACACTATTGAGATGCTGCAACAGCAACTTGCTGAGGAACAACGATCGAAGCGCCGCTTGATTGCTGCCATGCGAGACTCGCGTGATAAAAACGAGCTCTTGAGTGCATTGGCCTACAAGAAACTAAGAGAGCTGTGGGAAGAAAAGTGTAAATGGGAAGGTGATTGCCTGGAGCTTAGAGGCAGGCTGATGGAAATGGAAGGCAACGAAACTTGCAGCATGTAAGAGTACTAAGATAAAACCGGCACACTCAATTGTTCGTTGAGAACTTTCGAGAAACTCAAGAACACACAAAGAACAAACCTCGTAACAAAAACCAAAAAAGAAAAGAAACAATGAAAATCCTAGGAAACTTGACATCCTATCAAAAAAATGTTAAAGTAAACATTGCCAAGCATTTCTTTGCTTGCAAAGCTGCGTGTGTCTAGTAACATGTTATCGTTCATTATCATTTCGCCATACTCTCACACACTCACATATATATATATATATCGTTTTTGCAAAAACAAATTATTTATTAGTCTTTTACGCGTATTTCGTAATACCATTACATTGCCTTCAATCCCAAATTGTCTTTTAGTCTGTTAACGGTTTAGCAACACCGATTTAGTAATAAAACCTGAGCGAATTAGCCCGTCACTTCACTCCCTGTGTAGAAGGTACTAGCAATTTGGATACTGTTGGACCAATGAGCCGCATTTGAGACGATTGGCTCTTTGCTAAAGGATTGGCTCTTTGCTAACAGGTGATAGGTTCAAAGAAACTCGATGGAAACCAAACATGTCTGTGTAAAAATGATTTTTGATTCAAACATGTCAAATGCGATGACGACAAAATTTCAGCTATTACTCGAGGTTTGGTCCCGTGCCTGCGTGGTTTGCTTTACAGTATTAGAAAGCAAACAGGCTATGCTTTGTTTAGTGCCAAACCTCTTTTTAATAAACCGTTTGAACCTATTCTCCCTTTGACAATCAAGCTTTATATGGGACAAGCATTCTCCAATACAGCGTCGGCTCCATTCACTAATGGTACAAGCTCAAGTGATTCTAGTCATGACCAAGCAACCGTCAATGATTTCGGTCCTGATGCCACAGCCTGGACATCAGCGGTCAGCCGGTCAGAGCTAACACCGTCGCCATCTACTACGACCACGCGAAGAGTACTACGTTCGCAAACATCTAATCGAAGTTCACGACGACCTAATATCTCATTTAATCCCCTACGATACGAGAGACCGCCGTCTCCTGCGTCAGCGCCAAGTACCTCTTCCCCATCCCCTCGTTTACTAACTAGACTACACCAAAGACTACGACGGCCCACTTCCAATACATCGGAAACATCATCACTGGTGTCTCCAGCAGCAAGCCTCATGGATATTGAACCCATGGAGCCAAGTATTAGCAATGGTATATTTGGAACTCCACCCACAGCAATTTCAGCCAATGAGGATGAAGATGAGGAAGAAACCAGTACAGCGGGAGGAAGTGAACGGACAGCGTTATCTCGCTTACTAACACAAGTCATTACCACTGCAGTGTTAGATAGCTTAAATAGACCTGGCAATCAAGAACAAGAACAAGAAAGAACACAGGGGGTCGATGAGGAAGGAAACGGGGAGTGGATACCCAGACACATATTCACGGGACAAGGGCAAAGAGAAGTGGAAGGAAGGTCATCGGACCTAGGATCATTTTTCAGGATGCTACGCATGCCCACATCGACTTTCCGAAATAGTGGAAACGAAGGGGAAGAAGGTACTAGCGGTGAGGGCGATGATCATGGAGAAGGAGACACCATGCCAGTGTTTATTCTTGGCTATAGAGCAACAAGGAGCCATAGCGGCGTTGGTCATGATGATGATGACCAGCAGCAAGGAGAAGCAGCAGGTGTAGGCGGTGGCAGCCATAGTGGGCAAGGGAGAAGATGGATTATTTACATCATTAGTGGAACAAACCAACCCCTTGTTGGAGGTGAAAATAATAACAGTGGTTTACCCGCCAGCCTATTTGGGGATAATCCCACTTATGAAGATCTGTTATCTCTCAGCCATTTCCTTGGCCCAGTGCGGCCCGTCACCGCCACACAAGGTCAAATTGACCGTATTCCTATTACGGTATATCACAAGCAAGCGATGACGGAGATGCTAAATGACAAGTGTCAAGTGTGCCTTGAAGAATACGCTGAGTCACAAGAACTCCGAATGCTCCAATGCAAGCATGGGTTCCATAAGGATTGCGTGGACCGGTGGCTGATGGAAGGGCGTAATTGTTGCCCGATCTGTCGGGGTGTACCGGTTAGCGATACAGACTCTGATACCTCAACCAATCACACCGCTTCCGCGTGACTGGCGCACCAATTGCATCAAACAATGTGAAGGTTTCACTTGGCTCCCTTTTGGTTTCGCTTCATTTTTTTAGCCCTTGCTGCTTTTCACTTTTGACTCTCCGCTTCAGCACAAGGGAAAATAATTTTCTGCCAATATATATACCGGACCGCCCAGCTCAGCGCAATTTGATTTCAACCCAAAAATTTATACATACAAAATGTCTAGCGACGTCACCACATCACCTTCCCCTAACCCACAGCCCACCGTCGCGCCGCCCACCACATCATCTCCTGTCGCTCCCACCGCGCTGCTCACATCGCCTATAGTGGATGATGCTGATTTGTTGGCCATTCTAAATCAGCAGGATCCATTAATGCTATCGCCATCGTTACCGGAATTGCAATCTGATAATGATGATTCTGAATTCTCATGGTCTTTTATCGACAGCAATCCTCCAAGAAAACGTTCAAGAGACGTGTATGAGGACGATGACGAGGATGAGGAAGATCCCTTAGGCTTTGAATTCTTGGACGTGGTTCAATTGGAAGATGCAGCTCCTTTGGCCAAGAAGCCGTTTGTTGACGACGCAGAATTAAGCTTGGATTTCCTCAATGATTTTGATACCAATAGCATTGAGGTCATTGAGCCCTTCACGGCGTAAAATCCGACGATCCAATACTGAAAATTTTTTCTTATTAGTTTTCCCACCTTGACATATTTTTTTTTTTATTCCTAAAAAGTTTGCTTTTATCCATGTACTTAATCACAACCCCTCATCCAATTCAATTCAACTCAACTCAACTCTATACATAACAATCTTTTGTAACAACAGCTTATTAGCACATTTTTTATCACTGTTCTCTCAGTTGAGACACACTGTACAAATAAAAAAAGGAACAAAAATGAATCCGATATCATAGTGCATCAAATTTGAACCTAACATGTCTCAGAAAGCCTAAGCCTGGTAATTGCACAATTCCAATGCCAAGGCTCAAAATGGAAGGGTATAAAGAGAAAAAAACCTTTTTTCCTAGTTTTGCATTAATACATGATGCCATGTATCAATTTGGCCCTAAAAATGGGCCCTATAATGGTTCAATTTTGCAACGTGACGGGCAAGACAAAAGCCAATAAGCAAAGCGGGCGCCCGCCCCAGCGCGTGGCGTCCCTTTCCCATTGTTTCGTCTCGAATGGTAAATCTGCTTATACATTGACGCCGGTTTCAAATTTATTGACCTGGCCCGCCCGCTAAATTCCTGTAAACTCCACCTTCCGCCTTCGAAATTTTCCTTAGAATGTTTCAGATAAAACCCTGTGTTGGAGCTTCAATCCCGGGTTGGTTTTGGCTGTGGGTTTTGACTTTGGCTCGACCTGCGTGGCTAGCTTTGTGGGTGGTAATCTGTTTCGCCCCAATTAGGAAATTTGACCGTGGCTAATCACACACTCGAATGGCAGTCCCAAGCTTTTAAGTCCCGTAAATGGCGGTTAGACGCGCGTGCCAACTGAACTTGAATCCCGAATTAAACTCATGTCGAATTCTCTCAACATTGCTGCAGCCAGCCACGAAGGCAAGCTGTTTATCGTTCAGCAGACCGTACAGGCCAACCCAGCCGCTGTTAATACCAAAGATGAGGTGAGCATGCGGAATAGAAACTTGACACATTGCGTGAGAAACCAAGATGGCAAACCTGACTCTAAATACGTTGTTTCAGGACGAGAGAACTCCATTGCACTGGGCTGCTTCGGGCGGTCACCTTGATATCACAGAATATTTGATACGGCAAAAGGCTGACGTCGATGCCACCGACGATGTAAGGCGTTTTGTCTTTTGGCTGAGCTGAGTTCACCAGTTTGCAACTTCAAATTAATGTCTGAGCCGCTTTTTCTTCCTCTTCTAGGCTGGTTGGACTGCATTATTGATTGCTTGTAAGTTCGGTCGCTATCCGATTGTTGTCTTGAATTAACAAGCACGTCAATTTCACTCATCTCTTACTCATTCGCTACCTTATTCATGGTTTAGCTTCTGCCGGACACACTGCAGTAGTACAATTTTTGATAGAGTCGGGAGCAGATGTTAATGCACAGAACGATTCCGGCCAGACCGCCTTGTAAGTTGATGTAGATAGATAAAAACATTAAGCACACACAAAATCACACTAACAAGAAAAAACACTAAAATATAAGGCACTACGCTGCGTCAAAAAACAGGCTGGATATCGGCAAATTGCTCATTGAAAAAGGTGCCGATGTGAACAAGTTGAACAACCTCAAACAAGCACCAATGTGAGTCCTCCCTCTGTGTCAAAAATAAACAACCAATCAGCGCATTACTAACTAATCTCGTCCGTGCGCTGCAGCCACCGCGCTGCTGCTCAGGGCTACACTGCCTTTGTACGCATGCTGATCGAGCCAGGCAAATCTAAAGTCAATATCAGAGACAGTGTCTCTAATACGCCGTTGCACCTGGCGTGCGAGGAGGGCCGTGGCGATACAGCCACCTTATTGATCGAGAAAGGTGCTGATCCTGACCTTGTCAACAAATCCGGTCAATATCCTTTAGACCTCTGTCCCACCAAACAAATACACGCGTTTATTGAAAAGGCCATTGAGCAATGATCAACTAATAATAAATAAAATTTTTCTTATTGCCTTCTACATTATGCCATCTCCTATTTCAAATACAATTCTGTTGGACAAGGAATCACTTAGCGTTAAATTGATTTCTTGCTTGCTCAAATGATGTGCACTCGCAAATCGACTGATTTACGATACAACAATTATTATATCACCGACCATAGCTCACAACAAGGTTTTGTATCCCTTAGCGCAAGCACCTACACCTTCCCTAATTAGGTGCCGGCTTCTAGTTCATACTCATAAGCCATGCGGTGCGGTGGTAAGGCTCGGAGGCCTATTATGAAAAGATAGGTTAAGATCTCACAATGGTCACTTGCGCTGATTGTAACACCATGTATCTCACCCACCAGCTCACATCTTACGGTCGACAGCAATGAAAATATTGTGACTGCCGCTTGTGGCTGAGTGGCAAAATAAGTTGCAATCACAGGAAAAGGCAATAACCACTTAGTACGGGATACACTCGGTCAATGCATACAGAGTGTAAAGTATAAATCGATCTATATTTGTTTTCTCTATTTGACGTCAACTATCCTCTATTATATATCAATCTCTTGTTTTACGAAATGATAGTCGGATCTCCATGCAAATGCACCGTGTTAAGTTCGACTGAATCTGGATTTTTGTTTTGTGCTTCAAACTACACTGGGTTAGCTATTTACGAGAATGACAACTGTACTGGTTTATCAGCTCTATGTCCATTTATCCAGAATATACTGTAGCCTTTCAAAATGGGCCAGGATATAATTACACTGGCATTTGTAGCATTAATGATAAATGCCCTTGTACCGTTAATAACCATTGTCTCAACGTTCAATTCAGTATGGCATCTATATCCAATGGTGCTGCGCATGTACAGTTGATGTTGCTTATGTTTCTTGTTGTTATAGTAGCCAAGAAGCAAATCCGTTGTTAATGCTCATCTTCTAACTTGCGCCTAACTATCATGTATAACAATGTCATCGAGGTCATAATACGTGCTCTTAGCTGTACTCAGCGGTGTTATTAGCTTGTTTTCCCAGTCTATCTCTACAAATCCAAGTATAATCATGTTAAAGCTTTAATAAATCACTTTTCAATTCATCCTCCATCGCTGGTGAATAAGTTCAATGTAACTGAAGGAAAGAAAGTTCTGTACCCTTGGTCACAAGCAGCGCGTTCCTTTAAAAGCTTATACTATAGCAATGCGCTCGTAAGACTCGAGATCTCCATCTTTAAAATAACCAAATAACTTCGATTGCTATTGCCACTAGGCCCAAAGTATCACAAGTAGTTAATGCGATTAATTTGGTAAAAACGAACGGATCATTGATTCCTTGTAAATTATACTTTGGGCTGAGTTACGTGATACGTTACACCTCCGGTTGGAGCAGAAAACGCAAATAAGATAGTAATACTATCTTCTACCGGAAAATGAACGTTAAAAGGAGACAAGACGTTGTATCCAACTTTCTCGTCTTTCTCTTAAAGGACACCAATCTTTTACTCCAGAGTAGTCGATCCTTTCCTGCTTTACAAAATGATATTGTCGCCATGCCAATGCAAACCACTCAGTTCTAATGAATCTATCTCTTTATACTGTGACTCGCAGCACACAACACTTATTTTGTACGTCTTCGAGAATAATTGTACTGGCGCATACCTGGCTGTTAGTTCTACTCATGCATATGCTGGAACTGACCTGATGACTCATGGAGTTCAACTCGTTGGCAATTGCACCACTAATGATCAATGTCCGTTCCAGCTGGACAGCCTTGCATCAAAACATAATGCTCCTAGTCATTCTAATATGATATTGGCAATTCTCCTTGTGTTGATGATCTATCATCATGTAGTTCCTCGTCTATGATGCACTTCGATGGTATCTTTCGTTGCTAAAAAGACATGGAATATGACACATCTACCACCAAAATTTTCAACATATATTGGTACACGGTTGTCGAATTTTGAATTGGGATTTTATTTAGTAAACATCGTCGATATATGTCATTCGGTATATTTCAGACCTTTAAATATAATTTTGAACTTACAAACCTGCAGAAATTTTGTTGCAGCTCAGTGGATCATTGCCAGCCAATCAAAGATGAGGAATTGATGTGGGGTAAAGTTTTCAGTCCCACCCAGAGCGTTTATATAGAAGCGAGTATCGCTAATGACCACTGATTACATGTTGATTGTCATTGACTTCGCTATATCAATCATAAACTTCTTATGTCATGTGAGGAGCAGTGGGTTGTATTGATATACTGATCAATAACGAGGCAGAGACTGAACAGCATACAGGGACATATGAAATGTCTAGCCAATTAGCATAGACCATTCGGCGAGGAAGGTTCTACCACTTTCCTTCAATCAATTGCACCAATAAACATACGCAACTTCCGATTGTATATCATCCATCTCAATTGCACAGTAAACCACCATGTACATCAATTCCAAACATATTGACACTAATTATTGCAAGCTGAGAAACACCCAATATTCTATTAAAAGTTTGGTTTTTGAGTAGCGTCAACAAGCATGAGTCAGCGCGTAGATTTACATGATATTAAAAGAATTGGAATGCACAGTTGATGCTTTAGTTCTCGGAGACCTTAGCGAGAATCTCGGCATCACGGAAAAGAAGGAACTCCTGGAAGAGCAATCAAGTTAACAATGGATACATCCAACGATTAAACTCACAATCTGTATGAGCCTTACCTCGCTGTCGAGCTTGACGTTGCTGCCACCGTAGGGAGGAAGCAAAACCTTGTCGCCAACGTTGACTTGAGTGGGGATATGCTTGCCATCCTTGTCAAGAGCACCCTTACCAACAGCAACAACATAGCCTTCGTTGAGGGTCTCTTGAGCCTTCTCGGGAATCAAAATACCGGAGGCAGTTTTCTATAATAATTGAGAATGATATGGTTCAGTTGTCTGTCGAAACTTTTATTCCACGGGTTTTCGTCATGGTTGTAAGTAACTAACCTCTTGAGCCTTGATGCGTTGAACCAAGACACGGTCGAGGAGAGGGACAATGTTCTTAATCTTGGAGGCAGACTATAGAGAACATTTAAAAACTGAAAGTGAAGCAGGCATTAGGTATTGTTAGAAATGCTTACCATGGGTAATAGAGTGATTGCAAAAGTTGGTTATTGTTTTTTTTTCTGCCTGTCAGTATAAATGCTGTGGGATAACGGACATGTTTCGAAACGTCGTTTTTCTGTTTCTTTCTGTTTGGGTCCACTGTGGCGTGCAGCCGCTTTAAATTTCGTTGGTTCAGCGTCCGCCCGCATTTCAAGTATCTTGAAGGTGCAAGGCTGGCTATCCAAGCTAAGTCTTGTCTGTGGACTTACAAAGTGCTCTCAGTATTTCGTTCAGTCATGAGTTGATGTCACCCTAAAAACATTGAAGATATCACGGTTAAAATATCACGATTCGATATCATTATGGAACCATCATTTGAACGATTTTTATTTGGTTAAACTTGGATGGATGAAGAAAATAAAAAAAACAAAAGTCAAAATGCATCTTGTAACCGTTTCTTGCTTGTTAACGTTTCTTGGTAAGTACCACTTTGAAAAACATAATGTCTCTGTATGTAGTATGTTCAGCTCTATACTGCAAATTGGTTGCACAATAAAATAGCAATGTATATATAGGGATAGAGAGTAGGATTCGTTGTTAAAGAACATTCAATTTTACGTTTTGCTTGGGCCGTCTTACCTTCTACCCAAAGACTTGAACATTTTCAGTGTTGTTTTCCCTAAGCCCGGTGACAGGGTTATCAGTGCAAACTTCGGAAGTGAGCTTATCTCATGCTCTGCCGCAGTTATTGTCCGTTCCTGAATCTTGTTACCGCAGATCATACAAAATGAGCGCCTCATTGTACATTTTTAAACTTTGTCGTTATATCTGCGCGACTAATTACACAAGCCATAATGTAATCCAATATATGTCTGCCGCAGTCGGTGGCCCTCGATACGGTTTGGCAAACTCCGCTTAGCAGAGAATATAAATAAAGTGTTTTCATTGCCTGACATTAAAAAATTCTTATAGCAATATGGCAGACAACAACGAGCTCATCGAGCGCCTAGCGGCTGCGATGCCCCAACTACCAGGAGCTGGTCAAAAGCACCAAGAAATAACTCTGACCCAAACTAGCCACCGAGTAAAACTTGTACAAGAATGGCAAATCGCCCAGTCTTCTTCTGTTCTAGAAATCGGATGTGGCCAGGGCGATACTTCAGTTGTTGTGGCAGATGCCGTCGGTCCAAACGGCAATCTAACCTGTGTGGATATTGCTGAAGAGGACTATGGCTCACCATTAACTGTTGGCGAATCTATGAAACATCTGAAGAACGGCAAATACGGAGAACGGATTGAATACCATTTCAATACTGACGCTACGAAACCAGGCAACCCAGCCACTGCAAAAAATTATGATGCAGCCATACTATCCCATTGTTCATTTTACTTTAATTCACCAAGTGAATTAGTGGAGATGCTCAAGGCTCTGCGTAGAGTTTCCAAGAAGTTATACTTTGCTGAACATCTTGCATACATACCAGAAAGCCCAGCACAGATGCCCCATTTCCTTGCTCTCAGCATACACGCGCAAATTCAAGCTCGTGCTGGTAGTCAGCAAGCCAATATCCGTACCTTGTTTACACCGGATATGATTAAGGAAGCTTGTCAAGAAGCAGGCTGGAATATCACGAAAGAGTTCACAGTTAAGACTCCAGAACTGCAAGATGCGGGCTGGGAAGTATCAGATCTATTGAGCACCAAGGACGAAACTCTTGATACCTATGCGAAAGGCGACAATAAATGGAAACAACTAATTAAAGCACATCTAGAAGTCTTACGAGACTGCCGCAAACGATTCGATAAGTGCGAAACGTTGCCAACTTGGGGATTCATCGCCGAGTAAATACTACCAGGACAGCCAGGTACCTACATTACTCGCAATGAGCTCGCATATCATAGCGTTCTGCTTGAGGAGATCAGTTTAAAATAAAATTTAATTTAATACTGTATTAACAAAGGTTAATTATGGCGCTGAAAATTGGTGTACCAAAGATATTGCGCTTTGAACTGACATGCGGGGTCCACACCAAAACAAGAAAGTAAATGAAAGTTATCATTCGAATAGTAGAATAGTCATTTATTTAGCATCAAGTATCCATAAGATTTATTCTATCAGGCGAGTTTACAGGCAGCTCAATTACAGAGAAAAATATGTTACAATGCATGGTACCATTGATGAAATGCAAAAAGGTTCTTTCAAAAATGAATGAATGAATGAATGATGAGGATTGATAGTAGTCAATTACATGTAGTCATAACCAGCACCACTTCTAATTTTGACGTGCTTCTTGCCCTTCTTGTGCTTTTTTCCAGCTCCATCGGCAGCATCGTCAGCTGTTGCGCCAGCTGCCGCTTGTGCCATAGCTAATCTATCTCTGCGACCACCAGGTGCAGCCACTGAGCCATCATCCTTCAACATATTTTGATGGGGAAACAGTTTGACACGAGTAAAACTTTGTCCGTCTCGGCCAGCAACGTTGGCTGAAAGAGTTGGAGCTTTGAAAAAAGCGGTATCAAGTGCTTGTGTTTTTGGTCCTCGAGGAGCAACCTTAGTCTGTTCCGCTGGTGGAATATAATTGAGAGCATTGGATGGTACACGAGTTGTCGGAGCAAGCTTCTTTTGCAAATCGAGATACTTTTGTAGTTCATGAGTTTCCTTATTGAACTCCTTCTCGTCAGTCTCTGGAGGAGGATGACAGAAGAGTAGTTTACCCTATGGTTGTGATAATAAGATATGAGTTATTTCTGCAGAACACTAAAATTTTACTTTGCCTAACGAAGTACTCACATTAACATAATCTTTCAAGATGTATCGCGCTGCTCGTGATTCGTCTGGATTTCCTTGACTAGACTTTGTAAAGCCTCTTGCAACTAGATGGACAAGTTAAAACATAATACTTGATCACGATCATATGGCTATGACAATATACATACTGGCATAAGCCTTCAATAGTTCTTCACCAGTGGGTACACCAGAGCCACCTTCATCCTCACTGCGCATACGAATTCGAATACCATAAATAGCCTCAATCACTTCCTTAGGAATGCGTTTAGTCACTAGCTCAGTTGGGGCAGTGAATTCGCGAAGCTGATCAATAGGCAATACACCATTACAGACTTGATCTGCCTTTGTTGTAGAGAAGGTTGGGAAGACTAAACCAGGACAATCACACAACACCATTGATGGTGTCAAATGAATAGTTTGGAAATGCTTGGTTTTTCCTGGTGTTGATGAGACGGACACTCGCTTCTCACCAATAAGAGCGTTAATAGTACTGGATTTACCAACATTGGGGTATCCAACCAATCCGATCATGAGTTTTCCAGCATTAGGGTTTGTAGCAGGATCTTCATCTGCGAAATTATGACTGAGTTAGATGCTCAGCGCTTATTACATTGTTACGTAGTCTAGAGACTAACCTTCAACTGATGGTGCTTCCTCAATCAGCAAATCTAACAGATTTGTTGTAGTTCTGATTCTTGTGCGATCATCTTCGTCAGCTTGATCGGCTTCGCTGGTTTTGTCACTTTCTTTGTGCTCATCAGCTGTATCATCATCTGCTTCAGGATTGCTTTCTTTGGTGTTGCTCTTCTCGTCATTTAGCTCGACATTTTCAACATCTTTTGCAAGTGCAATATTCTCGGCATCATCATCGCCTTCTAATTCTTCAGAATCGTCATCGTCTGAATCGGTATCATCATTGCCTTCTCTAGCAGCTTTTTCTCTTTGTTCCAACAGTTCAGCTTCCTGCTTTTCAAGTTTCAATTTTTCCTCTTCTTGTTCTTGAGCCGC
Source organism: Umbelopsis isabellina (assembly GCA_016758905.1). Taxonomy (NCBI): domain Eukaryota; kingdom Fungi; phylum Mucoromycota; class Umbelopsidomycetes; order Umbelopsidales; family Umbelopsidaceae; genus Umbelopsis; species Umbelopsis isabellina. The sequence goes on from JAEPQZ010000018.1 coordinate 309,200, forward strand.
AATAGCAGCAGAGAAGAATGTATATCGGATTCCACATTTATCGAAATAGTCTGCCCACTGACGTCTCTGATCTTGTGTCAAGAAATCAGCCTTATTAATCAAAAGCAAGTTCTTCTTCTTGGGATCGACTTCCTTGACGTAAGTTTCCAAGTCTCCACTTCGGAAAAGCAGCGGATTGCGCGCATCAACAATTTGTACAATCAAATGAGAGCGTTCAATAACACGCCACAATTGTCTCCAAACTTCCAAATTTCTCTCGAACGGCGTAAGAAGTAGCCCTTCTTCTTCTTGAAGCCTTTAAGCACAAGTGTTACCGTTTGTTATATGCGCTGTGGCAAAGATAATCTTTGATACTTACACTGCAAGTCCTCTTCTCCAGTTCAAAAAACTTTCTTGCTCTCGTCTCTTTAATTGCTCTCCTGTAGTGGCAGTGTCCCAGGCAGGACGTCTGGGTACGGTTAAACGACTTTGATTCTCGGCATGCTTTTTTAGTGTTTCTTCTTCTTCCTTCTCAGACAACAGATATGGGTTTTGATAGGTATCCTGAACGACCTTCAAGTTCAATCGTTCTATGCCCAGCAGTTGTCAGATCTCGGTTTATAGATCAAAATGACAAAGTACTAAGAGTACTTACCGGCAGTGAACTCGGTCCCAGCAAGTTCAGCAGTGTGAAGAAAAGCATCCAAATCACCTTCTTGGGTAACACTTTGAAGTTTGACCCAATTTGGTCCTTCATTGGTATCGGTAGTGTGCTGTTCGCTAATGATTAGTAACATGGCTGAAAACTCTTTTAGCAGGAAAATGGTAAAAGTCATACCAGTTTTCCTTCGTCAATTCCAATGGCCTTTTGGCCCTTGAATCTAGATCGAATGACGGCTCTTCCTAGAGAGCCTGTGGGCTTGTTTGCTCTTGGCATGACGGAAAGGAAAAGTTTAAATGGTCAGGTTCACTGATAGAAAAAAAGTATAAGGCAACCTTTACGAGAAAATTTTGAGCAGTCACACAAACCAATGTCAGTTGAGCCTAGCACAACCTCCAGCCACATTGAGCTCACCAAAACCCAGGAGAAAATATAAAATTGAAATAAACTATGACACTCATGCTATTATACACATAAATGTAAGTCAGCTAAAGCGGTTCAAAAGTAATGGTACGAGCGATTTGGTCTAGCTTGTTAGCATGTCTTTGCTTATCTCAGCCTTAGCAAAAATGATTTTGAACTTCATGATGGCTTTTCTGGTCAATTTTTGAACATGGGCAATTTAGCTTGTTAAATGAAAACGAAGCATTTATATGATTTCAGTAATATAACCTGACAGCCTAAATAGACTTTAGTAACTTGCTAATAATTTATATACTGATAAGGGCGATGAAAAGCAACGCACCTTCTTTTACTAAAAATCTTAGCTACAGCAGTATGGAAACGTATTTCGGATACATCAAATGCGCTCAAGATGCCCTTCAGATATTCAAAGCATGCCATCTGGGAGTACTTCCAAGAGTTCGTAGAAGATTATCTGACCGTGAACGATCTACCATTCGCTCTGGGTCTGTATTTGTATGGTATGAACGAGAAGCTGGTATGAAGCGCTGGACTGATGGTAGAAGCTGGTCACCTTCAAGAGTCTCCGGAAGCTTTTTGACATACAAGGAGTTGAACTGCAAGCAAAAAAAGCACCTAAGTCAACCCGATCAGGCCGTCTATAAGAGGAATGGATTGATCAAACAGAGCTTCAGTATCACTACCCAGTCCAATGACAAGATTCATTTGATATCATATTTCACCGATGCAGATGTGTCCGACAGAAAACTCATATGCCCCATTGATGACCCTGAGCTTGCAAAGACTATTGAATCTCACGGAAAAAATCAGTCGATAGCGAGGGTCTTCAAGAGCGAGCATCCGGTTTCCGAGCACACTGCATCTTCTCAGCTGCCTCAATTACATTGGCAATCGCCCGTTCCAACCACAACAGTACGTTATACTGAAGACGAAGACAACAATACTGTATCCGGCATGAGCATAGCCACCACTCCATCTCTTGTTAACAGTCCCGATTGTAACTCTGTCTCAACTACTTCACTAGAAGAATCGCAAGATCATCCGGCACTTTTTGCACTCAACATCATATCCAAACCTGACTCCAAACCCCACAGTAACGTTGATATGTCTAATAAGATACAGCTACCACCAATTGTGCTTCCGAATGAGTCCTCCACTGTCACTAACAAATACACACAACCAACAAATGGCTACTGCAGGCTTCAAGAGGATGAGAGGCAGCTGAGGGCGCTGTCTCAACATCTTCAACTTTTTTAGTAGAATAAAGCGTACATAATTTGTAAATATAAAGATAAAAGTATACAAAATTTTTGCATATAAATAGTAATAATAAGTAAATAAATAATAATTTTGTGATAATATTATAATTTATGTCCAACAAAAATTCTAGTTTATTTATATTATTTTGTTATAAAAATTATAAGAATGGTAAATAAAATTATTAATAAAAAAATCTTCTCAAAAAAATATTATATAATTTTAAAGCACATAAGCATAACACACGTAAAATTCGTCAACGGGCTGGTTGCGATCATTTGAAAAAAATGCTTCGAACCTAGAGAAAATCTTTCACTAACAATTTATGGGACTATGAGCTTTAGTAGCAACAGCAACCAAGATATGTAGAACCAATATGATCATGAATGTATATTCAGTGGCTGGGATGTATACAGCAGTTACCTTTGTAGAGAGCATAAGCTCCAAGCGATTCAGTCCTTCGGCAGGGTTCACAATTACTTTGAACTTATATAAGTCATTGAAGATACATTTAAGATACTCTCTTAGTTCAGATAGCGAGTTAATAAAATTTTAAGATCACGCGGATACCCATGGCTATTGAATTGGTAAAGACTCAGCCGGATCTTAACAGGGCAGAGAAGGTAAACATACTGGTTCACTAATAGCAAAAGCTCTGAGCTACAGCAGACTGTAAATGCAACGGTCACGTTAGACGATATTGTAAGGCGGAAATGAATTTACAACAGCAACCCGAAAGAAGAGAATCTCGAAGGAAAGATTAGATACATATATGAGCCTGATAGAAAAATATGAAGAGGAAGCTCAGTAGAATGAAATTAAAGTCATTTTAAAAATTCACATCCAATTTAGATTATTCTAAGGAAAACGAAGCAACATCAGCCTCAATGAACTTTGACGATCTGAATGTAGCTCAGCAGGAAGAAGATAGCATGAAAAATGATATCAGAATATAAAAGAAGATAACATCCAATAAGAGCAAGAGAGGCAAAGTACCGCTGATATAAACACAGATTTAATTAGTAGCCTGGAAGCAGCAATTACTATGACAAAACAACGCAAAACAGCAGACGCACTGCGTAGAACTCCAAACCCACTGACCAACACTTTCATAAGGAAAGTGGCTGAATCGCGACATTAAGTATGAAAGGAACTATCCATGTAGTCACAATAATGGAATTCAATATCCTACCTCCAACGAGAACATCCCGGACAAAATATTCACAAAAAATGATCAAAAAAAATTTGGTAATAGCCATACTGAAAGTGCAAGAAGTCTTCTCAGAGGCAATATCAACGTGAAAGAAAACCTGAAAGAAATACTTTAAACAAAGAGAATCGACAGACATACTACATATGTAAGAGATATTAGCGAAACAGACTAAAGAGCTGTTCTCGAAACGTCAAGTAATTCAAATACACACCCAAAGAACCATAACTATCATATATAAACCAAGGAGACTGTCGGATTGAAACATTAGTTTGCAATGTGATCAACATATGTGCGTCAGCTAATAGAAAAGGCATGATTGCTTTGTTCAACAACTTGATGCAATTTTCCACCAAAACGTAGAACTACACAGCAGAACCATGATAATAAAAGCTCTTGTTTTGCTGCTGAGGGCTTCATAAAGCCTGACATGGCAAATTGTATCTTGAAACATAAAGCATCACGAGCCTAGCCTACACGAGATAAAGTTCATATTGTTTTATAAATCTCTACGAAACCTTATAAAGGCTGACTCCCTTTGAACTTACTTCATGGGACTCATAAGTATTCATGAGGCTACATAACTCCTCACCATATTCATTACGAGCTTATTCGGCGAGACTTTATAGCCAGTGACTTTATTTTTTTATAAACATTGGTGCAGGTTCATATGGCAGGTGGCTTTATACCACAACACAGCAGTCTCGGCAGCAGGTGTAATAACACCCAGAGCAAAAGCGCAGACACAACACGACAGAAAGGGAAATGATGCCAGCTACGGCGGTAGCAAGAGAAGCTAGCTTGTAGGTGATAGCCTGGGAAGCTTGAGGATCGCATTGGACATTGCAGGAATTAAGATCGCAGTTGTCGAATGTGCGAGGGTATTGGCTGTAACAATCGGAAACACATTGCGGCGAACAGTTACTTGCCGAAGCTAGCAGAGAATTGGCGTGGAGTTGGCAGTACACTGCTACAGCAATCAAGAGAGTTACAAAGATAAAAAGGATCCAGTCGCAGAACGAGCATCCCGAACGCGATGGATACGAGCCAGCATATCGATTTTTGCTTCGGGAGTACGGTGACGACTCGGCTTCAGAATATGGAGAAGGAGAGCGGGAAGGTTTGAAGTTATGGGCCATGTTAGGCGAAGGATCATAATAAGAAGGATTTTTCACGGGTATATATTGTGGGGCCGATTTGCTACTTGCCATGGATGATAGACTGTAATATCCTTTATCCATGCCGACGATATTTTCAAGGGAATACGTGAAGTTTAAAGGAGTGTGATGAGTTTTCGAGGTAGCGTAGAAGAAGCGTGAAGCAGTTGCACGCTAAAGATGTGGTTAGGAGTCAAAGAAAGAGAAGCTAAATGGCTTGGTTTGTGACAGATAATTTACTAGAATATGCAAAGTTGCACAACCATCGACTCCGACATGATCCCGCAAGGTAATTAATCTTTTTTTGGTTAATTAAAAAGTACTCGAAAACGATATTCATAATCTTTCATAACTTAAATGGTCAAGGGCATAGACTTTCCACTGTCTATGAGATAGATATCTATGGTTTGATGTTAAGAATTTTCTTAAATTAAAGTCATGTCAAACGAAAAAGAGATTTTCGACTACGACTTAAATGGTCGATCAGTTTATCATTGAGACACCGCAGCCCGTAGCAGTGCGCACTGCTAAAGCAATGCTTAAAAGTGAAGGGCAACTTTCTATTAAAGGAACAAAGTTCTCGCTTAACACTGTGCGAATACTAGCTTCCCTGGAGAAAGGTAAAGGCGGAAAAGTCGTCAATATCACTGGTTTCTTTTGAAATTCTAGCATCTAGTACTTAAATCCTATGCGTCCAATCCGTATATCAATAAAATTGATAGTATGTTGTACTTTTGATTTGAGCTATATACAATTGTCTAAGCAAATAGCATGCTAATTTCGTATCATGAAGTAGCAAAGGGTCATTGCTTATCATGAGGCAATACTTCACACAGTTTTATCACTCCTTACTGCATATATATCGACAGTATCGACAGTAATGAACTATCTTATGCAATTGAATTTTTGGGTGATCTTCAACGTCATTAGTAGCAGGTACCTCCTCCTTTTGACTAAAGGTTGCTGTCGTAATGCAAATATGACTGTTGCTGTTTCTTCTATCATCATTTCCCTTACATCGGCTTTAATCGATCGCTAAGCATTCTTAACATTCTCTCCTTGATGTAGCTTCTGTTGCGTATAAGTCCTGAATAAAAGTATTCAGTGCTACACGCGTTAGTTAGCTCACCGTTGACTACCAAAAAGGAGATAAAGGCTTTGCTTCGAGCCTTTCATGCTCTGTTAATCGCTCTAAATGGGTTTATGTTTCAAACGTTCGTTATCACGATGAAGGAAAGGAAAGGATACATTTCCTCATTCATGTGCAGCTCCGCAGTATGACCATTATAGTCCTAATAGCACTAAGACAGTGAATCATGGGCTCGCCAAGACGAGGTGACATAAGTGTTTTAAAGCGCTCTAATTATAAGCTGCTATCTTAAAAGACGTGCAGTGAGGCTCAGATAACATGATTATGGCTGGCAATGGTTCTTGTAACCAAGCCTTTAAAAAAGCTCTGCACACTCCGATAGGGTCTACAGCAGTCCATTAGCTCGACCAAACTTGTACCACACAAACCACTCGTACATCTCCATACGAAATTCGATATTTTACATCAGGAGCAAGCCATGGCTACGAATTTGCCTCCAGAGCTCCCAAATGATTGCTTCACCATTCCAACACAAGTGGACATTGCTATCAACTTGTTTTGGGAGACGCTCAAAGAGAATGACAATTTCTTACTCCAGCATATAAAAGCCCGCAAAAACGCGCTCTTCCGGGGAATGATGGGCACTTTGCAAAATGTGTATGTATTTGAAGGTGTCAACATACAAGGTTGGGAGTACTAAAGATTAACTTGTATGACAGATTTGATACAAAGCAACCACCTTATCGAATTCTTTATCGACGAGGAGCTAGTACTATCTGTATTCAATTAGCGGTTGCGGAAACAGAAAAGCAGATCGACTCGGCTTGGAACTGGGTACAAGGTATGCTGGTGAATAGAGTGCTGATTTAGAGCTGAGGTCACCTATTGACATACGATTTATAGAAAATCTGGCACCCAAAGTCGATGTACTGGAATCTAACTTGGAAAAGGAAGAATGGATTGCTACCAAGATCAATTCCATCGTGACCAGAACAGGTGAATACTTGTTACGATTTCGGTACAATGCTTAAGGATAACTCATATTGTGTTTTAGATACCGGAACCGACGAAGTTTCCGTAGATGTTAATGTGAGAAATGCTTCAAGGAGTTTCCGCCAAACTTTTGATATTCCATCCTCTGAGCACTTGGTCAACTGTAAGTTTGAATCCCCAGATCTGTATGAAAAGTTTCTGATGTTCTGACATGAGGTATCAGATTACTCGGCTGCATATCACACCTCGAGATTAACCAGCCAAGGATGGCTGTACATCAGTGAAAACTACGTCGCATTTTATTCATTCCTTTTGGGAATAGAAACTAAGCTTCTTGTGGAGCTGAAGGACATTCAGGACATAAAGAAAGAAAAGTCTAAGCGAGGCGTCTTCTCTGATGCTATAAAGTTGGTTACCAAAGATAAACAGGAACATTTCTTTTCGAACCTCTTTAAAAGAGACGAAGTCTACGACACTCTCATTCAGCTGACTGGACTTGCCATGCAAAGACTGCTCAAAAACACATCAATGGGATCATCACCTGGAGCCGAAATTATTGCCATCAATACTGCAGATGATATGGTGCCTAGCGAAAAAGAGATAGCCGCTATCAAATCACTTCCAGCTGCCGAAGTTCAAAAGTTGGTTCAACCGCTGAAAATGAATCTGGCCATGCAAAAGCAGAACGAATTGTTCCGGATACATTTTAGACTTCCTGCATCAGAAAACTTAAACTATGAAGTACCTGTTAACTATATACCAGAGGAAGCGCAGAAACAAGAAGCAGATGGATCGAGCAGCCCAAATCAAAACCAAGCAGCTGCTGGGAACTTCACAGGAAAGCTTTCTATATCAGAGGCATACCTCACGTTTGAATCTACGGATAAGCTTAAAACTCTGGAATTCGTGCTTCCCCTTTATACGATTAGAAGAGTGGAGCGGTTAAATGGCAAAGGCCAAGCATACGCGCTCAAGATGGTTACATGGCACCAATCTAGCCATGTATTTCATTTGAAAGGGTAAGATTCGCTTACTCTCAAATTTGTTCGTCGCTATCTGCTAACTTTATCTGTAGGCAAAATCTCGTGTGTGAACAGTTCTGTGAAGTGCTCAAACATAATTTGAAGAGCCAAATCAAGTTCATGAAAGATTTGAAGCAATTTTTGGCAACATGCGAGTCGGAAAGATTGTTAGCAACTGACGAATCGAAAGCAGAAGCTGATATTCCTGGTGGTTTGGGGCTCAAATTTGGTTTCTTGGGTGATCCTAAGAAGTTGAAAGATCGTAGTAAAACCAAACTGTGGAAGCAATATCTAGAAGGTAACGGTTCAAGCGTACGATTTCATACCCTGTATAGGGACTAACTTTATCACGTCTTCTAGCCAACGGTCGTAATCTGACGATGATGAGAGCAGTAAATTTTGCGAAACTTATAAGGGTTGGCTTGCCCAATCGATTGCGTGGTGAAATCTGGGAAGCTTGCTCGGGTGCTATGTACCTACGGTTTATGAATCAAGGCCAGTTCGAAAATATATTAGAATCACATAAGGACAAACTCTCTCTCAGTCTTGAGGAAATTGAAAAGGATTTGAATAGGTATAAAGTTGTGCACTCAGGCTGGTCATTCATAATATGATTGCAAATGCCTAACATCACTGCTTTATCACAGATCCTTGCCTGAATATGCAGCTTACCAAACTGAAGAGGGTATCAACAGTCTGCGACGAGTCTTAACAGCATACTCCTGGAAGGATCCTGAACTTGGCTATTGTCAGGCTATGAATATCGTGACATCGGCCATATTGATGTAAGCCAAATTTCTTTATTTTGAAACTGTACATTAGTTGATTCTGACAAAACTGACTTTTCCATTGTAGATACATGAGCGAGGAGCAAGCATTTTTCACATTAAGTATACTCTGCGATAGTTATCTTCCTGGATACTACAGTACCTCCATGTATGGTGCTCTACTGGATCAACTTATTTTCGAGCATCTTTTGGAAACCACTATGCCAATATTACATGAACACTTTAAGAAAACAGATATCCAATTATCTGTTGCATGCTTACCATGGTTCCTTAGCTTGTATATCAACTCGATGCCTTTACTTTTCGCCTTCCGAGTATTGGATTGCTTCTTCATGGAAGGGCCCAAGATACTTTTCCAAGTTGGTCTCGCTGTCCTGAAGATCAATGGAGCGGAACTATTGAAGGCTACAGATGATGGTGCATTTATGCATATTCTGAAAGATTTCTTTGCTTCTTTGGATGAACCAATATATCCTAACGCTGATACCGCTAGAGCCCGTAGTTTGACCAAGTTTAACGAACTGCTGCTCGTGGCGTATCGCGATTTTAACCTGGTCACCGATGAAAGCATTCGCCAGCTACGAAAGACTCATCAATTGAAAGTGGTTGCTGGTATTGAATCTTTTACCAAGCGTTCAGCCATACGAAATCTTAAGGACACCGCGAATTTGTCTAAAGACGAACTCGGTGTTCTTTATGACAAGTACTACAATGCCATATACTATGATGAAAAGCGCAAGGAACGAAATGACGCCAAAATGGATTATGTGACCTATGAACGCTTCATGGGTAGCTTAGCGGACTGGGCAAAATTTACCGCCAAAGATCGAACTTCTGAACGTCAAGTGCAACTTCAAGTCGGCCAAACATTTATGAAGAGGTTCTTTGAATATCTTGATACCAAAAATGTTTCTGGCTTGACTCTTCAGGATGTAGTATCAGGCATTGGCCGTATTGTTAAAAACGGACTTATGGAGCAAATCGAGTTCTTCTTTAGTTTGCATGACGGGGACAAAGATGGCTATCTGACTAAAGAAGAAGTACTGAAACTATCTGAAACGCTGTTATGGTTGTTCCGAGAAAAGGGCGAAGGCGAGCATTTGACTGGTGTGTCTGGATTTCTAAAGCATGCCTATGAATACTTGGAGCCTAAACCAGAGCAACCAGATAGCCCGGATCGATTCCTCTCTACTGCTTCCTGCAGGTGAGTCTTAGATTTGCAGCAACCAGTATATCTCCTCAGCTGAAGACATGTTATTAAGAACTTTTTTTTTTTGCCGTTTTAGAATGATCATTTTGGCTGATGAAACTTTAGAGTTCTTCTTTGACCATGAATTTGCTCAGTCCTTCCAATTGACGGAAATGCCCATTGAGCGCCAGAACAGCCTCAGTCGAGAAATATTTGACAGTTTGTTTACTGCAGGCACTCGGTTTGCCACTGGTAGAGGAAAACGACGAGGACTTTCAAGAAGTAGCTCTAAAACGCCTTCTACTACTACGCTCTCTTCCGGCATGGCTAGCCCAACCTCTGGGCCAGGTGTGACGGATAGTCAAGTAGGCGTAACTGAGACTGACGTCGCTGTGGCCCAAGCGGAAACCAATGGTGTACAAGAATCACCTAAAGCGGAAGTCGAGAGCAACATACCAGAAGAAGAAGAAGTGGATGATGAAGATGAAGATGAAGAGGATGGAGACGTTTTAGAAGAAGTTGATCGTTTACTTGACGAGTTTGAGAAATCTTAAGCAGCTAGTATTGTCCGTTTATGTAGTCTTTTTATAAAATTACCAGAGCTTGCCCTATAAGGTTGTTCTTTCCCTCAGCCTCTTTTGACGAGCTCTCTTTAACCTTTCTCTTAACCTTTGAATCTCACTACCCAGGAGGGTCAATCATGACCTCTCATCTTGCACATAAGCCAGACCCTCCCAGTCATGACCTCTTGCCTCCCACACCAACGTCTCTATACAACCAAAAACTGACATTCTCCATGCCAACCACTCCGCCACCACTGCCACCTCCCCATGCTAACACAGCCAACACCATTGACCAAGAAACTTGGAATCGGCTCAACCTCAACTACAAGCCTGCCAACTACAACTTGAATTTGCCTCAACAGAGAAGCAGTGACTCTGACGGACCACCAAAAGAGCTCCGCTTTCCGTACAGTCAAGCTCAGCCACCTCCTGGTGGACTGGAGTATGCTTGGGAGCAAAAGTATGGACTAGTGACACCCGCCAACTCACAGCAACAGCAACCTGCCGTATTTCGACAATCAGCCCCATCCGGGTATTTTGCACGCCATGATTCTCGACCGCTGTTGCCTTCTGAGCGCTATGATAGGCGCTCATTTGTCATGCCGACGGAAAGGTACCGCCAGATACCAAGGTTATCCTCTAACAATAATCAATATGTATTACCACCACTGGATCGCTATCACAATCGCGAGCCACCTAGTCCACCACATTATGCACCAGCTCATAGAGATACCCGAATAGCTAGCCTTCCTCAATTACCCAGCGAGAGCCGTACATCTCAACAAAGTGGTAAGTCATCTTTTGCTTTGCCATTAAAAGCGAGAATGTCTGTATTTTTATACTATCACTGTTCGATGGATGGTACTTTTCGCTGTCTTATATGTTACCAAATTGGTTTTAAATACTAATCGTTCATGCTCAGGTGGAGGTTATCATTCTCGAGATTCTGAAGATCAAACTCCGGCATACCAACCTATACAGCCCAGTGACCAACAGCCAAGGTTACAGGAAAGATATTCAGAAAATCAATTAAGTATTGTGCCTGACGGCCCCAATCACGCACAACGCTCGCAATCGGTTTCTTATGGATCTATGTTCAATCAAGTTAAGCAAGATCGCGACCGCCATAAGGAGCATGAACTCTTTCTCAGCAAAGGCACGCCACTTGTTTATCCTGGCTTGCTATCATTGGTAGCACAAGAATTCAAGAGACAGGTCGAAGTAGGCACCAGAATCAAAGATGGTTTGGAGTACAAAAATGTGTTTGATGGTCGACAAGCCGTCACCAAGCTTTCGCTCATCATCTGCACCAACAACAGAAAATTAGCTCTCAGACTGGGCCGTGCGCTAGAATTTCAAAAGCTATTTCACGACGTCAGCTATGAGCATCGACTACTGGACTCAGATCATGAGCTGTATCAGTTCCATGATCATGTTATGCATATTACTAGCTATAGAGAAACTGATCTCGATATGACTGGCAAGGAAGAGATACCTGATGAAAAATATGAAGAGTCCGAATCATCGTTTGAAGTCAATTACGATGAGCCAGTGTCCGGTGTCTACACTGAATTGACCAACTGCTACTCGCCTACCTGCACTGGTAGCCGACCATGTTACAGCCGATCATGTCCTAAACGATTCATTCAGAATCATGTTGAGGATTCAGGATACAGGTCATCATTGAATCGATCTGTCAGTGCCACATTGTCGCATACCCCGCCGCAAGAACTTTGGGTTAATCAAGTATCATCAACGATTGTTGATAGTTTGACAAAACAAGATCGCAAACGCCAAGAAAATATCTTTGAATTGATCTATACTGAGAAAAACTTTGTCACAGACATTGAATATGTCTACCAGGTAAGCAGTGGATTAATACCGGGAATGGCACTATTTCCACGGGTGATTAACAGATGTTGGGATAGATGTGGATAGTACCTCTTTTGACCACAGACGCCATACCTTCCTCTCGCCGTGATCATTTTGTTCATACTGTATTCTCCAACATCACGGCAATTCACGAGGTTAATTCAAGGCTGCTGTTTGCCTTGCAAAAGAGGCAGAGTGAGCATCCAGTAGTATCTCAAATTGGTGATGTTATGTTGGCTCATGTTGTAAATTTCGAGCCGTTTGTTGAATACGGTGCTCGACAATATGGAGCAAAAATGGCTTTTGAAAGAGAGAGGGCAGTCAATCAGGAGTTTGATGCGTTCATCAAGGTAATGTCGTATTTTGCAACATGATCTATTAATGATCGTAGTTGACCATTTTGAGCTTTTCCAAAATTAGGAAGTTGAACGAAAGCCGGAATCTCGCAAATTAGAAATCAATGGTTATCTTACCAAGCCTACCACCAGATTAGGACGGTACAATTTGTTACTGGGAGAGATCTTGAAGAACACTCCCGAAGGACATTCGGATTGCGTGGCCATTAAGAAGGCCATGGATATCATCACAAAATTCTTGCGTCGAGTGAATATCGAATCAGGCAATGCCAAGAACAAATTTGATTTGCGGCAACTGCACGACAATATGAGTTTCAAGAACAAGTCTGATGATACGGTATGAGAAGGAGAAAGGAGTCAGTGTTATTTTCGAATGGGAATCGATCTTTTTACTAATGCCCAAACTATATCGAAGAACTTGGATTTATTGGCGGAAGAACGACTTATCATAAAGCAGGGATCATTGAAAAAGACGGCAGCTTTAGACTCTACAAATTATCAGCTAATCTTATTAGACAACTATCTTTTGATCACCAAACTCAAAGTCGTGGGTTTGGAAGAGCATTACACTGTCCAACGAAAGGTAAGATAAGGGGGTTTTTGAGCTAGAATGAAATATAACTAGCATACACTAACTCTCCGACTATAGCCAATACCTTTAGAACTACTCATGGTCGGTGTACCAGAACAAACTCGAGTTAGGCGGGCCAGCTCGATTTTGCCTTACGCCAGACCAGGCTCTGCTATACCCAATGTGAATCTCTCTGTCAATGCACCAGTGTGGCCGACTGTGACAGATGTGGGCGGCTATACCTCTAATAAAGGCGGATTCCCCATTTCTTTTCACCATGTTGGACGCAAAGGATCAGGGCATTTCACTCTTTATGCTCCTACACTCGCAGCAAGGCGACCATGGATCGACAAGATAGAAAAACAGAAGGAATTGTTTATGAAGAATCGCCGCATTTTTGAATTGGTTCACATATGCGACCGGCTATTCTGTCTTACTAACCGTGTGAACCATAGTGTATCGTTTGACAATGGTCGGTACTTTCTTCTTGCTGCGGATCAAGGTGTCTACCTTGCTAGGGCAGGTGATATTGCTCCTCCTCGAAGGATCCTTCACCTTGACCACTGCACTCAAGTCCAAGTCATTGAAGAAACTTTTACTGTTCTTGTGGTCGCTGACCGTGTACTATGGGAGTTCCCATTTGATATTCTTCACACTAAGCATGGTGAAAAACCTGATGCTGGACGGAAGTTGAGAAACCACACCTCGTTCATCTTCGTGGGTGAATGCCTGAACAAAAAGCTTATTTGTATACCCAAATCATCCACGCTTAACTCGTACGTAAGCACGTATGAACCAACGTTGCCGCGTGAGATCAAAAAGAAGTCTGCCTTTGGACGAACCAAAAACCAGCATGAGGTTGGTCTTCGGTTCTTCAAAGAGATCTACATACCCGGAGAAGCTTGGTCAGTTGACCTGAGCCCCACTAAAATGTTTATAACTTGTCAACGAGGTGTTCAATTGGTGGACATGCGAACCACTAATACGCAAGGTAAGCCATAAGCCATCAAAACCGGTGACCATATGTATGTCATTAACCCAGAACTGTATTTTAGCTTTACTAGATCCAAATGATCCTGACCTTGCGTTCATACTTGACAGAGAAAGACCAGACTCTGGTCTAAATATTCGCACGGGTGTAAAACATATTTGCACATATCGTATTGACGCAGCTGAACATCTTGTTTGTTATGATGGTAAGGGATTTTGTGTCTGTGTGTATGTAAGCTCGCTCACATGACAACATTATTAACATTTTTTCTTTGTCTTTAGAATATGCCTTTTACATTGATGGAAAGGGCCGACGTAAGAGAACCGGGTTTCTCATTGAATGGGAGGGTCAGCCAGAGTCCTTTGCCTTCCATTATCCATATGTGCTAGCATTTGAACCATCCTTCATCGAAGTCCGCCACATGCTGACAGGCGAGCTGGAACAAATCATTCCTGGTATTGATATGATGTCTCTTTTGCCGTCCATGCGTAAAGGCACTATTCGCGGCGCCATGACCGACTCACACAACGACGTTTACCGAGTTCTTTTTGAACTGAAGTCTCTCGTCAACCCCAATGAAAACAAAAATGCCCCCTCCCAACTCCAATCACTAGCATATCGACAGACCAACCAAGTGAACCACTCGCCACCATCTCATCATACGTGGAACACGTCTCGCAACCTGAAAGGATAATCACCCCTTGTTTCTTACATTTCCTAATCATGTTATCATCACCATTATTCATTCTGTATCAAACATATTTTTGTATAAAACGTAAAGGCGGTGCTTGATTGCACTTACCACTCTGTGTAAAAATGAAAAAAAGACAGCCTGTTCACTAGTCTGAGAATGACATCGTTTGAAGCTGCGGACAAACTGCTTGGTATTGATATGTATGGGTTTAAGTTTGTAGGTTGAGCTGTATACCAAAATAACTCGCACAGTTCGAATTGGTGGCCAAAATTGTTAAATCTTGGCTTTTGCCCCTGCGTGTTTCACAACGAACGACTTAGAAAAACAAATTCTGGAGATAGGCGTCAAAGACGACTATGAGACAATATATAGGGTATGATAATCTTGCTTTCACATAAAAAACAAGAATAACAGCGTATATGTATTACCGCGTCAGCAAGTGATATGATCACACCATATACCAGTGACCGTTTATACTATAAAGTTAGAAGCAGGAGATCGCCTTTTCAACATTGGTCTCGTGAGCAGGCAAGTCAGAAGGTCTCTCCTCAGATAAGAGGCTCTCATGACGTCCCCCTTTAAATACCAATTGATTATCCCCAACAAGCTTCTTCTTTTCATTCGTACTGTTATTTACTCATGAAGCTCTCACTCATCTCCTCTGCCCTTTTCCTGGCCGGTTATACCTTTGCCGCTCCTTTCAGAAATGCTAATGATATCGCTCCTTTGTACACCAATCCTGAAACCGAAGCTATTCCCGACTCATACATTGTGGTGTTGAAGGATCATGTCAAGGAAGACATAATGATTCACCATTGTGGTTGGGTCAACACCATCCATGCCGAAGACACTACATCTTCCTCCTTCCTTGACCCTTCTGTAGCTGCGGGCATTAAACACACTTTCACTTTGCCCAAGGCAACCGGATACTCCGGACGCTTCACCGAACGCACTCTAGAGCGTATTCGATCATCACCAGATGTAAGTAAAACTGCGAGCATGGGGGCTAGATCAGTCATTCTTTGACATAGTCATTGAGCGACACCTGGTGATAGGTTTTAATTTTATCCCACGGTATTTTAATAATATTCATGATTATAGGTCGCTTATGTCGAGCGTGACTCCATGGTATATGCTTCTGAGCTGCAACGTAATGCTCCTTGGGGTTTGGCTCGTATCTCTCATCGTGAGCCTTTGAGCTTGAAGACGTTCTCAAAATATAGTTATGACTCCGAAGGTGGCAAGGGCGTCAAGGTTTACGTTATTGACACCGGAATCAACATTGCACATGTCGACTTAGAGGGAAGAGCAGAATGGGGTGCAACCATTCCTGACAACGACGAAGACGAAGATGGTAATGGCCACGGTAGTCACTGTGCTGGTACTATTGCCGGCAAGCGCTATGGTGTTGCCAAGCTCGCGCAGCCAGTTGCCGTAAAAGTTCTCCGAAGTAGCGGCTCAGGCACCATGAGTGACGTAGTCAAGGGTGTCGACTGGGCTGTGGAGCAACACAAGGAAGATGAGGCCAAGGCTCAAGCAGTTGGCAAGAAATTCAAGGGTTCCGTGGCTAACATGAGTCTGGGTGGTGGCCGATCAAGAGCATTGGATGCTGCCGTCGACGGTGCCGTTGATGAAGGTGTTGCTTTTGCTGTTGCCGCCGGTAATGACAACCGTGATGCTTGTGACTACTCTCCTGCTGCTTCAGTAAACGCTGTCACTGTAGGCGCTTCTACTGTAGATGATGAACGTGCTTACTTCTCCAACTACGGTTCTTGCGTTGACGTATTCGCTCCCGGTCTCAACATTCAGAGTATCTATAGAGGCAGCAAGTATGCCGTTGCTACCCTTAGTGGCACATCCATGGCCAGCCCTCACGTTGCAGGTCAATTGGCCGTCCTACTTTCGCTGAGCGAAGAGCCTTTGACACCCAAGGAAGCCAAGGAGAAGTTGTTGGAAATGGCTACCAAGGATGTCTTTGCCACCCTCCCCAAAGACACTGCTAACTTGCTCATCTTCAACGGTGCTGAAAGCGACGACTACACGTCCTTTAATGGCGATACCTACCAATACTAAGTTTGACCACTCCACACGACAGTAATTCTATGTGTTGATTCACCGATTAGAATTTTATAATGTCTATTTACATATCACAGTGCTCTTTCTGATTTTTCCTTTTCGTTTTTTCTTTTCTCTCAACCGATACTACCACCACCAAAGCGTGTTATCTTTGAAGTTTGTTTTATATACAAAGTTGTGCAATACAGGCCCTGTTGTTTCTATTATAATTTATCAATTAGTGATTCGACCATCGCTTTGCATTGTGCTTCACTCAAATATTCTGAGTTTTTTACGGCATTGGCCAGTAGGATGGTATATTGTGGGTTCTCAGAATTGACCCATATCCGTCCATTCATACCCACTGCTGTTTCAAAGGGAAAGTGTTCACCCAAAAATCTCAATATGGGGGTTTCTGGGTTCAGTAGCCTGTTAAACAGAGTTGCAATCAGTATATCATGTAATATGACGAACACGCGCGCGGATCACTGTGGAAAATCGCAAGTACCTTCGACAAAGGCCAAGTGAGCACCTAATCACAAATCCTCCTTTCAACTCTCCGTATCCATCAGCCTTTCCAGACGATGGATTGAAACATTGCAATTCTGGTTCCATGTCCTTGTTGGCCAGTGAGATTCTCGCATAGACCAGTGTACCAGGCACCAGATTGGGTTTGTTCTTTTTAGTCGCTCCTTCGAACGCAAGTACCGGCAAGATGGCGGCTTGAGCTCCTCCGATATCCACTCTATAGTACTCTGCAAGTCGTGCAACCACAATGCCTATAACCGATTCTCCGGTTGCGGCTACATACTGTTTACAAACACGTTAGTCAAACGGAACCCAATTTTTTTACAAACACTTTCTATCTGCGTACCCGACGTTGATTGCTTTCCAACCACCATTTGTTGCCTGGGTCTTGGTGTTTCAACACGCCAGCCTTCATGGAAACAATGTCTTCCTGGACTTGGGTCAAACCTGGACCCAATCGAACAAGTGGGACATCGTCATCAACGTTCATACTTGATTCGTCAGATTCGTTGTTGACTGATATCAGATCGCCGGGCAAAACGACCTTGAGATCAGAAGTCATTGTGAAGATTTTTTTGGCAAAATGTGTAAAGACGGGTTTTGAAGGGTTCTGAAGCGGAAAAAATTTATAGACACAGTAAAAGTGACTTTTTGGGACTTGCCTTTGGTGACCGTCCAATTCTTGCAACTACGCTTCTACTTTCGAAAGAGCATGGCCCAAGCTGATCGTCCATGCGAAATCTTCCCGTCGTCGCCCAACTGGTTCAGTACTTGCGTAGCAGCAGTGTGTTCTCCGCTCGGTCTCTATGTTTACGCTTCTCGGAATAAAGTGATCGCCTTGAACACCAATACACTTCGGGTCAAAACCTCCTTTGTAGCCTCGCAGCATAAACTGAACGCAATCGCCATACACAACACCACCTGCTTTACCAGTGGCCAAGATAAGGTTATTCGTAGCTGGGATTTGGAGTCGGGTGAGCCCCAAGGTGGTCATACTCGGCATCAGGTACGATAGTGTAAATTTTGTGGCAGAACGGTCTTTCACGCAAAGTCACTGACCACATTGAGTCTAGTCTGAAGTGTTTGCGCTGTGCTCGACACAGAATGGCGATATATTGCTTTCAGGCGATAAGGCTGGGCAATTGTCAATTTGGCATAGACCACAATCCACCGTAGCGTCCAAGGTTCATTTTTCTAGCGCGATCAAATGCATATCTCGCTGCAATGTAGATGATCAAGATATCTTTGCAATTGGGTAAGTACACAAGATGAGACAATTGATCTTGGGATATTTTATTAACATTAATTAGATACGCTAATGGAATGATTATTGCTGGTAAGGTAAATCAAGCAAACCAATTCGAAACTCTGTATCGGCTCGAGAACCAAATCGACGAGATACAGTCGTTGCAGTGGCAGGTTAAGGTCAGTGAGGAGGAGAACTCGGACGGTACAGTCAAGTGGCCAAAATTAGCATCTGGATCACGAGATGGTACCTTGGTGGTATGGAACGTACAGCAGGAAACCGTGTTTCGTAAGGTGACGCCGCCCAAAGATAAACAGCTTACGACCAACCAGCAGGCACGAAGCTTTATGGCGGCTGCTTGGTCCGTACATGAGGCAGACCGATTGTATTTTTCATCTTACAAGTAAGTCACTTTCAAAATTGACTTATTTCGTCTCGGTCAAAGGATTTATTCACAATTGCTTCTATACCTTTTTAGTGGCGACTTTATGATGATAGATCTTGATAAGCCTGTACCAAAAGCCAACAAGATGAAACGATTTTCAGAATTTCACACCCGGCCCGTATTTGGTCTTGACATAGTGGATCTTGGCCGATGCGCTATCTCGTATTCGATGGATAGAACTGTCAGTATTACCGACATAACTAAAGCTGAGCATGGTTCAACGTTCTAAAATTGTTCACACCTTTTAGATTGTGAAATGGGACGTTAAATCCATGAAAAAGTTATTTTCCATAAGAACAATGGGAGCAATCGCATATTCCATGGATGTAAGCAGGACCGACATCAACAAAATGGCTATTGGATTAGGCGACAGTAATATCAAGATTTGGACAATACCTATATCAGAAGACAGCTTCAAGCCTCAAACTTCTGGTGGAACTGTGTATGCTTCGGAAAACGTCTGGAAAGGGTTGAAAGGAAAAATAACCAAGGTATATACCGATTACCAGTGGTGTTGTGGCCCACATATATTCTGACATGTTTTCTCAGGTCAAATGGCATCCAACCAACGAAGGTTCATTGATATACGGCACTGAATATGGATCCGTAGGACTGATGGACACATACACTAGTAAAAATATAACATTCAAATCATACCACAAGTCAACTATATATTCGCTGGATTGGATAATTCACTCCGATACTTTAATGGATGTACTACAACAGCTGGAAGGCAACAGCCAGGGACCTTGGCTAGTGAGTAGTGATGGCAAGTCTATATTCCTCCATGATATCTACAAACAGCATAAGGCTGCATTGGATATCGACCAAATATTAAGTGAAACCAATCGTGATTGGATTGCGTCTGTCAAAGTAAGCAGAATTTATTCAGGCAACCCCGTTAATATCATGATACTGATGCCGGTGATGTTACCAGGAGAAGGGAATACAGCGATGCGACGTTGCTATCCACAATGAAGCTAGCCTTATTGCTATCGGCAATTCCGACGGATCGATTGAAGTTTATTCATTGAAAAGTCTAAAACTTGTATATACTGCGAACAACCAAACGAAGAGAACAAACAGCATGAAGTGGCGAATGACAAATGGTAGGATCATGTCGACGAATACCGCTGTAGTATATACATGTCACTGACTGTAATCAATCCAGGTACAGATGGAATATACCTGGCAACCGGCTCTGCAGATACCACCGTTTGTATCCATGTATTGTCGGACATACCACAAAATAACTCTCCAGGTGAGTTTGCATATGAGGTATGGTGAACTATTCTTCATGGTATATTTACATGTTTGTTACAGCTATACCTGTGCCGGCAACAGAATCTTTTCAAGTTTATCGTGCCCATTTACAAGAGATCACAGAAATTGCGTGGTGCCCTACTGGAAGTAATGAATTAGTTGCTTCTGCTTCTAGCGATGGAAATATTATCATATGGTCAATCGAATCTGGTTGCATTTTAAGCAGTATATCAACAATCGGTCGCATCAAATCGCTATGCTGGAGCCCAACTTTTCCAAGGTTTCTTTACTCCGGTGGCGAAGACCATTGCATTAATGTATGGAATTTATCTGACCTTCCTCCTTACGATAAGAAGCAAGTGAAAAGAATTACAATCGATTCTCTCAACCTGAACGCAAAGCTGATTGGGAGATCAGGCACAGAAAACAGCAAAGCTGTGCCAGCCAAGCGAGCAGCCGATGTAGCAACACCAAATTATCTTGGAACTCCTATACGCAAAAAAGCGAAAAGCTATGCCGATACGCAATTGCTGGTTGCAGTTGAAGCAGCCTTACAATCCAGAAATCGGATTGCCACTTGCTCAGAATGCTTACAACTAGCCGTCTCAGCTGGTAACACTGCGACATCGATCATGGAATATATGGTGAATGAAACCAAAAATCGTCTTGGTAATGGGCATGCCGATAGAAGAGAGCAATTTATCAGATATTGCTCTTTGATGCCTGAGACTGATCAGATTGGCGAGCAAAATTTATCATCGTTGCTGTTCAAGACAAAAAATGATGTTAGAGACCTGATCAATCAAGAAGGTAAAGGTCTTTGTAAGATTCTCATAATTCATGGCTGGTTTACTAAGTCACTGTCATGATTTCAGTTATCGCTTGCGACAGAACGGATGCTAGCAAGTCGCTTTCTGGCGTTTCCGATCTTAATATACCCACTGTCTTTAACCCAAAAATTATATTGAATACACTAACTAATAATCAAGCGCTTTTGGAAAATAATGAAAATGACACTAGCACCGTCACTTTAGAAGATTGGATAACTGTAGCACTAAGTCCAATGGGTAAGTTCGCAAGATACAAAAGGGTTGAAGTGATGTTGGTCTGTTCAAAAGCTAATACGTCTTGTCATTGCAGCGAGCCGAGACTTATGGGAAAGCAATATCACAAGACTGGCTGCGAAACTAGCAGCAACTAATAATCCTCATGGAGCCGTCATGTGCTATTTGGCCGTTTACAATGTCTACCGTGCTATTGAAGTCTATAGAAAAGCTAAACTCTTCAAGTAAGACCGTAATGAAGACTCTCCTTTTCTATACTACTACTAATCACGCAATTTTTTTTTGAACAATAGGGAAGCCATAGCAGTCGCGAAATTGCGCTTGCCACATGGTGATGAAATTCATAGTGAGCTTTTAAATGAATGGGGAGCAGAGTTGGAGATAAATTCACAATATGAACTCGCAGCCAAGTGGTAAATATTCAAGCAGCTTGTTATTGCATCACCTCGGTTTATACACTAATATTTATGAAACATTTCTAGTTACTTGCAATCCAAACGACCCGGATATGAAGTCAATACACTAAACGCTCTTGCTCGTTCAAGCGACTCCATCGCACTCTACTGGTCTGCGGCAGTTGCCAAAGCTATGAACCATTCATCAGCAAAAGAGCGGTTTAACTTGTGGGTAGCTGAAGTAGAAAGAGAAATGGCCTCAGATGAAAAAGATGAAAACATTGCCTTTTAAGGATGATCTTGTCCATAACATGGGACATGGGAGCCTTAGCAATGCTTCTTGGCTTCTTTTCTTTTTCCTTTTGTATATACTAGATATAAACTCTTTATTTTTTTCTCCATTTGCTTGGACTCTTATTAAAATACACTGGCTGAAGTCGTTGAAATAGATACGGCCGCTCAGCTCGGCTATGATCTCCAACCCATTGTCATTGTTGAATGCAGTCGATTTGCACCAGCGCCCATTGTGGTGGTTCGAAGAGAATCAACGCCCGATGGCCAACCACCTGTAATCATTGGTAAATACATTTAGCCTTTGTTGCATGGAATCGTATTGCCATAGACGTACAAATTAATTTGAAACATCCACAGTGCGAGGGGAGGGATTACCCAATAAAAACCCAGTGATCTTGGATCGACGGGTAAACCGACTACAGCCACTGGTAGTGATTGATCAACGAGAGGATCCAATGTTATTCGATGGTGGCGAGATGATGATGGGCAACCAAGCACCGATATTAGACGAGGCTGGAAATCCGTTTATGCCCGGATTGCCACAAGGAATGGGATTTGCGGACATGAATGGAAATAACGGTATACCTCAGATGCAAGGCATGCCACAGCCAATGCCAACGGGCAATAACTTACCAAGGTCGAGTTATTTACGGAGGAAGCCTCTGCGAGTGTTTCCTGCGTTTCAAGATGGAGATGATTCGATTACCATTGCTCATCCTTCATCCGATACTGCCAGCGAAAGATCATCGTTATCAGACTTTTCTTCAAATGAAAATGGATACCCAATGCCACACTTTCAAAGTAATCTTGCGCCAATACCAGAAATGCATGCGCCATATGGACCACCGAGAATGGCAAATAACGGCAACCGCCGAGTGCGATTTGACGAGGGTCCTCCACAGCAGCATTTTTATGAGCCAGAACCTTCAGATGACGAGGGGACGTATGAAGAAGCTTATGATCAGTACATGCCGGTAGGAGGTGATGGTGCAGGAGCTGGACCAATGCACCAAGCAAATTGGAACTATGCAGTTGAGGATCCCAATATGCGCATGCCTCAACCACAACCTATGCAACAGCAGCCTATGCCACCACAACAGTCTGCGTTTGACCCAAGTTGGAATCGACCGGTGACATGGGGCGATGAGCCTCAGCAGCTTCCAAATGGTAATTGGCCTATGCCTAAACCTCGATGGCGACTTCATCATGCTGAGGTATAGGCCGCATCAGCTCCTCCTTTTGAGTGTGGTGTCGTATGCCATCGCTTCTACTAAAAAGAATGTTTTATATCCTAGCTAACTAGTATCTTCTCTCCCTTGAGCTTGTTATTATTATTTTTACATTGTAAAATTCCCCAGTTCACTTGCTTATATATATACTGCACGACACAATTTAAAAATTGTTATATAGTAGCATAATGAGTGATGGCAATCATCCTTGATACCGTTGATATCCTGAGAGACTTGCCTGTACAATAATTACTCGGACTACACTATAGGTCTACCGTCCGCCATCATACATACGAATTGGTTTTTGTTTTATTGAATATTTAGACTACACTGTATGCATGAGAGTTTTTGATCTCACTCAACAAAAATGGCAGAAATACAATGGCGAGGCCTATTATACAACTAGTCTTTACAATGCCATTACTGGTATACTTTGAAAGAGTTGATGGACCAGTAAGCATCATTGAAGGCACTGGGGTTGTTCTGGACATAGCTATTGCAGCTGCTTCCAGGGCAGCCTGAGGAGCCCCAGACACTGCCGGCCCAGTCTCCACAGAAAGTGAGATCCACAACGATGTTGTGGTTAGCAAAGAAATCGTTAGGACAAGAGGATCCGAGAGGGAAAGCAGCATCGGGTTTTCCCCAAGTTGAAGTGTCTGGGGCGCCAGATTTGATGTTAGCGGGAATGGCGCTACGCTGGAACCACCAAATGTAAATGCCATCGGCACCCCATTGGGTGACATACACACCACCGCCAGCATTGTTCAAGTTGTCACCATATGAAGTGGCCCTGATTACATATACGTATTTAGCTTTATGTTCCAGACACAACTAACGTCACTTGCACTTCATTGTTGTACTTACTGGTTATTAGTGACTCCGCAACCTTGGTTGCTTGATTGACCGGGAGCATTGACCCAGCAGTTGCTCGTCACGGTTGTACCCTTTTGGTTGCGAGATGAGGGCATGGTGCAGCCTTGCTTGGTGTGCAAGGTCATTGAGTCGGTGCTTTGCTTATTAACACCCTCGAAGATATCTATTGCGAGGTTAGAATTGAGTTATCATAAGCGCACCATCAGATAACGAGCCTCTCACCAATTTCACCATTATTAGGCCAGTCAGGTCCGACGGTCCACATGGCAGGCTACAAGTTACTCAATTAGTCAATTGATTATGCACATCATTTGTTCTTCATTAACCTACCCAGGTACCACATCCGAAAGGAACATGGTTGACATCAAAAATGAAAAGACCCTTAGTATAAGCCTTCTTACTAGTGATGCGCACACTCTTGCGGCCAGCAGATGATGAAACAGTGGTATTGTCAGCCTTGATGATGACTGCACCGTTCTGTACCTTGGTCAAACCCAAGCTACTGGCAGTGCTAGCATCAACATACTGGACGAATCCATGAGTGGGATCTGAAGCAGTGAAGAAATCAAAGTTGCTGAGGAAGTTACTTCCAGACCAGCTGTCCTTTAGGGAATATGCAGCCTGGACACTAGACAGAGTAGTTGCCAAGAGAGATGCTGTAAAGAGCAGAGAGCGCATTTTATAGATGTGGAATATTCTGCAATTATGCGACTCGAATCACTCCAGCTTTATACCCTTACTTTTCTCCCGGAATACCGTGAATGTGCGACCTTCATGTTGGTCTTAAGATCACTCTCCCAGGGAATTCATTTCAGGTCACAATATGATGAGTTTAAACTTTGTGCGGTAAGTGTGCTTGGTAACCTGTTACTGGTAGCAAACTTGTCATCGAAATCCACCTATCAGAAGTAGTCTCTCAAATGAATCTAACTAACACACATATCCATAGCTACATTATTATACTTCAATCTTTTCATGATATTGAAAAATGAATAAAATTTCGTTCACCTAAAGCGGTGTAACAATAACAATGCATAGCACTGTATTGAAATATTAAATTTGTTAATGTTACACTGGACCGGCGTCCAAGAGGGACCCATCCCCATGCTGTATACCGCATAGTGGGAGCTCCAGAGTGGCTTACCCTACCGGCCTATGAGATATCTCAATAAAGTTAGTACCGTCCGCCTCACGATTCCCAACCTTGCGACAGTCCCACAACTACCGGCCATTTGACCAGATCGGTACAAATTTGTTCACAAAACTAAGGATATTAACCTTCCCCACCATATATCAATGCTCCATATGGTAATAGTGCTAAATGTAGAGCGAAAGACGCCGCCTACCTCTGTTACCTCACAAGTAAAATAAGATGTTCGCTACTATATGCAACTTTCAGGGCCCAAAGTACACATTGACCTCATATGACTATTGGCTTTCGGGCGTAGCCCTTATACCGCGCACTATGCTAATCAGGTTTGCGCCTCCGACATCAATTACTTGAAATGTTTGTTTCGGGTTTAATATAAATATATTAACTCTTTGTTAGTTTTGGAGACCAATATAGTATGCTTGAGCACGGGATGCCGAAATATGAGGCTAGCACATATAGTGCCATGCTACGGCGTATGCTTCATATAAGAGTTCTCGGATGTGATATTATAAAACTACATGTTGGAGTGTGCAATAGTGAGTTGTGTTGTTTTATACTCTATATTTTGCATTGCGGAATGTGGATAGTAATTTTTGTTTTGAAAACAACCTTTTCATCGGGAAGCTTTGATCTCAAAATTAAAAGCAATGTTCACTCGTCAGGTATTAGTCTCAAGTGATTGGTTTTGATTTATCAAAATACTTGCAAAAATAAAAAATATCATAAATCTGTGAAAAAGACGGGTATCATTTGTGAAGCAACATTTTAAACTTCCTCCGTTCACAAACGGTGCAGTTTCGGAATACCCACGTTATGCAATTAGCGTTTTTTTCATAAATGCTCTTTCTTCTGTGTTGCCGCACATCACTAATATTCAAGCTTACGATAGTCAACGACGAATACCTTTCTTTAAATCTTCCGAGTTCTATACAATTGGCTAAGTAAAATGACATATGCATTTTTGCCATGCGACAGATCAAGAGATCCTTGCGATACTGTATCGCCTCATATTGTCAAAGGTAGTAACAAGGGATCCGTTATTATATGTTATTTATCACTGAATTTATCTGTTAGTCAAATAAATGATATTCATAAAATGTTGTGTTCTATGGCTTTAAATACACAAGCAATTCGCAATTAATTATAAAATTGAAAATAGAAGATTTCTGTGTCATGTATAATTTACCTTTTTCTTACGATTTGAATATTTTGAGTAAACCAATGATGTGAAAAATAATGATACGAAGAGTGACAAAAGCGTTCTGTCGATTGGGCACGACATGCTTTTGTAGTTATGGATGGCTAACATTAAAGAGTTGAACTCGCAGATTTTATTTCAAAAAATAGTTTATTTTGAAATGACAAATGAAGTGAGCCTATGCGCTCTTGCAACATCAATTAAATGGTGGATTTTGTTCAGAGAATTATCTCTTGTGTGAAGCTCATAAAGTAAACTGTTTCATCAATGTCTGTTGAACCAGACCTTTTCGTCGAGCGCCATTTCAGTGAAGAAAGCTAGAAATGGCTCATCTTTTGGTAACCGTGTATTGTAGACTGTTATGGACTCTTACAGAGCTCCCTATCATTTGGACGCATTTAGCAAATCCAGTACGCAAGATGACAATCCATAATATAAGAACACATAACTCGAATGGTTGCATTGCGACGCGTCTGTGGTTACGCGACCGTTACACAAAACGTGGCGGCTAATATTCGTGATTGAGCCCATTCGGTGGCTTAGCTCAAAACTTTCCCAAATTATCTCAATGACTATACATGCCTGAGCTTCGGAAATGTAAAAAGAATAGGAGCACATTACTGAAAATGATATTGATATTTTATATTGTTACACCTATTTGGTACTTGGGTTTTATCGAGTATGTAGTTTTTAAGCATTTAAACTCAATTGGCAGTCACTGCTTCAAGTTGAAATTCCTTTGATATCTGTTGAAGTCGTTAGACTATCTATCTTGTAAATGGTCAGTCACAGTCGTTGGTACGGCGCAAGTAACTAATGTACTATGCATAGAACTTTCTATTGGCCATTTCTCGGCAATAGCAGACTCGTAAGGCAAATAGACAGCATATCCGTCAGCTAAATGAGCTGCTTTCTCGCACGCCTAGATAACTTTCAAAATTTAAGACGAGATTGATTTGCGACATTTGTTGCCACAACAAACGTGCATTAATTAGGGTATCATCATAGCTCCATGAATCGATATTTTTTTCGATTCTGATGACTATAGTGATGTAAATTTCACACGAAATTTCACTGCTTTTAGAACCTTTGAGGTAGTAAATGAATTGAGCCAAACATGTTCATAAACTCTTATGCAACAGTTGGGACAATGGACAAAGTACAAATATAAGTCAGTGATCAGAGTTTATTCTCAGTAACAACACAGTGGATCCTATAAAGTGGACGCCACGCCTAAATTTTCTAGCACGTGACTATTTTCTCCCAGCGAAATCTTTCCAAGCCTCCGCATATGAGTCTACTGGAGAGTGTCAATCAAGGTCTCTCTCTTTTTCTCACCCATGGCTCCTGGTAAATATCATTCGCATCTATCCTTAGAATGACAAATGGATGGATGGACGTATCGCAATGTAGATGGATCATGATCGATGGATGTGGATTGTCCAGCAATTTCTAGAAGATGCGCTTCGACAATTGCGATTCATCAATGCGTAGCAAAATTTTACATTTACACAATTCAATTGCAACAAGTTAAAACCTGAGAACACTAGCAGCTTGTAGATTCAGAACATACGATTTGCAACAAAACCGAGCACTATAACTTTACCTCGAATTATCAATATAATTTCCTCAACGACCATCCAGCCCAACAGCAATACCTGTCCTGTCCACTTGTCATTCAAATACTTCGTTTTTTAACTCGTTCTAATCGCTCTTCTTTATCTACAGTTGCTAAGAACAAGGCTCTTAATGCCAAGAAGGCTGCCCTTAAGGGTACCCAAGGCAAGGCTCAGCGTAAGGTCCGCACTTCCACCACCTTCCACTTGCCCAAGACTCTCAAGCTTGCTCGTGCTCCCAAGTACAGCCGCAAGTCCATTCCCCACGCTCCCCGCATGGACCAGTACCGTGTCATTCGTCAGCCTCTTAACACTGAGACTGCCATGAAGAAGCTCGAGGATGATAACACTCTTGTCTTCCTCGTTGATGTCAAGGCCAACAAGAGACAAATCAAGGATGCCGTCAAGAAGCTTTACGACGTTGACGCTGCCAAGATCAACACTCTCATCAGACCCGATGGTCAAAAGAAGGCTTATGTCCGTTTGACCGCTGACGCTGATGCTCTTGATGTTGCCAACAAGATTGGATTCATCTAAAGCACTCGCCTTTTGTTGAATACTTGTCATAATATTTTCGCACTTGCAATAAAAAATCAAGAATGCTTTAGAAAACCTATGTAGTCTCTGTTTAGGAGATCTAGGTTTTTGGGTTACAATTAAAATTGATTGTTCGAGTTGTAGTTGATGATATCGCGAAACTTTTTTTGTTTCCAAGTAAATTGGAAAATTTAAGCAAGCAGCAGCAAATGTAACACTACGGTCTAAATTGCCCAAGAGAAATAAGGTACAATGTATAGCCAGCCATATGTGCAGCGAATATGACAAGAGACAGCATGGTAGACCTTTTCAGATGAGTATACGCCATCAAAAGGGCAAGCGAGCAAACAATGTACCTCAGGTATTCAACCTGCAACTTGATACATGGTTTATGGCCCTTTTTGCTCCACAGCCAGCTCCACAGCCAGCTTAAGACTAATTGCCAACTGCTCACAGACATGCTAATACACGGCAACATTCACAATTTACATACAAGATATAAGAAGTAATAAAGACAACCAAAAATGTGTCTAGTATCTTTTATTATCCATCAAAAGCCAAAAAACTTTTTAACGGGTCTTGAAGTCTAAAATCGAAAGCAAGCAATCAGCCAAACTGGTAACATTTAACACCTCATGAGATAATGACTTGAGATAACTTACAGTCCAAAAGAACGTTCATGGCCTCAGACTCTTCACCAAAGTCCTTGACGACAACGCAGGAACAAGCAACGACCTTTCTGGGGTTACCCTCACGATCGATCTTGCAGAGACCAGCCCATTCACCGAGCTTCTTAGCATCGGAAACCTTGATCAAGTTGATGTTGTGCTCAGCGCAGAGAGCCTCAACAAGCTTGATGTACTCCTTCTCAGTGCAGGTCTCGACGAGGACAGCAAGATGAGCTTGACGTCTACAAAGGGTAAGGTAACATGTCAGTAAAAGTGATGAACGCGAAATTACAGTGATGGCTGAAATTCCATTAAACTTCACCTGTCAAGAGCCTTGGCGGCTTCACGGAGACCACGGGCAAGACCATCGTGGATCAAGGCACGACGGAGGACTTCTTGGAGAGCTTCCTCGACAGACATTTGGCCCTTGGTGGCATCGGCGGCAACCTCGATTTCTTGGGCATCAACGGCCATATGTTCTTCCTCAGCAGACATTTTCTAATGTGCAGAAAAAAGTTACGGTTAATTGAGATGTTCAGGCGAAAAGTTTGGTAGGGTTATCCAATGCATCCATCCATCCGTATGGGGGGCAAACCATCCACATTGAATAACTGATTCATTGCCCTTGATGATAGATTACTTACTATTTATAAAAGAGAAGGATCAAAGTGCTTCGCAGCTTGACCACTATAAAATACCATCCCGCTGCGACCCCCAGCTGTTTTTATGAAAAAAATAGATTAGCTGTTAGCCAATCATATTGGACACAGAATCTCGACAGACGTTTGTTAAAAAGAGTATCACAAACTGAACCTATAATTTGCTCTGTATATCGACTAAGCATTAAATTGTATACATCATTGTCTTAATCAAAGCTTTTGTTTCCATAATTACTTGTTTATGATGTTTTCCTAACTGACATTATTAGAGCGCTATACCAGTCACGTGCACCACCTTTACAGCACTGTTATACATCGGAGCTCTTGGTGAGGTTTGGTGTGTTGTACTGGCGCAGACTATTTGCACTTACATAATGAACTACGGCCTGAAACTAGTCAGACCTAATTCATCCAGC
Source organism: Umbelopsis isabellina (assembly GCA_016758905.1). NCBI lineage: Eukaryota > Fungi > Mucoromycota > Umbelopsidomycetes > Umbelopsidales > Umbelopsidaceae > Umbelopsis > Umbelopsis isabellina. The sequence continues at coordinate 339,655 of JAEPQZ010000018.1, forward strand.
AATCTCATTACTAGCTCTTCAGCCTTATATCGACAGAGTATGACCTACCGCTCCAGATCTAGTCCTTCAGCAACAGCACTCAATCGTCTTAACAAAGTTGAAGCCTGGCTTTCTCCTAAACCCGTAAGTCTGAGCACCACAACACTATGACGCGAACTCAGCCCAATAATGATGCATTATACTCTGATAGATGTCTACAGGTGTACCAGCAGACATAGAGCAAGAGGTTATCGCCAAGTCGCAGCTTGGTGCTCGGCAATTGATCATGAACCGACCTAAACGCCTGAACGCTCTTAATGGAAACATGGTAGACTCCATGAAACCACATCTCGAGGTATGTGGACCCCTTCATGTTCACAAAAAGTGATATTGCTGCTGAAGCAATTCTTTGATGCGTGCGTAATGGATATGTTTTGACAATACATTTTTTTACATGTTGCATTAGGCGTGGGAAAAGTCCGATCTTGCAAAAGTTATCTTGCTCAAAAGCAGCGGTGGCAAAGGCTTCTGCGCTGGCGGTGACGTGAGAAGTAAGCTGCTAACGCAGTATGACATTGAAAAAGGAGAATATGGATACTAATCCCGGTACAACTTTTAGCTGTCATTGAGCTCGCAGAGAAAAAGGATCCTAATGCTCTCAAGTTCTTTGAAGAGGAATATAAGTTGGATCATTTCATAGCTACCATGACAACGCCATTTGTTTCGGTGATGAATGGAATTACGAGTAAGTGCTAAGTGGTGGCCAGCAATATTACATGAAAGTATCTAACACCTTTGGATCAAATCAGTGGGTGGTGGTGTAGGACTCTCAGTACATGCACCATTTAGAATTGCCACAGAAAACACAATGTTTGCTATGCCTGAAACTGCTATTGGTTTCTTTCCAGATGTTGGAGGAAGTTTCTTCTTGCCAAGACTCGATGGCCAGCTGGGAGCATACTTGGGTATGACTGGCCAGCGTCTCAAAGGCTTGGATGTATTGTATGCTGGTATTGCTACACATTATGTCCCATCCAACCGCTTGCAAGCATTGGAAACGAGACTTTCTGAGCTTGAGACCAAGAACCCAGATGTTATTAATAATGCCATCGAGGAGTTTACCGAGGTCGAGTCCGCTAACTCATTCATTCTTGACGCTGACATTCGCAAAAGCATTGACAGGTCAGTTGCTGTAAAAACCTTTGTACGCAATGTTTGAATATTGAACTGATATCCGACACTTTGGCAATCTAGAACATTCAAGAAGAAGACTGTAGAAGATATAATGGCTGCCCTCGAAAAAGATGATTCCAAATGGGCCAAGGACACCAAAGAGACTTTGCAGAAAATGTCACCGAGCTCACTAAAGATCACCTTAGAGCAGATACGGAAAGGTGCCGACAAGAGTATCAGTGAATGTTTCCAGATGGAATACGGTATGGTGCAACAATCCCTCCAAGACCACGATTTCGCTGAAGGTGTGACGGCTTCATTGGTCAAGAAAACGACTCCACAATGGCAGCCCAGCGCTCTCGACCAGGTCGATGCCAAAGATATCTCTAAAAAATACTTTACCAATCCTCCTTCGCAACATCTCGAACTCTTGTCCAACAAAGATTACCACCAATACCCTCACCGCCATTACGCATTGCCATCCGAACATGACATCAAGCTCGTTGTAACAGGAGAGGCACCCGATATCGGCAACTACGCGCTGAGCGAGAAAGAGGTGGTTGATTGGTTCTTGAAAGAACGCAAGGGAAAGCGTGGTGTCGAGGAGAAAGTCAAGGCCGTGCTCAAACAACAAACCACTACTGTCGGTGAAGGTGAAGGCCAAGGTTTGAAGTGGATCTATTAGACATACCGAGAGAAATTATACATATGCCTACAATGAAGATAGAGAATAAACTACATTTTTGAAATAATGATTTACAATGGAGGGGATTGTAGAAGTTAAATAGAAATTGAAGGAGGTGTTTCCCCTTTTCAGTGCAATTTATTTAGTAGCAAACTTCCTGTGTCAGAATTAAGCCACAATTTACCATGGGCAAAAGAAGTCCAATTAGGCATTGTTATTTCAATAGTAAACTCGCTGCAAAATTTAAGCTTGGAGAAACATTGTAGTGAGCTGTTCAGTAAATAAGTTGTTTAGCCAATGTAGATTTGGTATCAGATTTATATAGATGGAGTGCTTCTCTTGGGAGATTAGAGAACTGTCTATCATAAATGTATTTTACCATTTGGCTAGATCTATGACCTTTCAGCAACGGCCAGCCTTAACATGAAGCCTAATGTATCTTCGCCAAACCATTCAGTGTTCGTCCTCATGTGACGGACCCACTACATGATCATCCAGCTGTCCAATATATATCCTCAAGTTGGTAAGTTTGGAAACAATGTCCTTGTCTTCAATCGACTTTTGTGAGAACCCACAGTAACAGCATCTTCTAATTCTTTTTCTGTCGCAACGGCAGAAACAATGGAACTGGTGCGTTCTTGGCGTCATATCTGATCTGAATTTATATGTGAGTTCGACGAGATACTCACATTCTTTCTCAGAGGATCCAATATCAAATGAATAAACAGTAAGGAGGCGAATGTGATGGTGTGGTAATTCAATGCGAGTATCCTTTTGGTCTAGCAGACACAGATGACGCAGATGAATATAGCTGACATTGGGGCAGTAATTAAATATGTGATCGAATACAACAACCCATGTTTTCATTTTTTCAAATGTTACACTTTTGAGGTGAGTTTGCATGTCAATCGGTGGTGATGAAGGAGCGCAGGCTATTTCTATATTTTCCAACTTGAGTGTCTCGAGTCGAGGACACTGACACATCAGTCGCAAAAACTGCAATTCCATCTCCGTCCCCGTTCTCGTCGATAAACTAAGATTTGTTAGATTATGACAGTTATCAAGAGCAGCATCGAAGCCCGCCGAAGTAATATTGTCACAACATTGCAATGTTAGAAAGCATAAAGTCCCCCCGAAACAAGTGGCTGCTTTATGGAGATCCTGGTCGCCGAAACTTATAGTTGGCCTCAAACCGGACCCTCGAGCTGGCCGCAAAGATCTGTTGCCCTTCAGACAGAGGGCTTTTAAACCGTTGTTTGCCGCAGCAGATTGAGACAACATTTCGAAGAAACTTGCCTTTGGTGCATAACCTTCATTATAAGCTTTGCACGTAAAGTCACTAAGGGAGGAGCAACTTTGTGCAATTTCGCAAAAATCTATTGTCTCGTTGTTGCCGCGGGAACTGGTCATAATCCGTTTCAATTTTGGATATCTGTGGGCCAAATGTGCTACCCAGGAACGATCAATATCTTCGATATCAAAATTGAGAGTTGTTATAAAAGAGATTGTTATTTTCCGAGAATGTGAATTCGTTATTGGTTCCTGACCTCCCGCAGTTAAGTGTAGCGTGTCTAAATTTGGACAATTTATCGCCAGATCTTCCAGAATTGCTACTTTGATAATATCTAGCGATAGCCTTAAGTTGACGAGATTGGGAAAATTGCCCCCTAAACCTTCGATTGCAGTGAGTGGTAAAACTGTCCATAGCTCTAAAGTCGTAATTTGACGAGCACCACATTTGGCTATTAATTCCACGGCTTCACCCAAACCTTGCAATGTGCGAAGTTTACTGCATAAAGGAAGCAATGTCGCATAATCCGGAGAGATATGTCGGTTATAATTCTCATCATCATAAATAAGATGATGAATGTAGATTCTCTCTACGTTGGAGCACAATGACAGGAGTTCTGATACTGGGGATATTCCAAGATCATATTCATCAAGCACAATGCGAAGTGATTTGACCCATTTTCCGAGACCTCCATTGACTTCGTATGTGTTAGTGAGCCGAGTGAAAATAGCACATGTATCACCTGGTGACTCCAACTCCAGCTCTTCATATAAAAAGGATTGTGAGCAGTCATGCCAGAATTTATTCACACATAGGCACGAAAAAAGGGAGTCTTTAGGTAAAAATGAGAAAATGTTATGGATTATTTCAGCGGGTAAGGTGTTCATGACAAGGAAGTGGAGATGTGGATTTGTGACGATTTGATGCCACATTTTAATGAAGGTATTTATATAAAATTCGAACGACTGCGCAACTTGAAGCCTTGAGCTACCTTTGTTACGTTGAGCTCATGCCTGTTACACCAGTATCCTCCATACTTTTTGGTAGAAGTCAACCTATTTACACATCGGGGGTGTGACAAAGTACCATATTCTCAAATAGCAACTTATACAAAATCGAAAATGTGTTGTAGTATTCGCAACAACTGCACCGAGGATCTATACGTATACATAATCCGTATAAAAAAGGTCTGTTGGAGGTCTAGAAGCAAAGTGGAGCATATTATGGTATCGGTGTATGCTAAGACGCGTTGCATGCGATCCTATATATTAAGTATAGTGGTTTCCAAGGACTTGCCATTAAACATAGTGCTCTTTCAGGGCTTGCAAGTCACTTAATGTAGCGATGTCGGTAGTTTTTTCCACCAGTTCCTGTCGAACCAGATCATGGACTACTTGATCGTCCATATGCTCGTCAGTAAACAATCGAAGCTGCCGCCTCACATCTTGCTTTATATACTGTGCTCGCACATCTTCCTTTGATAAATACGCCATCTTTTCTGAATCAGCCACAAACTCTTTCAACGGTCGCATCAGACTTTGCAATTGCTGCAGCTGGTTTGATACCAAATCCATTGTGTCGCCAATCTGGGATACTGAAAAAGATTGCTGAGTGTGAGCGTTCAGACATACCATTAGCCAACGTTATACTTACTTCCATGCTGTTTTGGTATGCTGGAAAGGAATCCTAATTCCTTTTGGCAGTATTCCAGTCGCTTTGTGAGCTGATCCGTTGACTGTATTTGGCTTTTTAGTTTAAACCGAAGAGCTTTTTGCTGCAAGAGAGACGGCGTTAGTTTTGGAGATGCGAGTACGAGTGGTGGTCATGTAAGTGGGAAACATACAGCAATAACGTTCTTGCGCATTTCCTCCAGTTCCTTATCCAAATGATCCTCATACGCTTGTGTATACGTGAAGTTCAGGTTCTACATATTGTTACTACATTGACCAAATTATGGTATCATTTCCCCTAAAAAGTCGATGTTTTACCTTGTTATGACTCAACGTTATTGGTAAATTGTCAGGTAGCCGAAAGATATTGTTGAACACAAACTCTTCAAACACGACAAACCGCTTATCGAACACATTATCCAAGAGAATATCAAACTTTTCCACTCCCTGCAGAAAACCGAAAGCACACGATAGTGTGAGCAACTATAAACAATCGCCGTAAATAGTGAAAGCTCGTAGCTGTTGCTTACCTCGACCTTTTTCTTTTCATCGCCAGGCAGGGTATTGATGAACGCCTCGACGCCTTCTACGGCTTTCGACATGCAGCCAATGCAGGCATTATAAAAATCGTCGGTGAATCGCACGGGAAGGTAGCCTAAATGTTCTGTGATGAGTTCAAGGTGATTGTATCGTCGGGCGATAGCATTGGGAGGCGACATTTTCTGTGGCATAAGCTGGAACAAACGGCGTGTGTCTGTCGCGTTTTTGGTGTCCCGTCCTGCTCGTTACTGAGCATTTTTGAAATTTTCTGGATTTCGCGCGCGTTTCTTTTGGGTGTGTACGTGACTTGCAAAATAGCCCTACTCTCCAGTCTTTACAAACATGCAGAACCTCGAGCATGTCGATCCCCTAGAACCACCACTCAGTCCTCAGGAAGAGCACGAGTCCGACGAGATTGAAGAACAAAAGCATTTCCAAAAAGTCCTAATGGCGTTGGCATACTACCGCCGTCACTCGCTTATTATGAACAACCGCCGTCGGTATGACTACATGCTGCTGCCAGAGCAACACAAGGCGCTGGTGCCGCACCTGTTGCAGAAGATAAACCATGTGGATGGTTTAATTGAGGAAAATACAAAGATTTTGAAGGAAATCGTCAGAGCGTCCGGAATTTTTTCCGATGGGGACCTTCGAGACTCGGTGTCAAAAACAGATACGCAAAAGGTAAGCACAAGATGTGGTAGACCAGTTCCAGTGTTAATGCCATGCTAACACATAATGATTAGCCACCTGTTTCAGCAAACGACATGGATAAGGTTCGAAGTACACTTAAGCAATTTGTGAGGGATTGGTCGAAAGAGGTATGATGCTCATTAAGTGGAGTCGATGTGACATTGCGGATTGTAGGTGGAACTTACTTGTTTATTTAAAAGGGAGAGGCAGAGCGACAGGCTTCATATGAGCCCATCTTGAACGAGTTGGAAGATATTTATTGTAATGTTCCAATAGAAGAAAGGTGAGTATCACATATCGCTCATGGGAAGTTCGGTAATCATTTACGGTGAAATTGCAAGTTGCCTTAACAAATGATTCTCGTCCTGGATCTCGTCATTTATAGGGGCCAGCTGCGCGTTCTTGTACCAGGAGCTGGACTGGGGCGACTAGCATTTGAGATTTGCAAGCGTGGGTTCAGCTGTCAAGGCAACGAATTTTCATTCTACATGTTGCTATCTTCCAACTTTATTTTGAACAGAGTTGAGGAGCCCGAGCAATACACCATCTATCCGTTTGTGCATTCGTTCTCCAACATTCGAGGCTCTGATCAACAACTTGCACCCATTCGCATTCCTGACGTTCTGCCATCATCGATCCCACCTACTGCTGACTTTTCCATGGTGGCTGGTGATTTCATCGAAGTGTATGGAGACGGTACCAAGAATCAAGGGCAGTGGGACGTGGTTGCCACATGCTTTTTCATCGATACGGCAAAAAATATCATTCAGTACCTTGAAATCATTCACAAGATTTTGAAGCCGGGCGGTACCTGGATCAACCTGGGGCCATTGTTATATCACTTCGAGAATACCCCGGGCGAGAACTCAATCGAGCTTACTTTGGACGATGTGCGGGACGTTGCGCAGAAGATAGGATTCACCATTACGGTAAGTCAAGCTCAACAAAATCTCATCACTTGTGAGCACAAACACAAATCCTAATCGTGACCTACCCACAGAATGAAAAGACTTTCTCGTCCACTTATACATCCAACCCCAATTCCATGCTGAAGTATGTGTATGAATGCTCATTCTGGCGGGCGACCAAAAATCAGTGAAAAGAGTGAATACTCAAAATTGTGGTGGTTACATCTGCTGGACTGTAGCTAGAACCGCTGTTCCTTTCTTTTTTTTATAATGGTTGTTGGAAATAGATAACTAGAAAGAAAACGGCTGGGGACAATGTATAAACAGAAGGGAGCGAGAAACAACCAAGAGGAAAAGACGAAAAAGAAAATTGCATTTTCTGGACCAACAAAAAAATAAAAAAATAATAACAAGAGAATACAAAACATGAATGCGAGTGTGTAGTGAAGGGGGTGGTATACAAGCATGAGAAGCAAAGTAATTATGAGCGATTCCATGACCAACAAGGGACCTCTGAATGTAACGTCGTAACACATGACATGAATTAGAAGAAGAAAAAGGTTGTAATATACTGAACAAAGAAAGTCGTGGGCTATAGCCAAGTAGAGCCGCTCAGTCGCAGCGGTTTCGTTGGTTGGCTTTGTGTCGTTTGAGCGCGTCCAATCTAGAAACAAAAACAGCGTTAATTAGTCAGTTCTGCAAACAATTCTCTGACACTAACCACTAGCTTGCCCAGCACTCACTCACTCTCTCTCTCACTCTCTCTCTTACCTTGAAAACATTTTGCCACAAGCAGGGCAATGGAAGGGCTTGCCGCCAGCATGGATCTTGACATGCCTCTTCAAATCATGGTTTCGACTGAACGCTTGCGAACAGACGGTGCACTTGAACGGACGATCGTCAGTATGTGTTCGGGAATGACTCTTCAAATTATAAAGGCGCATAAATGTCTTGGTGCACCCTGGGTAAAGACATGGATATACAGTGTGGGTTTCATTGTTGACGGTGGTAGTGACCGGTTGTGCTGAGGCATAATAGTCAATGGCATCGGCTTGTGTTTGGGCCAGTGTGCTTTCGGCGTGCTTACGTTTGAGCCCAGCCTGATCCAAACCACCAGCATTGGATGTTGAGGACGCAGAAGCCACGGCAGCCACGGCTGCAGCGGCAGCATTTATGGCGGACTCGTTGGGACCAGCACCACCAAATGGATTGGGTAAATAGTATTGTCCAGCAATCGACCCATGATTATCCGCTCCATCTACTGGTTCCTGTTGACCAGCATGCAATTGTTGTGCATACATGGCAAGCGCAGCAGCATCAGGGAACGAAAGGCTCTGTGATGATCGTGCCAACTGATTTGCCACGTCGTTGAGTAGACTCAGAGACTGTTCTGCACCTTCAGCTTGAGAAGCTCGCAATCGCTCAGACAGTTTTTGAGCTAATTCGCTCCACTCAGTATCAAGCAACTTGAGTGTCTTATTATCAGCAGCAGTAGTGGCAGCGGGCTGCTCTTCTTGTGCTGTGGATTCTTGCATCACTTGATCTTGGTTGTTTGACTCTTTGAGCTTGCTATGGAGAAGCTCTTGATCAACAAATTTGGCAGCCAGCGTGTGATCCCATCGATGCTTGAGTTGTTTGCTTTTTCTTCCGGGTATACTTATGGCAATTTCTTTCCATTTGCCGTAGCCCAGGCGTTTGATGCCTTGTAACAATAGGTCATCTTCTTCCTTGGTCCACTCTCCAGTCTTGGCATCTTCAGTGTCACTTTCACTATGTTCCTCGTTCAACTCCATCGCTTCGTTGTTGGTTAACCCAGGAATATTGGCCAACAGCATAGCATCAGTCACATCTAAATTTTCATTGCCAGAATCAGTGGTGGCAGTAGTGGCAGATTTCGTTTTCGAATCATCTGCAGCAGTCTGTGATTTCTGTGAATCACTTTGAGATAATCCCAACAGCTGAAGAGCGGTAGCTGCATCTTCTTGCTCAAACGCTTCGGATTCTTTGCCTTTTCCCTTTCCTTTTGTACCCTCCGTGGCCTTGGCATCTTTTGCAGCAGACTTATCATCATCATCTTTGGCTTCGGCAGCACCTAAAATGGCTTTAAAGTTTTAGTATTTGATGTGGTCCATATGTGTGCATGATCGACTAGCCATGGTGTCAGATGGCTTTTTTTGTTAAATTTTACCTTTTTTTGCAGCTAATGCGGCTGTTAAGGTTTCAACGACATCAATCGAAGTTTGATTTTGTAATAATGCAGCAGCCAGGGCAGCACTACTCGTTGGTGGCAGCGGAATGGATTCTTTTTGCTGTAGCTTTTTGGATTTTTCCTCAGCTTGATCATCAGTCAAATTAGGCGAAGCAACGGCAGTGACATCAAGTGTGTGAGGTTCGTCGGACGCTTCTTTATGCGTATGAGCAATAGTAGACTGTTCCTGAGCACTTAGCGACGCAAAGGCTTTGTCTGGCTGGTGGTGCTTCTGGTCGCCCGAGTGATGAGATGTGAAAAGATGCACGCGGGCCATGGTAGGTCGAGACGAGTCGAGACGTGAGCCTAAGAGTGGTGTATTGTATTTCTTATGCTATGATAGTGTCGACTTGACGTGAACGGAGTCTTTTCAGTGACAGTCAGATACCAGTAACGAAACGAACCAAGCCTCCAACCTAAGCCTCCAAAGGATGTAAAGCCACCTGTTTGTGACAAATTGGAGTTAAAAAACAAAAACACTGCTGAGCGTCGTGACGTCAGCAATTGCTAGTCACATGAACACCATTTCCCAATCAAAGTACTCATTTCACTACTTTGACCTGGCCAATCACAATGGCCAGTTGCACTACGCGGTTCAGCCAATCAGGTTGTGATTTTCTCAAGTGCGCGATAACGCTGGGTCAGAGTTTCAAACCTAAAATGGGGCTATCGGCACAATGCCTCTTTGAGGATTTGCAATCTTCACATGCTTTTTATTATGGCCCGTCTTATTTCTTTTTCCGTACTTACCCCACTTTTTGACCATTGAGACGGAAGACGATGCTGATCTGATACGATACTTCATGATACAGCGACAGATGCTGGAATTTTCATAGTATCTGGTTTGCAAACCGTCTGATTCATAGTATCCTGTTCGCAAACAGTCTATGCTGATTTCACTAGCGCCGAAGTCGGACGTGTGAGTACGTTGGCAATAGCTGGATTACAATTAACGATCTAGGCAGATTGTGTAGGAGATCAAATTTGCTCCCCACCATGTGCTTCACAGTCAAGGCTAAGGAATGTCTTTTCCTTTATCAATTTGACGGCTTCCGTGTGTTACCCTGACGGTTTCCAGACTAGCTAGGAATGGGGATTAACGAAAAGCATGGCGTCTCATTGAAAACATGACGTGTTTCCGACGACGAGAGAGGGCCTGAGCACACTGCTCAATGGGGGTTTGAGCGTTCCGGTGGGATGAGTCATGCAAAGAAAAGTTGGAGCCATCAACATAACTAACTAATGCTGACCTCCCCAATCGGAACCAGTAGGTTTTGAGGTTTGTCTGTACCATGACCGTGAGGCAGCCAGCCTGAAGTGTCTCATTTGTTTTTGTCCAACTTGTCACGCGGGTTGCAAAAAAGACTGCTATGTGATCCAAAAACGCATCAACATGGTGAAAACAAATTGAAAATGGTTGTGTGTGCTGTTCGCCAAAGTGTCTCACTTGGTAGAACCAAAAGATTCGCAATTCTGTAAATTCTTCCAAGCCTTTGATGTAAGATAGATGACCCGAATTAGAGTGGATGGTTGCCACTTACAGACAATACCTATGGTGGATGTGTCACGTACATTAGCTGAATATGGCACTCTTGTCATTTGCTGCATATGAACCCGAACGGTTATGAGCGAGCCAGCCCAGCTACGGATTGACACGACAGTGAGACATATTGTATAGTTGATGTGTAGCACTCCAGACACAATTTGATGCCAAAGAAAATTCTTTTTAATATATTTGCTGTACATTGAAATTGAAAGAAAGTATAGATGGAAAAACAGAAGGATAAGAACAAAGCACATTAAAAAGGTGGGGGAGCTATGATATTTTTGAAAATTCGTCAAGTAAAAGATAGGAAAAAAAAAAAGAAAAGAGAAGACTTTGGAAAGTTGGTAAAATGAAAATGAAAGCACCTTGGCCATTCCCTGGGCTCGTTCCCTAACCTATGATGATGAAGCTGCTACGGCAGTGGTGGTTGCAATACCATGTTTCAAGCTCGTCATAAGGTCACTGCTAGGTTTCTCCGGTGAACGCAACTCTGATCGAGCTGATCGTTCTTCCTCGTCCCTGGTGGAGCGCTGATCGTTTTCATCATGGTTGTCAACCGGTATATTGATGGCATTTGATTTCTGATAACGATCGTTGTTTTCCCGCCATGATTCATGGTTGGGTACGACCAAAGCCATGGAAGAAGACTTTTCATTCCCATAGGAATTGTTGTTTGCGTCGGAAATGGGTATAGAGATGGAATCATAGTTGGTTGAACGAGTGGGGGAGGTGGCCGCCGTGAACGTAGGCGTGCTTTGTCGTCTTTCATCTAGAAAGGACTTTTCTTCCTTCTTACTACCGCCTTTTTGTTGTGCGATTAAACGTTGATGCAATTGTAACTGTTCTTGAAACGCTTGCAATTGTTTTTGTTGGGTTTTGTGAGCCAGTAAAGCGGCAGCGGCAGCAGGAGGAAGTCCTGAAGTATTTTCTACAAATCGACTGGACATAATTTCTTCACCAGTGGTGTGAGTGGTAGGGGTGTTGGATTTGGTGAAGGTTGAAAAACTTCCACTATGGCTTGAGGTTCGATTGCGTTCCATGGAGCCAAGGGAATTTTCATTGCGGATGTTCATAAAATTCGACATGGTATTCCTTCTACCAGTGTTACTCAGATGAGAATGACTCACCAAGCTGCCCATACGGCCCTCTACCTCAACTCGAACCTCCAAACCACCAACTCGTTCTCGTAAACCGCGATTTCGTCTCTCAAGGTAACGAATGTATTCGACAGCCTTGAACAAAATAGTACTTTTGGAATTATTGATATTTTTCAGAGTGGGGATGATGTCGGTGAGCTCCTTGAAGCCAGTGCGGATGGTATTACGGCGCTTTTGTTCAGAGGCAATGTGATTTGCTCTCTTTTCCTCTTCGGTCAACAACTCCTTGTGAGGTTTACTTCGTTTGTTAGCACCATTGTAATTTGTCCCAGAAGTGGATGAACCAGGTGACTCAGCCATGTCCTCATCTTCGTCAGAGTCGGTGTCGGAAGCTCTACGTTTCACAGACTGTCTTCGTCTATTACGTTGCTGCGAGTCTTGTGGGTCCTCTTTGGACAAATCGACATGCTCAGTGTCATTTTCGGTTTTGAATGGCACATTCATGGACGAGATTTGTTGGTAAAAACGTTGTTGATGTGATGCGTCCAGCGAATCGATGATACTACGTCTATGTTGGTCTTGATCATGAAATTCATGGGGTGGATAGTCATGGTGGTCTTGATTTAAAAGCACGCCGGAGGATGGTTCGTGGTAATAAGACGACGGTGGTTGAGTCCAAGAACCATAGTGTGATGTTGTCCGTTGATCATGTGAATCACTAGAATGCCGGTGGTCAAACAAACTGGAAGGGAGGTTCAATTGGTCATTTCCAACCGAGCTATCCTGCTCGACAAAGAAAGAATCCAAGAACTGTGAAAAAGCACGCTGATCATTCTCGTCTAACAATGGGTTGGTGTTTTGCTGTGTGAAAGGATCGGCTGCTGAAGGGAATTCGGTGGGCATATCCGCAACTGGCAGTGGCGGTGGCGTTTCCAAAGGGATAGGAATGGAGAAGTCAGGATCAAGGCCCAGGCTAAACTTGAAGTCTAATCACGATATAGAAATGCAAGGCATAAGTAAATTGAAACGTCAGGCGAGAAAAATTTGGCTTGGGCATGGTGGAGAAACAAACCTTCAAACGGAACAGGCTCTGGGATGTTTTCCTCGGTATCATCACTTGACTTGAGGATATGGTTGGTGGATGGTGGAGATGACCACCAGTTTTTGGAATTGTTAGTGTAGTCCATGTCTGACATGATGGTGTGTGAGGTACACGTTTAACAATGGAAGGGTAAAAAACTTGTGAATTGGCTGTGAGGTTTGGGATCAAACAAACTTGCAACAGTAAAAAAAAAAGTGTGTTGGGGGGGTGGGTGGGTGTTAAGAGTGGAGGTGAACGAATAATACAATCAAAAAAAAGGTGGAATAGCACAAAGAAATAGCTTTCAAATGGTTGCAATGAATTTCAAGGAATTCAACATGAAACCAATGGGGACAAAGCAAAATGGAGAAAAGAAAGGAACAGACTTTGCAAGAGACGTTGTTAACAGCCAAACTATTGATTTGGAGGTCCGCCCCGAATGGGCTTTTTGGTTAAAGATACCCGCAACGTCATCAAAAACAACCGGCCACAGTTTGCTTTTACCTGCTTAAAGGAACAAATTCAGCTTAATAACAGCGAATACCAAACTGGGATCAATTCCAATCACAAATGCGGGACCAATCAGCTTGGTCTCCGCACAAAAGTCCTCATTATTACAAAGTCCAACTCCAGCTAAATGAATAAACGGCAGCAACCTTATAAACCCACCAACTTTATTAAAAGAGCAAAATACCCGCCTAATAAGCCAAATTATATCTAAAACAGCAAATACTGGTTATTAAATAAAATTCATTGGCGTGAGTACTTTGTTGCCCATGTAATAGCCAGTAAACTGTAACTTGCTTGCACTACACGCGATGCACCTGATTGAAATAAGGACGAAGGAAGCAGATGCAAATCATTTTCGAGAAGAAAGAATAGCATATGCGTGATCTGCTGATAAAATGCATACATAGCTCAAAAGCGTTGCTTAAAAGCTTCCAATAAGCATGAGTGCGCTATGAAAACCTAAAAAGCCTGCGTGGCTACAGCGCCAGCTAAACCTTCGCCCCGGCTTCCCCTAACCCACGTCCCCGCCTTAATCCTCTTTGTCAGTTGACCTGCAAACTGGCACGAAAATACAGAACCCGAAAGTCTCCGCCTTCACATGAATATGCACAAAAATAATTGCCTTTTTTTTTATTGGGCTAAATTTTTAATTATACTGAGTAAAAAGAGATAACTGTTTAATTGTAGTAATCCCCATTGCCTTGCCGTATTTGACAGCATCAACGAGAATCAGAGCTGGCAGAAGTACGACGGTCCATGGGGTAAGGTAGAATAGGGCATGGAGGAGGAGTGGGTGGCAATTCGCGATGGCAGGGTGGGGAGGATGGGCTTTTAAGTGGAGCCAAATGAATGCTTTCCTTTTGAGCCGCGGCTGCTGCTGCTCCCAATGTTAGAATGGTAGCCAAGGCATTAGTGGCGTTGGGATCACCGCCTCCTAGCAAATTGCCAAGAATAGATGCCGCTGCGTTGGGCGAAAACCCTGAAGCTGAAGGGGCAGGGCGATGCTGAGGGCTGCTTTCAATGCCTGCATTCACCATGACTTGATCAAGGTTATCCAAAACCGCATGTGTCTTGCTCAACAAATTGCCTAAATGCTCAACTTCACGACGAAGTTCTTGACGATGAGCTTCAAGTACTTTTTGAGTTTGTTGAACATCAGAATGAGGGTTCAATAAAGTTGACACAGTGGCAATGGCAGCAGCAGCAGTAGCAGTGTTGGATTTACGATAGCTATCATGTTGCCCATTGACCGGGTTCAAAAGAGAAGCAATAGGGGAAGGACTATGATGAAGTGAAGTGGGTTCCAAAGCCTCGGGAGCCTTACGATCATCCAATTGCATGCGCTTGACAGTACGGAAACCATCTTCATAAAAGCGACGCTTGCGTTCATTGGTTTCTTCTTCATCAGAGCCAGAAGACGAAGAATCATGGGTCAACATAGGAGGTTCAGAGTGCTTGGGGCACAAACGACGCTGTTGAATAGGTTGAGCAGTAGCGTGGTGATGATGATGATGATGATGAGGAGGAGGAGGAGAAATAATGTTGGCATGCACTCTCTTACGCCGCTTGATGACTGAGCGTTTCATGGTAACCGGGCGTTGCACATTATGCAATTTGTAGTAAAGTCCACAAGCATTGCAAATAGTGTTGCCTTCTTCATCACGTCTCCATAGAGGAGTGGTGGTAGTGCTACAGTTGGAGCACACCATTTGAGGACGGTCCATAGAGGAAGCGTCAGAAGAAGATTCATGAGAATCATGGGAAAGTTCTTCATCACGTTGAACATCAAGTTCTTGTTGTTGTTGATGATGATGAATAGTTTCGGGCTTCTCCTTCAAGGTCTTTGTCTGTTCTTGCAAAACAAAGCGATGTTGAAGTTTAGAAGCATTGACATTTTTTCTGGCAAATGTGTTACGCTTTAGCCAAGTAGGCCGGGTAGCGTTACGGGCCTTCAAATAAAGCCCACAAGCATTGCAAATAATTTCTCCAGTTGGAGCACGTCTCCACAAAGGAGTGGCGGTAACACCACAGTTCGTACAAGCAACAACGGATCCAATTCCAATGTCCGATCTCGCAACACTGGAGTTGCACGGTTCAGCGTGAGGGTGGTTCACACTGCTGGAAGAGGTCACATTGGGCTTGTCGAAGCGGTCAGCACTAGTAGTACTAGGCTGAGTTCGGTCGCTGAATGAAGCTTCAGCGCCGGCGGTAGGCGACAATCCTGACTTTGATTCAAAAAGTCTTTGCTGTGGTTCTTCTAAAGGCATTTTATGGCATGAGTCGACGCTGGTAGCGGTCGACGGTTTGTTATAGTGTTCCCAACGGGGAGTCATCGTATCAGCAAGCGGTTGAAATGTGATACGAGAAGATTGCTGCTGTTGTGCGAGTCGATTCGATAGCTAGGATGGGCGGCGTACTGTTATTATGGTTTTTTTTTTATCTTGTTGATTTATTGCACGAGAGGGATAGAGAGATAGGTGATATCTTTTTTAAATAAAATGAGATAAAAAGAAAAAAAGAGATTTTTATAAAAAAGATAATACGTTCACAAAAGGGCTTTGATATTTATATGGTGATGGGCTGACAAGACAGGAAGTGTTGTGTGTTGTGTGTGTGCTTCAGAGATAAGAGTCAAAACCACTTTAAACCCTCAGATAACAAAATATCCCGTATTAGGAGAAGCCTGATAAGAACTCCATTCCATGCTTATGGTCAACATCTTATCAAATCCCTGCAACTGTAACGTTCTAGACTCCGCCCACTGATAAGACCCTGGTCCAACCGCGGATAGCTCTCTGTCTCCAGTATCAATAAATTGGACCGATTCCACTAACGCCGAGTAGGCATTCGTGAGAGAAGCGAATTGTTGTACTTAATGAATTGTATAGCATGGCTTCCATGTCTGCAATATATTTTAATTTATGTACAATGTTCGGTCGGCGTCTTTTCCTATCAGTCAATTCTTGTACGGTTTTTTACTCATAAAAACCAAACCAATTGGTCCACAACCCGATCCACTCCTTGAAGCCATTCATGACAACACAGATGCCTTGCCTTATCAAAAATCCAAGTTTTAGCGTTGTGCCCCTTTTTCATAAACATCGGACCATCTGGTAATCTTTTGTTATACTGATAAGCCAAATTGGTTGGATGGCCCTCAACCGATATCAACGATTTTATATACGCTAGACATACATCAAAATGCCATTATTTTCACCTGCACATTCCATTCTCTGATGCATACATGACATAATCCACTAGCATGCGATCAAGCAAAAATATCTCGTGATGACCCAAGATATTTTGGCGCATCGAGATAGTTTGGACCAAAAATCATGGGAAGTGTGCCATGATAACGCTGACCTTGCCGAAAAATACCGCTGTTTGCAAATCCCTGATGGTCAGGCAGGCCAATTTGACTTCAGCCATAGAATAGATTCAGGGGCGAAGTAAAGTCAGGCCAGGCTATCTAGGAGGTTGTAAACCTGGCCGCTTATAGCTTGCAGAGGCAACATAACACGCAAGGCTGGCCATGCCACCAATATAAAATAAAAAAAAAAAAAAAAAAAACCGTAACAAAGACTATGTGGAAAGGAACGGTCCCACGAACCCTGTGATTATCAAGAAGTCGAATGAGTATAAAAGGTAAAATCTAACAGACATGACACACGGCGCGCGCGTTTCTATGATCTCTGATTTCGGCTATCAGTAAATTGAATTGCTCCTTTTAGATAAGGAACGCCTGCCATGCTGTTACTTTTTCATCAATTGCCTTTAATGGGAAATTTTCAACATGTACTGCTACTTTAAGAAAGCTGCTCTAATACTTCTTCTAATACAATGGCAACCCCATCGTCAACGTTGCTTGCCGTAACACGATCTGTGGTTTTAGTAAAAGACAATTGTTAGGTCATATGAGATTGTATATGCTGGCCAGCTAAACAAAAACAAAAAGTTTCACATACCGGCAATTTCCTTCACGCTGGGATGAGCATTTTCTACGGCCACACCAGTGCCTACAAGTCAATAATAATGAGAAAAATAGAAAAAGCCACAATCAATTAACCAACAACGAGCGTCGAAAGTGTTTAATATTTGAAACACTCGACGGGACTTACCGGCAAATTTGAGCATGTCACTATCGTTGGGCATATCACCGAACGCGATCGTCTCCTCGGCCTTGACACCCAGTTCCTGGCAGAGATCCTCAAGAGCCGAGCCCTTGGATATACCGGCGGCAGAAATCTCGATAGAGTGCGGGTTGCTAAATGTGATATTGACAACCTGTTTCCAATGGTCACTACTAAACAGTTCCAGCAATCTTTCATTGAGTTTTTCGGCTGGCATGCCCGGCAGGATGATGACCAATTTTTCAATGGTGTCTTCTGGCGTTTGAAGAAATTCCATCGGTTTACGCACAATGTAGTGGTGATCCAAAAAGTCGTTTCGTTCTTTAACATAGTTTTCGTCACAGACAAAGTGCAGACCACTTTCAGCGCCAAGACATACTTGAGGGCCTAAACACTTAATGATGGTATCAAGGATGCTACAGATATCTTTGTTGGGAATAGAATATTTCTTGACGATATTTTTGTTAAATGGGTCATAAACCAGTCCGCCGTTGCAGCAGATGGTCAATACATTGTCCAAACCCACTTGCTCGACGGCGCAGTCCATCGTGCGAGGAGGGCGACCGGAGGCCAGCACAAAGCGAACACCTTTATCGGCCAACTTGTGAATGACAGTCCTAGCCCGAGGTGAAGGTGCACCACCGGATTGAGCTGTCATGTCTGAATGGACAAGCAGTGTACCATCGAGATCAGAGGCTACTAGTCGAATATTCTTAAAATTCGAAGTGGCCATGATTGTATGTGACAATTGTGATTGAGTTGAGTTATGCCGGGTATGGTTTCTGCCTTAGAGGCCTGTCACTTTTTGCATGGGCTACTTACCTCAACCCCGACTGACTGACTGCCCGGCTGTCTGGTTAGGTGTGCTGGGCAGGCAAGCTGGCTGGCTGTTGGCTCGCCTCAGGGTTAGGGGAATTAGGGAGAAGGAAGGCAAGCAGGCAGGCAGCAAAGGAACCGGATGATTTCTGGTGGTTTATGCAAATTTCCGCTTTGGACAATTATAATAGTTTTGGCTCGCCCCATTTTTTCTTTCTTTTCAATAACTTCTTGCTTCTTTTTTTCATTATTATTATTTCCTTTTTGTCGTTTACCACTCTTCCTTAGTGCACTACCGCTATGGCAACCGACATAAAAGCATCGCCTAATCCTGAGAGCGTATCACAGGAGGCTCATCACCAAGCTGTGAAAGATGTGGAAAAGACAGCCGGCACGCCTGTGCACACATTTGATGAAGATATGACGCCAGAGCAAAAACGGGAGCAAGTTGAACGACAAGTGCCCGCGGAAATGTTGCCGCCTAAACCGCAGGACCAACAGCCAGGCGCCATGCTTACTGACCAGAAAACACACGACGCGGATGCAATCGCCTTGGCAGCTGCTGAAGCTGAGAAAAAGCCAGCTATCCGAACCACTACTTTCTCGCCAGACCATACGCCGCGTTTGGGAGGTACAGATCCCAAAGACCAGACAGAGGCTCAAAAAGAGGCTGCCAAGGCACCAATTGCGCCCGTGGTAGAAGGGAAATCGGCTCCAGGAGCTTTCACAAATGTTCCAAACTGGTACCGGTCAGGATGGACTGCTTTTTCCACTTTGGAAAACCCGGGCGGCACTACGCATCTTACGGCAGCCGAAAAACCCGTCGACCCGTTAGGCGACCAATTGAGCGAGTCCTTGTATGGTGAATGGTGGTGGAACTCTGGTGTACTCTTCTTCACTGGATTCTTCTCCTGGTTGTTGGTTAAAATGGGTTTAGGCTTCTTCTCGGTCATGATTGTTTGTGCATTTTTAGGTAAGGTATCTCACACATTTTTGGGTGACACCATAACTGGGCCTATACTTGTCGTTATTGAACCCAACCGTCAAATTCCACGTGATGTCAACTAAACTTTCAATCGTGTAACCAGCCACCTATTATCAAACAAGCATACGCCGGTTTAGACGAAACGTACGCGATGATATCCAACGCGAAGTTATTAAGAATGTGTTGGACAATGACTTTGAGTCAATGGAATGGCTCAATACTTTTCTCGGTACGTGTTTTATTTTGTATGTAGTAAAACTGTCCAATCGGTTCTAATGCTGACTTTTTGCCGACTTGCAGCAAAGTTTTGGCTCATCTTTGAGCCGGTATTGTGCGCTCAAGTCATTGAGCAAGTTGATACCGTGCTTGCCGACAACTGCCCTGCCTTTTTGGATTCTTTGCGACTAACAACCTTTACTCTTGGCACAAAAGCTCCTCGCATTGATGCCGTTAAGACCTTTCAGCACACCGATGCTGACACAGTGGTAAGTTCCCATCGGCCCTATTTACATTGTAATCATAGCTATCACTCACAATCAATCTTTGGCAATCTCCTCTCACAACGCTCCCCTCCTTACGCTAGACTATGGAATGGAAGGTCTCGTTCACACCCACTGATCTCTTTGATATGACTCCTCGCGAGCAGCAAAACAAGGTCAACCCCAAAATCATTCTGACTATTCGTGTCGGTAAGGGATTTGTCGGTGCCGGCATACCTGTGCTTGTCGAAGATATCAGCTTTAGAGGCTACATGCGAGTTAAAATCAAGTTCATGAGTAAGTTCCCTCACGCTAAACGTGTTGAACTTTGCTTCATGGAGAAGCCTGAGTTTGACTATGTCCTGAAACCCGTGGGAGGCGAAACCTTTGGTTTCGATATCAACAACGTAAGTGGCATTGGTTTGACAGACTAAATACGGTATGCGTTTACTGTCACTCATTGAACTTGGGCGAATAGATTCCCGGTTTGCAAAGCTTCATCCGCGACCAGGTCCATAGTAATCTAGGACCTATGATGTATGCTCCTAATGTGTTCACACTGGACGTTGAAAAACTCATGGCTGGAGATATGGACATGTCCTCGGCCAACGGTGTCCTCGCTGTCACCGTCCATTCAGCCTCCAAGATCAAGACTGGTGAACTCCTCGGCGGAGGCACCATGGATCCCTATGTTCGATTCCAAATCAACCGTGGCCCCGAACTCGGCCGTACCAGTGTTTTGAGCAACACTGACGAACCACAATGGAACGAAACTCATTTCTTGCTATTGAATAATTTGAACGAACATTTGTCTATGGAGCTTCGTGGTCGCAACGCTACTACTAGAGATCGCGACTTTGGTTCAGTCAACTATGACCTCAAGAAACTGGCTGATTCCGAAGATGGATCAGAGGAAGGAGCGTGAGTACCCCCGCCATAGTTCAACCATTATTGTCCACACCAGTGTGCTATATGTAACTAACTAAACATGATTTGATGTGTGTATAGGTCTCTGCAAGTACTTCGAAATGGTAAACCTATGAGCGATCTCAGGGTGGATCTGCGATATTTGCCGGTTTCCAAACCATCTAAAGCCGAGGATGGTACCCTTATTCCTGCTGTTGACTCGAGTAAGTTAAATGAAATGGCCGTCGGATATATATGTTATATTGGTTTCACTCATCATCCCTACCCCGCGCAGACTCCGGTATTTTACGCTTCACCATTCACGAATGCAAGGGTCTTGACGGCAAGCCCAGTGCGTATGCCCGTGTATTGCTCAATGGAGAAGAAAAGATCAAGACCAAGCCCATGAAAAAGACACCCAATCCCAAGTGGGAAAAGAACGTTGAAATGCTAGTCGTTGACATGACGGAGGTTTCTATGCGCGTGGAAGTCCAAGAAGCGTCTAGTTTTGCTTCCGATGTCACCATTGGCTCGTGGTCGTCCAGCTTGCTCAATATCTTTGACAAGATTGAAGAAAACGAAGGATGGTGGGATTTGATGCGTAAGAAGACCAAGGTTGGCCGCATCCGTATCAGCGCCGAATGGAAGCCAGTGATCATGACTGGATTGGCCGAGTCTCTGGGATCTCATGGATTCAACACGCCTGCCATTGGTGTCATTCGTCTTACGCTTTGGGAAGCTCGTAATCTTAAGAACGTTGAGAGCGTCGGTGGTGGCAAATCTGATCCTTATGTGCGTGTCAAAAGTGGCGTGCAAGTCAGAGCACAAACCGATGTTGTTGACAACAATCTCAATCCCGAATGGGGCTCTATTCTCTACGTACCCATCCACTCTATCAAAGAGGATCTTACTCTTGAAGTCATGGATTGGAATGCCAACAGCAAAGACAAGTCTTTAGGCGTGGTTGATTTGACCGTCAAAGAGCTGGTCAAGCAATGTGCTGAAGGTGAGGGCGACTCACTTCAGAAATGGCACGAATCTACTGGAAAGAAGATTGACAACTGGCTGGCTCTCAAGTCATTGGATCGTACTCAGGTCAAAGGCGAACTTCGATTCGCCGCTGAATTCTACCCCACTTTGGCTCTGGCCAAGAATGCCACTCAAGAAGAAAAGGAGAAGGCTGTGCAGGGAGATGCTGAGGCAGCTGTCAACGAAGCTGAAGGTCGTGGTGAAGTGTCTGACATTGGAGCTGAAACTGATAAGATGATTGCCAAGATTGATAGCGAGATTCCTGAAAAGGATCTGCATGGAACTTACATCAAGTACACACCCGACGATATTGTCGATTTACGTTCTTATGAATCTGGAATCATTTCTGTCAAGATTATGGAAGTGCAGTTTGATAGCCCTAAACATATGTGCGCTGAAGTCTTGGTTGATTCCATCATTCCACAGTACCGTACCACTAAACTCAAAGGCACCAGCTTGGAGTTCAACGAAACCACCGATGCTTTTGTCAAGGAAACCGATTTCAGTAGGGTGGCTATCCAGTTGAAGGATGGAGATGCCGATGAAAAAAGCTCAGATGTCAAGGCTTACTGGGTTGGCCAGGTCTCTGACATCCTTCGCCGCATCCAAGTACGCAACCGCCAATTGCGTGATCAAAATGAAAGTCCTAGTACTCCTGATGAGGGCCAGTGGTATCCTCTGCTCGGTGATGACTCTGGAAATGCTCAGATCAGATTGAGTTTCAACTTCTTGCCCGTTCTTGATTTCAAGTTGGACCCCAGAGAGAGTTTAGAGAGTAAGTGTTCTTTAGCAAACCGAGGTGGGAAGCGCATTGAAAGTGACACTTGATCATTGACAAAAATTTTCTCTCACTAGATCAAGGAAACTTGTCCGTGACATTGATCAGTGCTCAAAAATTGATGGCTGCTGACAAGTCTGGCAAATCCGATCCCTACGTTGTATTTTCCATTGATGGAGAGAAAGTGCACAAGAGTGCAACTGTCAAAAAGAATCTCAATCCCAAGTGGAAAAACGAATCCTTTACTGCTCCAGTTGTAAGTAGTCATAGCTATGATATTATAGATGGGTGATAATGAGCATTGCCTGATTAGTGTGGTCTCATGTTGTAGATGTCCCGGTATGCTTCAAGTTTCAGATTGGAAGTCTTTGATTGGAATCAAGTCAATGCAGGCGTACCGCTTGGTAAGTTGCAATTCTCATTGATATTTGACACACCGAGGGTGTAAGCTTCACACTAAACCTTCTGCTCGCTATCTCGGCCATCAGGATCAACCGGTATTGCTCTCAGCAGACTTGAAAGCTTTGCTGCTCAAGAACTCGATCTTCCTCTGGAAGGTGTCAAGGGGGTTAGTGGCAGCGTTCGGGTCCGCCTATTGTGGCAGCCACAGCTACTCACCAAAAAGAAGCAGCAGACATCCATCCTCTCTACTGGTACCAAAGTGCTCACAGGCACAGCCGGAGCAACGTTTGGTGCTGGTAAGGCAGTTGTTGGAGGTGGCGCTGCTCTTGCTGGAGGAGGTCTGGCCATGGGAGGCAAAGTGGTCGGAGGTGGTCTCCATGCTGGTACCAAAGTTGTTGGAGGCGGTATCAATGCTGGTGGCAAGGTCATCGGCGGAGGTGGCAAGGCTATTGGGTCTGTATTCGGTTTGCGCCGCCGAGGCAGTAAAGCGAGTAAGAGTGATATGGGTAATGGCAATGCCGAACCAGCAACAGTACAAGGAGGTATGATTCCTAACACTAGTGGTGGTCAAGCAGCAGTGAGCGGAGCCGATGGTGGTTTGCACAGCAATCGAAACTCTATTGATGCTGGGGCAGCTGCAGGCAAGTTATCACCCACACGTGCTTTACCAGCTGTTATATCCAATCAGTTAACCATTACTTCTTGCAAACAGGCGGTGAAATGAGCCAAAAAACTGGCGCAGACGGTACTGTGGAAGTTCATGTTATTGCCGCCAGAGGATTGCGCGGTGTTGACAAAAACGGCAACAGCAATTCATACGCCCGTATCAGCATTGGCAAACATAGCCATAAGACCAAGCACATCAGCAAGTCATTAGATCCTGAATGGTAAATATTTAAAATGCGGGAGTTGACTACATTTTCTTCTCCTTATTATAAACAAACATCCACTTCCAATGGAGCAATGATCATCTTACCACTTTTTCTAACTTTTTTTTTTTTTTCCACGACATAGGAACGAAACGTTCAAATTCAAGGTAACTGAATCACCAACACCGTTTTCCATGGAAGTCAAAGATCACCATACGTTGTCCTCGTCTACTACTATTGGTGATTTCTCAACCAATGTGTGGGACATGTTACAGGTCCAACCGGGCCAAACCGCAGAAAACCAACAGTGGATCCCTATCAATCCACCAGGCAGCGGAGAGGTACAACTGAAGATGGTATTTACACCATGAATGTTTGCAACGACCCAACACTGTAGATAGATAGCACTATGCTGCGAAATACTTGTCTAATTTTTTACTTTTTCTTGTTCTCTCGTTCGACCATTTATTATGTACAAATCCATCCTGCCAACTTAAACGTATCGTATCTAATTAGGCACCACACCATTTTTTTCATTATTTTTTAAATCAATTTAACACGTACCTTCTGCATATTATATCTCTGGGCTGGTTCAAGTTTTCGGTTTTTTATACTTTCTCGATGAGGTGTTCTCGACGAGCTGTTCTTTGTATATTCACATCCATAACATAGTGGACGTGCTTAATTAATACTGGGAGGCCATTGGAAAGATTTTGGTCAAAAAAAGGGACTGCTTTAAGTTCTTGTCGCCGTTCAAAAATCATCAAACCTTGTCACTGACCTGGGTTTGGTTCTGGTCCTTGAACTTTTCCCCAGAGTTCAATTCAACTTTATAACCACTACAAAATCATTTCGTCCATGAGTAAGTCCAACATACTTGATACAGTTCAGCCATATACTGCTGCTCGAGTTTCCACCGCTGCTTGGTGTTTGGTGTGGTCGAAAACCGGTTTTTCTAATAATATTATGACGGCCGGTTTTGCCCCCCCCCTTCACGTCGCCAGCATGGGCGTTCAATGACCAGTGTACCTCGTTTATCCACGACAAGCTGTGACTAACACTGCTCGTTTTGTCCCTTTCACTAGCTGCAGATAGGCCAAGGAGAGCAAAAGCCGGTAGGAACCAACCAAAAGTCCAAAGACTGCCCTCGGTGTCGTCCGATGACGAGAGCTCAGACGAGAATTCAGTAACTCGTTGCATTTGCCACAAGATTCGTAAGTGTCAGGTTTTTAATGCCATGGCATGCTTTTGCATTTGCCTTTTCACGCTACCTTGTCTGTGCCTCGTCACCATTCTCGCGAAACTGACATTCTCTTCACCGTGACGTTTAGACAATGACGGAATGATGGTTCAGTGCGATAACTGTAACGTGTGGCAGCACTGCCCTTGCGTTGGATTGGCTGGTATTACTGAAGACGACATGCCAGACCAATATTACTGTGAGGAATGCAAGCCTGAAAACCATGTTTTAGCCGATACGTATGGCAGGTGAGTTTTGCTAGTTTCGATTTGAGATAAATCTTTTTTTTTGTTTTTTGGCTTTTGTGTGGGTTAAGTACCGGGGACTGACTTTGTGGCATTAGGTACCGCCGAGTATATGATCCAAAAGGCACTCATACGAAAGGTCAAAAGAAAAGAACAACCATGAATAGTGCAGATGCCACGGACTCTATTCCGGAACTCTTCCACATACTTGCTACAGATACCAATGGCTATACTCGTGAATCAAGCAGTCCTTCCATGACTGTGGACACGCCTGTTCCAACGCCATTTGAAGCAGATGAACCACTAGGAGCTCGGGTATCCAAGAGGCGGAGAAGTACTACTAGCAATAGTGATACCCTTCGGTCGACGCAAGCCACCAAAAGAGAAGTCAACACCAAGCAATCGCGGTCCACGTCTCCTACGGCTCGCAAGCAGCCTATGGAAGAAGCCAAAGGAGGACGAGTGAATAAACGCAGAACCGCTGCTGTTCCGGATAAATCCATCAAAACTAGAGTGAGCGCTAGTCCGCAAATGTCATTCAAGGAGTTACCAACCGATGGTGTGAGTACTCGGCGAAGAGGAGGACATTGGAGAAACGGTAGCCCTGATACTAGAGCCAAATCAACTGAGCCGGATATGGAAGTAGGCGAAAATGAACAAGAAAATGAAACACACCCAACCAATGGCAAAAGGCGAGGAAATGGACCTCCTTCGGCTAGCAATTCACCTCGAGCCAAAAAAAGTGAATTGGGTCGACGGCGAGGCAAAGGCACTATCCCGTCACCGCTTTCACCGAATCTGGATAGACATCTTCCTACCAAGCATAGTCCATTGATTGGCCATCGCGAGGATATGGATATAAAGGCTCGTACTCCTCTGTCTCCGTTTGAAGAACGGCTATCGGATACGGAAAGTCCACGGGTACGTGCAAAGACCCCTCCGACCAAAGTACGATACCCATCCAATAAGATGTCTATTGGAGACATGGACAAACGAGCATCGCAAATTTTGCGTTATATCAACCGGATGCAAATGACCCTGACAAAGAAACAACGTAATCGACAAGCCCTAGACCATACCCACCACCACCACCATGAACATCATAATCCTCCACAACAAGCAGCCCATCATGAATCTGAAAACATTGTGGGGGTAGATTCAGTGGTGATACCCAAAGACTGCGTGAATACGACGGGAGGTGATAATAAACTTGTAGGCGAATTGGAAGTGGCGAATCCTCCTGCTCTTGTCCTGCAACGATCTATGTCGGTCAGTTCCGTGGCGTCATCTTTGAGCAGCGCATCCACCATCCCACTCAATGACGATGATAGCAAATCCAAATCAGAAGGCAAGGCCACGTCTAGTACTGAGATGACATCGACGACGGCTCCTCCAGAGGAAGAGGAGGAGAAAAGTTGTATTCCTGCCCCAGAACAAGCCACGGCTATTGATATTATGAGTCGACTGGCTTGTGAATTGGTCAAATTTCAGTATCGATTTGGCCCACAGAGACCGCCATCTGCAACCAACGGTCAGAGCAATCACCAAGCACTACCTTCAACACCAGCAAATCAACGCAACAGTACAGATGACCTGTTGCCAGCCATCGGCGGCTCGTAAGACTCGCCAGGAGCAAAAGTTACCATGGCCCTTTTATATTTTTTGTAATCATTGAGCATTTCTCCTTGGCGTCAACTGTTTTGTATACCCCTCTTCATCCACTCATGACCACCACGACTCAAGCGACATGCACGCATCCCAGTTTATATACATTTTGTTTTGGTTGGTTCTCAAGTGAAAAGAAAAAACCACATTGCTTCTCTATTTTTATTATTTTGTCCCACTGTGCAAAAGTTAATGTTTGGTTGGCGTCCACACTCTGGTTCATTTTCCACGATTATGGCTCTCTATCCAAATTTTGTCCATCGTAGAAAAAACAATTTTCTCCACCAGTTATATAAAGAAAGGAAACGCTATTTGTTTAAAGCAGGAAAAGACGAGGGGTATGGGCAGTTTTTTTCGTGTGATCGTGCTACGTAGAAAGAAGAAATATCAAGAATGGTACGAATGCAAATTGTAGAGGTTCTTCTAGGCCATTTCATGTTGCGATTGTCGATGTTGCTCTACACAACAATGTTAGTATCCGGTAAGCCAGCACATAGAAACTCCCCTGTTATTGCCAACTTACCAGCAGTGGACAAGAGATCCATCAATAGCTGTTGTTGGTCAACGTTCAATGTCGATGTCAGAAGTGTATACGATTGAGGCTGGTGTAGTTGCACGGCTAGATTGCAACCGTGTTAGAAAACATGTTATAACCGCTTTTCCGTCCCATTTAAAACCCCATCTTTCTTAAATGTCTCTCTGCTGCCTTTACCTTTTAGCACTTGTTCAAACGTAATATACGGATCGACGTTATCCAAGGGAGACTCAAACAGGATCTCTTCACTAATCTCCTCGTCATCCTCATTGTCTTCATCGGTTTGCTGGCTATTTTCATCGTTAGCCGCTGCCTGCTGGGTGAGAAACTCAAGGTACTCTGCATCTTCATCCTGCACATCGTCGTCGTCATCATTGTCGCCATTCTCAGTACTGTTTTCATCGCCCGTATCAGCGGTAGTTTGTGAGTCGTTATCATCTTCATCGTCAACGTCGCCTGTATAGTAGCGTTCCATTTGTTCGCGGTTCTCAATGGCCTTGGGTAAGGTCTGGAAAGATGCTAGGATGGTGTCAAGCAGACTGGACCAGCCTTCGTGCAACGAGGCGGGCATCTGGTTGAACGGCATTTCTAAGATGGAGCATAGAGCGACAATGTTAAGCTTCTTATCGTGAACGCGCGAAAATTTGTTGAGATGCTGGAACCACAAGCCAAAGAATCCCTTGACCCAGTGGTTTTCTTCCAAGATGCGCACTGTCAAGCTAGGGTTGTAGTACAAGCTATTGATGACGACTTCAAGGCAATGAACCTTGAACTCAACGGATTTCATGGAGTTGGCAAAGATGAATTGGAACGCGAGGTTGAGGAAAGATGGAATGTACGAGTCCATATGGCCGCGGCAGTTGAGAAGCAAGGATTCAATCAGTTTGCAAGCACATACGCGGTCGCTCTCACCCACGCGGTCATTGTTCATGACCGTCTCAATGATATCGTACATCATGGCTTGATGCTCCTGGCTGGTACAGAACACTTGGCTGCCATAGGAAATGTAGTTGTCCAGGCATGGCAGCATTTCCTCCATGAAGTCCATGGCCGATGATTTGAACGTCTTGTAAATGAGCGCAAGCACGTTCCACATGGGCTCGCTGATGGTCTTGGCCGAGAATGTGCAAGAGTCAATAATTTCAAAGATCTCGTCGTACAGGTCAATAATGGAGTTTTCCAATGTGTAGGAGATGACAGGGTGCAACACTGTTTCCAACTGCTGCAACATCTCAGGCGTGCTCTGAAGGCTCAAGATCAGTGTACCAATGGTTTTCAAAACTCCCATGGCTGCCATGGTTTTATCCGCTACACCGTCAGTGTTAATTGACCCTGCCAAAATGTCCTCTTCTGACACGTCCTTTTGCGCCTGTGACACATCCTCCATAATTCTTAAGAACGTGTCTCGTAGCTGCGTGCATAACTGGACAGCAAAAGGCACCAGCTGTTCGGCAAACACTTCCACAAACTCTTCCATCACAGCGGCTAGAACATCCGCATCGATCTCGTTGGTCAGGTTCAACAGTTCTTGCATAATGAATGGCAGGTTGGGTATCATGGCCTCTCGTACTGACTCATGTCTGATCAATGGCTGTAACGCTAGCGCGGCATGAACCTTGACTGGTAGTTCGTTGTCTTTCAAACAACCCAGAAGCTTATTGTACAAAATGCCCATATTCTCGTCGCCAGCAAAATCAAATCCGCTGAATTGTTGAGTGATGTTACATGCTCGTGCACGAAGGAATGGGAAGGGACTGTCGAATTCCGGGAACACATGTGTGACAAAGAAAGGCTCCATCATGGATGCTACGGATTGCTGTTGTCATAACGGAGAGCAAGTAAGAACTTGTTCATCACTTCAATCGACAGATTGTATTTTCACTCACCTTCTCCAAAATCTCGTTTGATAAGCAGCCCACAATGTTTAGCGCCCCGTCCTTTTCCTTTCCATTGCGTTGTTCGGGACTGGTTTCTAGGTACTTTGTCAACAGCTCATTAGTGAACGTCAATATGTGCATGAAGGTTTGTTTTCGGCGATGTCTGGCCATATCTATCAACAAGTTGCTTGCATGCATGTGAGGCGAATGGAAGTCTTCTAGAGGATCTGTCATGGGGAGAAGGCGAAAGTTAGAGATGAGATTTCAATGGTTGACATTAGCTAAGATGTCCTGCTGGGCTCGTACCTATTCTCTTATGAACAAACTCGACCGGGTCTTCTGACCATAGTTGTGCATCTGAATCAGAAAAGCACATTTGAGGAAAAACAAAGTATGCGACCAACGATTGAGCATGTGGCTTCACCAGTTGCCACATGGTTTTGTTCTTGATACTGCATTGACACCATTGGTCAGCATAAGCTTGTCATATTGTGGCAAAATGTATGTGAAACTACGTACCAGTCAGTTAGAAACGCGGCGATCAATGCAGTGCACTTGTGCGACAACCATATTTGATGTTGGACCCAAAGATCCACCTGTTTGAGATAGGCATGCAAGATATCTGGAGCAAAATTGACCACAAACGTTTTGGCAAATCCCATGTATTTGGTATTGTTGCTAGCTAACAGCGTGGGGTTGCCGTACCGAGAGAAAATGCGGTTTAAACAATGGTATGCCCATTTCTTAGTTTTCCACCACGGCAACCGTTCGCGGTCGTCTGCATCCAAGCTGGTATCATCATTGTCCACCTTCTTATCTACCAACTGCAAAAACAACGTTCCCCACGCCACTAACGATGCTGGATCTTGTAGACATACAGGAAAGTCGGATTGTATGGCGGCATGATACGACTTGAGAGCCAATTTGATCATTTCCGCTGCTTCGTCGGTCTGTTGATGCACCAATTTCGACACAACCGTCTGTACTGTGGGAAACAGCAACTTGACTGCTTGGATCAAAGGTTCTCGCTTATCCTGTGCTCGCCATCTAAAATGAGAAAGTTTTGGCATCAGCGCGGGGTTTTCGACACGGCACCTTCTTGAATGACAAGATGTCTTCACTTACTGGTATACTTTGATTAATTCTCGCAACGATACCAAACTGACATAAACGGTTTCCAGGTCCTGAGAAGTCAATGCCGACTGCAATTGGTGAAGCAAATCTGGCCATTGTTCAGGGAAATCTGTGGTCAAGATCGCATTAAGCGATGCGGTAAGCTGCACTCTAACACAAATCAGCCCCCAAAGTTAATTTGAATACTGCTACAAGTCACCATATTCATTTCAGCACTTACTTTACTGCTTGAGGAGCTTTGGTCATGACCTGGAGCAGCTCCTGCTTGATGACCACTCGCTCAGATTGCTCGATAGGAGACACAGCAAGGGCTCCTTTGGGCGGATCCCAAGCCTTGCTGATTCTATTCTTAAAGTAGATGGCAGCTGGCCGGCAAAAATGTGTCAGACACCCAGCCAATTGATGATTCTGAAACATTGTCTCCGCCTATGCTGAGTTCCCTCGTCTTTAAAACTCACCTGCTTGTCTTGCGCCTAGTTCAGCTTCTTGGTTGCAAAGGATCTGAAGCACCGTAGTGAGGAACCCATTCTGCCCTTCAATCTGGAAAGGGGAGATCAAATTCACGTCAATAACTAAACTGGGAGGTGTAGAAGGGGAGGGGGGGGGGGTGTTTGGCAACTTACATTTCTGATGGTCAGTTCAGCTTGTTTATGAACATTAGGATCAGGGTGATAGGTTGCAACAAAGAGCTGATATACAGAGTTGGGATCCATGGAATCCGATGGTAGATTCAAAGGAATGGTATGGCAAGCAGGAAACGCGGGGTAACGAGCCAAAAAACAATAATTGTTACTGCGTTCGGTGCCTGAAAATTTAGATGGCTTGCTTAATTCACTGGCCTGACAGACATGTTGTCAAGCTTTTTATATATCACTGAATTTATCTATAATCCCAAAATCCCATGGCTACAACGTCATATATCCTGAGAATACTTGCCGGCCTGAGAAGAGGGCACCATTTTCACGCGACAACCATCAAACTCTATCAACTGTTCTAAGTCCAGTTCTATTCATATTAATGCGCTCTCGCCGCCCGATCTGCACAATCCACCATGTCGCCGTTTGTTTTTTGGCGGGTTCTCCTTCGCAGTCAGTGAGTTTTCTTTAATTTTTTTTATTGCTGAGCAGCTCGCTCGGGCTCTTTTTTACCAAATGTACAATATCATAATGTTATAAATAAGATTTAAAGCTTGGCCTTGTTAACTTGGGTATCAATGACCTGCTTGAAGACAGAATCCAACTTCATAGCCAGCATAAGTTGACCTCTGGCCTTCAACTTGCCAGTCATGTAAGCCTTTTGGCCGTTAAGCTTGCCAGAAGCGAGATCGACAAAGTCTTGATCCTTGATGGTGATGCTGACGCTGGGCTTGACCTTGCCCTTACCCTTGTGAAGGCTACCTTCGCTATCCTTTCTCAAGTCAATGGTGAAGATTTGCTCCTTTCCCTCGGGGTTTTTGATGATGAACTCAAAGACGCCGTTGACCTATACATAGACCGTTTGGTCAGTATATATACCATACATAATCAGGAGAATGGGTGCGTCACGGCTCATGAGGGGTTTTTCCTTACCTGCTTCAAGAGCTTGGCCTTGTCTTCGGCAGACAATCCATTTTGAAGAGCGTCCTCAAGGTTGGCGAGAAGCTCAGAGGATTGGAAACCGGGAGTGACGATATCAGACATGTTTATTTTTTTAGATAGAGTAGAGAAAACGATGTTGTAATAGTAGACGGTGAATTATAACCGTTTATATAGCTGTGACTGTAAAGTTTGGGGACACCTATAACCGCAGCCAATCACAGGCCGTGAAATGGTTCAACCGTCTACCTCAACCATATTATTTCCTTTTGCGTCAAATCGAGCTGACTATTCCCAGACCATGGTAGCTCTGCTCCCAACCATTGTCAGTTTGGGGCACTATTGACATGTGAAACTACTTTATTCTTGTGTGGAGTCAAGCTACAGTAACGTGCAGTCGACTTGACTGGCCCCCCAACTCATCATACTTCTTTACCTACCATGTGAAGACCATTGGGCCCTGAATAAACATGCTTCATGCTTGTAGCCAACATGGAGGCTGTCGCCATATGATCCCCAACTCTACATTCTTACTTACGCAAGCTTGCAAAAACACTTGTGTTAAAAATGAAGCTGCGCATCCACTGTTATTACATGACAGCTATGCACATATGCTAAAATGTTCAATCTAGAACTCGCATGAGTCAGTGAGTTCTGCCATATTCTCTCATGGCTTGCGCTAGGTTGTCAGCCTTAACATGATCATTTTGATACTGTTATTTTTTATTATTCTTTTGAAGTTTCAACTTGCGGAGCATCACAATATGTTCCCATCACTGAATATCACGAGGACGCGTGTGCGCTGTTGCTGTAGATCTTCATCAAATTTACTATATTTGACGCTGGTCTGTTAGCTGGGCTAGAAATATTGCTTGTGCTCAGGAATAGGAGTCAACAAGGTGTTGGATTCCATGGCAGTTTCAACGTTTTTCAGCGTCAATTGTTCCATCATCAGCTCGGTTTCAAACGTGTTGGTGCCAATATGAGGCAACAGTGTGGCTCGTGGATGCTGGAGCAAACCAGGGTGAACTTTGGGTTCCTAATATATAGTCACACCAGGATAAGATTAGCATATTGCTCAATGTTAACGCCTTAAACGATAGATATCTTTACCTCCTCATACACATCCAATCCTACAGCTGCCACTCTGCCACTCTCCAATGCATTCACTAGTGCTGCCTCATCGATGACTTTGCCACGGGACGTGTTAACAACAATCATGCCGTGCCTGCAGATTGAGAACTCTCGCTTGCCAAGCAAATGGGTGGTTTCTTTGCTGAGTGGCACACTCACAGATATGATATCGGAGGTCTTCAGCAAAGTTTCAAAATCCACGTAGGTAGCATTATACTGTTCTTCAACTGTGGCGAATATTAAGATTAGGTAAGTGTTTCCTCTTTCGTAGCGACAAGAGTAATTGCTGATATATACCTTCAGTTGGTAATCTGGAACGATTATGATACTGTATCTCCATGTCGAACGCACGAGCTCTCTTTGCGATAGCTTTGCCAATTCCACCCATTCCCAAGATGCCCAGTTTTTTGCCATCAGGGTTTGTTCCCATCTCGATGCCATTTTTCCAATTACCTGAATATCATTAACAATTTCAGCGGACTTGTGCTATTTACCGTTGTAATACAATCAATTGTTACCTTCGCGAAGTGACTTTTCAGATTGAGTAATGTTGCGAAGAGCGTTCAACATCAGTATGATGGCGATATCAGCTGTTGCCTGCGAAGACTGTCAATAGGAAACTACATCACCACCTTGTCTTACCAGATCCTTACCGAGTCAACAGCACCGGGTGTATTGGAGATATATATTCCTCGCTTGGCTGCAGCCTCCACATCGACCTTGTCATATCCAGCAGCGTTGGAGCAGATAAACTTGACACTAGTGGCGTAATGTTTGATATAGTGGTGAATACAACTGGGAACTGGGTCAAGTTGATCAACATAGCATACCTTTCCGGCAACGCATTGATGAGCTCTTCATCAAAATGCCCAATATTTGCTGCACTTGTAGACTCGCGGACCACTGTTTTGACACCTTGATATTGTGTCTTGCATAATTCAAAAAACTCGGAGCGAGTTATAGCTGGTACATGATGAACCTCGTAACGGTTGGACAGATCTGTAAGCTCCTTTTGAGCGAAACGAATGAATCCAGCTACCAAAACGGATCCTTTAGACATATTTGATATTGAGTTGTAGATAGATAAAAGCTAGAAAAAGATGATAACCGATGGGGTTTTGGAAGTGTCGGCACTTCGTCCAATCATGGTGTCATGTTTTTTCCCTGACAAAATTAACGCTTGTCACTGATAATTTTTTTTTCTAAACACCAACACTTAAAATCTTTCCACATTGAACGGATTCAACCTACAACCCATGCTTCGATTCGCCCAATTAGCAAGGCAGTCCACTCGCCAAACCACTAGACACTATGCCACCAAGTCAAAGACGACTAACTTGACGTCAAAGGCTCGAGTACCTACCGAGGAACAAGTTTTGCCCGATGGCTCCATCTTTATCACTCGTCTTCCCCTGTCCACACCCGAAACGTCCAAGGCAGCGCCATTACTCCGCAAATCCGCTCAAGCTGGTAGCAAGAAATTAGGACATGCTGAAATAGCGGAATTGCGAAAGCTCAGAGCTGAAGATCCGGCCAAATGGACTCGAAAAGCCCTTGCTCAGCGATTCGGCTGCTCCGAGTTCTTTGTGTCCATTGCTGCCGGCAAGAAGCAACTCCCCACCACCGAGGCTGAGCAAGTCCTTTCCGAGGCAGGATACCGAAAGAAGGTCATCAGCGAGAACAAAGTCAAACGCAGAGCATTGTGGTAAAAACCGGTGTCCCCGCCCAATAGACGTTCAAGCCCTCCCTTCCATCCCCAACAATAACTTGTACAAAATAAAAGAATTGCATAATTTTAGAGTCATTCGTCACGACTGGTCCTTCTCTTTGTTGAGTGCTGTGAATGAGTGTTTATTGATGCGTTTTAAAAACGGTGTCGCACTGTGTCAATTCAATGCGACGTTCCATTAAACGTGGCCTTGGTTTGGTGGTGACATACCAGCTGAGAGACAATGATCAAAAAAGGGAATTTGGAAATCTTTATATATAAATCCAAGCTTTTCCTTTGTCCCCCGTTACTACAAGTATAAATGTCAAGCTCGGCAGAGAGCAATTTCCGCAATAGTTTGCGAGGTTTTAACTCCACTCCTAGATCAGGAGGAATTCAATTACCTACCACCGGCAATCAAGAAGGAAGTGCTTTGGGCAGAACGTGGGCATCGTTCACATCTGGCGCCACTGATGCATTCGATAATGCCCGGAGAACTGTACAAGGCTATGTCCCTGTCAATGCACAAGAAGAAGTCGACGAACCTTGGTTCCAAATGTCAAGGTGGGAGGTAAGTTATCATATCAGTACTATGCCAAGTTTTATGCCAAGACTGACCCAATACGTTCCAGCGATTGACGGCCTGTGCGTTATGCGTGGTGCTTGGAATAGCATGTTTCGCCATGGTGAGTAAGAAAGCAAGCAGGTGTCTTCTGCAACTTTTTATGATATAGCGTGTCTAATCAGTGTAATGTAGGCTTTCTTTTTATGGTTGCCAGTATTGGCCCTCTTCCCCGGTAAATTCGCTGCCACTTTCACATGTAAGTAAACCCATGTTGCATGGCAGTGAGATATATATCGCAATTAGCATGATGGCTGATATTGTTTTAATTGTGTAGTGGGTAGTATTCTGATGTTAATAAGTGTGGCATTACTACGTGGTCCTTGGGCCCACGTCAAACACATGATGTCCCTTGAGAGGCTTCCGTTCACAGCTGCGTATCTTGGCACCATGGGATTGACACTATACTTTTCACTTGGCGTAAGTATTTTGGCATTGCCAAAGATTAGTAGGAAACATAGATTGGAGTACTAAATGGCATTCATGTTTTGTTTATCTTAGGCACGCAACTACATATTAACTATCATATCGGCCGTGCTTCAAATTATTGCACTTTTGTGGTAAGTTGTCGGCATAGTCACGGTGTATGTATGTAACGTATGATTAAACACTATTACGTGAATAGGTACTTTGGATCATATATTCCAGGAGGAGTGGCGACCCTTCGATACGGTTCGTGGATGGTTGGAAGACAAGCTTCATCACTCTTGCCATTTTAATTGATGTAATAAAACATGCTTTAATATTTCCTTGTAAAACAATGATTGTAGTGCAAGTGTCGAAACGTTGTTAGTGAGAGAGAAGTAGGGTTCTGAACCGTTCGTGTAGCTGGGAAATAGACTCAAGAAGTAAACGCTTTTTACGATGTTGCATTATACGTGCTGTTACCTTTAGCTATTAAATTTCTGATTTTTCTGCATTTGATATATTTCTCAGATTTGCCTCTCCTTGGTTTGACCGGTAGCAACTCATGGTAAACTTGAGATCAGCTGTTGTTATATCAATTTATACTCTCTCATGACACTCATGCCATTCTCTTCGTTTGACAGAGCTCTGAAATACAAGCCTTGTCTAGTGGGCCAGACCACATTTGTTCATTTGTAGCCTCAGCGGCTGATGGATCCGTTACAGATGTAAGTAATTCAGTCATGGCCCGACGCCAGTCATAATCACTATGCATTGCTAACGTTAACGGTTCTTAAGTCAAATGCATCTAAAGAAGAATGCCAAAAGCAGGCTCATATTGCCTTGTCGATGCTAAAAGATACCCAACAATTGCTTTCCAAAGGCATATCAGAGAGTCACGACGGTTCTCTGAAACGTATTGTCGGTGAGTAACAGCACTGTTGAGTGCTCATATCAGCTAGAGCTTTTTTCGCTTACATTGTATGCTATTTTTGCAGTTACCTTCCCAGATCACTTTTACGGATTTGCCGTCGAAGGCGAAAAGATCTTGGGAACCAAGCGGCGCATTGATGCATAGTACCATGTATCCCGTATATAATCCCAGTAACATTTAAATAAACCCTTTATATGTACAAATGTACAACTCAGTTTCTAACCTGAGCTAGGTTTCTCGTGAGATGTTTTCGACTTGATGACAGTTTGGACGTGTCTATAGCACGCCTTTTTTACGACTGCAGTATCTTCTGCCATGTTTTTACATTTGCAGGTGAAGGCTGCGCAGCTCAATCGTACGCAAGTATCATGCCATACTTTCTCAGTAAATGCACCATACTATCAATATTCGACCAGTTAAGATGATATTAGCACAAGGCTGTTTATTTTTTTCTACACTGAAGCGTTTATAGGTTGATTGTTTTCATTTTGAGACTCGACAATTTAGTGGGCCTTCTTGCTGCCAACTGTAACATTAAAAAACAAAACGTTAGAAAACAATGCTTTTTGATCAAATGACGGAAAAGGATTTCAAGGCTAGTAAACTTACGAGCAGGGTTTCTAGGGTCGTTCTTGTAATCTTCGCCTAAAGGAAAAAAAGAAAGTAATTGTAAGTCCATTTGATTACAAGCAACTTTCGAGATGTTCGTCCGTCATTTCGTTAAAGCTAAGCATGCAATGTCGAAATCTACATATCCACAGGTCTCGATATGCTGGTCAGACTCGAAGCGCTGCATGCTGGCACTTATTGATGACTAGCCGGAGAAACTATCTATCTCGTACGAAAATGCCGCAAGTAAAATTAACTTACTATTAATCATAGCGGTCTGAGCCTTGCCAACGAGGAAGAAGACGGAGACAGCACCGACGAAGAAAGGCATCATAGGGCGAAGAAAGGGGGTGTTGAACTTGCGAAGACCGAACATGTTAATCTTTGCTGGTAACTGGGTAAATCGAGTCGACTCGTAGAAGCAAAATTGTTTTGCAGGGAAGGTAAGAAAACTGTGACGTCACGAATACTCAGTCATGTGACCAACGCGAAAAAAAGCCGCTTGCTATCCAATTCGCGTCTGCTGGTACTGGCTTCCACCACACACGACACGCTCCACAATATGACCGAAGCTTCAGCGCAATGGATGCCACCGACTACAAACATCTCCCAAGAGGAAACAAAGTCCAAGATGTTTACATTTCTGCGGCAGTTTGACGAACATATCCGTCAAGAAAAAGGAAATATCCTCGCCAACAGAAACCAGTGGATAGCGCAAAATGCTCAAGACAGAGGTAAATGACAGAGAAACAATAGCAGCGTTCGAACATCAGCTAACTCTGTATCTCAGAAAACTGCTTAAAGATGCAAAGCGCAATTGAAAAGTACAAGACAGACGCAGAGCTCTTATCCGATAGTAAGTGAGCCTCTTCTTTTGGTACGTGTGATAGACCAGGGACTCAATGGAGTCTTCACTAGAACTTGGAAAGGAGAAAGAAGAGCTCCAGAAAGCTACTAAGGATATACAACAGTACAAAGAGAAGCGAGATGATCAGTTTGCCCGAAACAATGAGTTAGAAAGGCAAATAATACAATTGAAGCGAGAATTGGAACAAAAGCGATTAGGTACGAAGGGATGAGATGGTATTGCATCTATAAAACCTTTGACTAAAATTCATTCATACAGCCAAGGACACTGCTAGAAACGAAAACGCCGTTCAACAACAGAAAAATGTCCCAGAGTTATTGTGTTATGAGGAGAAATTGGCATGCAAAATTGTAGGCGTTGCAAGTGAGTGACCGACCTTTCTGATTCATTTATCACCTTGCCAAATGAAAATGCTGATCATTGTCTGCAGCCGATGTTTTGACTTTTCAATTCCATAATATTGATGAAACTGATTGGAATCGAAAGTTTTCCGTCACAATCCAGATTGCTGGAAAACAGTATAATTGTGAGTGTTACTACTGCTATTTTTTGAAGCATTTGCAACTGCACTGATTGTATTGTGTTCTTGATGCTGACGGTTTTATGTTTAATAGACAAAGCTTGTGATCCAATGTTACCGGAATTGAAAATACTAATAGATGAGCTTAACACATCAAGAGACTTCTTCAGATTCCTGAAAAAGGTGCGACAAGCATTTAAGAACAGTGTCTCTTAATCATGAATATTATATACCATTTCTACCTGTAACTTTAGTTAATATCATTTTTGTAAATTTTACCTTCACAAATAGTACAATGTTATTACAAGAGCTATTTTAAAAACCATATCCTAATGCTTGGTCTGCTATGATATAATACTGGCACGCGCGATATGAACCCCATACTCTTAACTTCAGACGTGGGTATCTCGATGTTTCTAATATTATTTATTGTTTAAATGTAATTGGGAACGTAGTTTTTGAAGAGTGAAGGCAATAGTAGATGGATCAGGGAGCAGCATTTTTTGGATCTATCATGTCCATCAGCCGCTGCCGTTCGGTCAACTTTCTCGAAACCTGTGACTGCTTTCCGAATTTGGTGCTGTCCGCAACCCAATATCTTGAGCCCCATTTGGAATCGACGGTTTCCTTCTTTCACTTTGACTATCAGCTATGGTAAGGGAAAGCATGATGTTTGAACATGGCAATCGATATCGTACACGAGCGAATCCCACCCATCCATCTCTCTACTTCGACGATCCGATGATTTCCAACTTTTTTGCGTTGACTACGACTTAAGAACCTATCCATCCATCCATCTATCTTCAATCAATCGAAAAAGTCATCAATCCATCCAACACATATATATCGACTGCAAGTCTGGCAACAGAAACATCATCTCGGAAGTATGATATAACGATCTAACGAACAAAAAATGCAACAGAACGCACAGCATTGGAACATTACAACTCGTCTCAACATTCCGAAATTGCCCAATTACCTGAAACTACCCAGTAACATTACTGACCACTGTTATTACTTTCCTCCCTCAGGGTATTGATATCAAGAGACACCACGTCAAGAATGGCCACAGAGAGGCTCCCAAGTCTCAAGACGTTTACTTGAGACTTTTGGTCAAGGTGAGGATTTTGGAACTATTAGAA
The DNA here is from genome assembly GCA_016758905.1 of Umbelopsis isabellina. Classification (NCBI taxonomy): domain Eukaryota; kingdom Fungi; phylum Mucoromycota; class Umbelopsidomycetes; order Umbelopsidales; family Umbelopsidaceae; genus Umbelopsis; species Umbelopsis isabellina. Next base: position 379,682 of record JAEPQZ010000018.1, read on the forward strand.
CGACGAAATGCAGCAGCAAACGCAAAAAAAAAAAGACCAGCTGTGGAGTGCTGCCCTTTGTGTTGACTCTGCAAGTCGAAACATTCGCCTTCTCTTTGCCGATGTGTCTAACTCGATTTTCTTTTCATTTTATAGCTTTACCGCTTCTTGGCTCGTCGTACTGACGCCAACTTCAACAAGATTGTTCTCAAGCGTCTCTTTATGTCTCGCATCAACCGTCCCCCTGTCTCCATCTCCCGCATTGTTCGCCACACCAAGGCTGTGGAGGGAAAGACCGTTGTTGTAGTCGGTACCGTCACTGACGACTCCCGTCTTTTGGAAGTCCCCAAGCTCTCCGTTGCTGCTCTTCGTTTCACCCAGACTGCTAGAGCTCGCATCTTGAAGGCTGGTGGTGAGGTTCTTACCCTCGATCAACTTGCTCTTCGTGCCCCCACTGGTTCCAACACCGTCATTCTTCGCGGTGCCAAGAACGCTCGTGAGGCCGTCAAGCATTTCGGTATGGGCCCCCATCAAAACAAGAAGCCCTATGTCCGCAGCAAGGGCCGCAAGTTCGAGCGTGCTCGTGGCAAGCGTCAATCCCGTGGTTTCAAGGTTTAAATTTAAGCCTATTAACTCTTCTTCTATGCTTAAAATCATAACAGAAGCGTGTATGCAAACAATGAATAAATTTTGTTGCTTTACCCATCCAAAAGCATTTAATCTAAAACATATAATACGGTACTGTGGGTTGTTGTTATCATTAAATCGCATCTTAATTATTTTTAACCATTCCAGTTATGAGCAATACCTGCGAATATGAGAGAAAGGACAAGTACAATGGATCAGACGCAAAAGAACGTAAAAGCGGGAAATACATAGGAAGGGGATGGTGGAGAGTATCTTACTAGGAATCATTGTCTTTAAAAGTTCTTGTCAAAATCATCGACATTAAAATTAGCAGGTCCTGATGGTTGTTGGGTCACATATTGTACATGGTTGGCAGGAAACATGCCAATGGAGCCATCTCTCAGTCTACCCTGCCACCATGAACTTGGTTCTCGTGTGACGGGATCCAACGTATCTAACACCTCGACGGTTGTGCCTTTAGTCAATCTAAGCTCCATGGGAGAGCTTGGAACAAAGTCATAATTCGCTACTGCAATCGGGGGTTGGTCATGGGCTTCCATGGCAGAAGAAACTCTTCTCGCACTCATACTCTTCATCAGTTTGTTCATGAGATACGGTAGGGCAATAACGGCTGCAATAAATATGATAAATGGTGTCTTGTCCAGTTTCTGTCGTGCTGGTGGTAGCGGTGGTGGTATATCGCCTTCAGAGGCCTGGTCACCCTGCAGTTCCTGCTGCTGTAGTTGTTGTAGTCCTTGTGGTGCTGGCTCTATAGGTTCGGGCTTGCCCATAAGCTTGCAGTATGACTTTTTGATCCAACGTATCAGATTGTAAATATTGAATATATCACCCAGATATGTGTGTACATGGCCAAATTGTTCAGCAACACCAACCATGGCCATGAAACTGGAGTGCGTGGCCATAAAAGTGGCATCCAACATTTGTGCAAATCCACCGAATGCACCAACAATTTGCTCAATCAATTCGAACGTTGCCCGCGTTCCAGCTTCCATCTGCTGACCAAATGTAACATCGTTGGGTCCGCCTGAACCATAGCCATAGCCAAATTGGTTGTAAGGCGATCCATAACTGCCATACCGATTGTACGGCGAGTAACTATTATAGCCTCCATATGAGGAGCCATATGAGCCATATCCTCCGTAGCCGCCATAACCACTACTATAATTTGACCCTAGTCCTCCCAAACGATTGTAGCCTCCTCCGTAAGAGCTATAACCTGCGGACATATCAAGGTTTAATATTGAAAATACATACAGAGCCAGATATTAGAGCGGGGATTACCCGTAGTATTCCCAGCCAAACCCGTCGTAGTAGTACGTGCGGGGATTGCAGGAGCAGCACTTGTTGAAGTCATAGCGCTGGTTGTAATCGCACTACTATTTGCTGCTTGTGCTCCGCCTGCTTCCCAAGGTTTAGGTGGTGATGGCATTCTGTTTCATTGACTAGCGGAATGCTTTTGAACAAGTCGTGCACAGAGCTCATTTGGTACCCAGCCGAGATGTAGCCACCCAGCCAGTGGTGCTAAATAATTTCACGTGATTGTCCCTCTGTCAATTCTTGCTTGCTTCCATCGTACACCGCACACAGCAGCCAAGATAGTATATGTATTCAATAGCAAATGGAAAATGACCGTCGCTTCTTGTCGAAAAAACCAATACATCCATCCATGAAACGACTAAGAGGTACAAATTGGCAGCTATTCTAGAGTAGTACATGGCTGATATATCTCTCAGACATTGATAAAATTTGACCCCACAACTTGTCTGTGTCGTCAACCTTGGCTTGTTGACATCTGAAAGACTTACAAGCGGGAGCAGTCAGTAATTAGATAAATTGCATCTAAATAACCGGTGAAAGCTATTATTATTAATATTTTTGGTAACATCTCTGTCTTTAACAAAGTGTCAGGCAAACTTGTATATACTATATCCACCAAACAGGCTGGATCTATGATAACTTTGTGGCATGTATTTGATGTGAACTTACCATGTAACTTTCCTCTCACGTACGCGCATGAACACGGTTAAAGATGCCATAGCCTCATGCCCCATTGCTCCACCTTTTCAAGAGTCACAGCATAAGTTGACCGAGAATCAGGCGAGCTATCTATGTACAGTGGAGAGAATAAGTAGGCAATAGAGAAAAGCATTTGGAGCCAGAAAGAGAAAGAAAATAATTTGAGCCAATGAATAGACGCCGTCGGTGTTGTGAAGGTATAGAGTCTAATTTTTTCCATGAGGCGGGGAAGATTTCTATACAATACAGCATTGATTCACCTTGTGGCCCAATAACTGCAAGGTGATCCTCACTCCTATTTGTAAGAGAGACTGCGGCAAAAACGTCACAAGTGAGTAATGTATCTGTACTACAAGGTGCAATGTCCATTCGTCTACGATAGTAGCTCAATGTGTTGATACCTTTCCAATGTAAATATACAAAAGTCCTATTGTGGCTAATAAATACGTGCACTTTATTATAGTAAAAAGCTGTATATTTCATTTTCGTGGCGCCTGGTATCTATTATACTGAAAGGCTAAAGTTGATTAGAGCCACAGTAGGGCTACAGGGTCGATATGTCGGCTCTATGATCCGGCAGTGTAAAAGTATACATCCTCCCATAGAGGCTGATAGTCGCGAATGACTCCGGCAATGATAGAAGCCACAGGACGAGTTTCTGTGGCATCACAAAAAGCCTCCAACTTGGGCCTTAGGAGTTCACCACGGGTCAGTACTGCATTCATAGACATACCAGAACACGCTCCATATACATAACATATACATATACTTACTTTGTGAAATGCTCATAGAATGGTCCGCGTAGAAGATAGTAAAGCAAAAGGAACGCTCTTCTGCCATACTCGTCTGCTTCCAGAGCTGTCATAGGACCCTCTTTACGATGAGCATAGTGCTTACCTAGCATGCCTCGGGACAACAGATCCACCGACAGTGAGAGCAACCAAGCTTTCCATGACTGGACTCCATATTTGCGGACAGCAACGACTAGTAAAAAGGTAGCGATTATGGTCGGTCAATCAACACCGCAAATTGTCTCGATCAATCTTCTTACATAGACCAAATAGCTGATAATTAGAGGGTCACAGTGATCCACTTACCATAAAGGAGAGGACGTACTATCCAAGCAATTTCGCCTAATTTGCCCAAACCGCGCAAACGATATACCAGGTGTTCAGGGTGTCCCCACTGCTCTTCTTCTTCGTTACTATGATAGTGCACGCCGCCAGTGCGAGGGTCAAAGTCTGATGAATCTTCATCCAATTCTAATGTTGCAGGATCGACATCGCGTTGCGGATGACTGGGGTGGAGCAGCATTCTGCCTCCGGTGATATTCAACATTTGATATCTACAAACAGCTCTTTGAAAGATGGAAGTATTGGCTTAACACGATCGCTTAACAAAAGAATCCAAAGGCTACTTACTTGATGGTTTCCATCCAAACCACAAACCGCCATCGTGTCTTCTCGCTGTAATTCTTCTTTATCCACATTTCTGCCACCACTTCACAATACGATATCAGAGTCAAAGTCAATGCGATCCGCTTGAATTTCGAATCTCGATACCAGTATCGAGTGTACTTGTTAAATATAGATGATGGTGCTGTTATAATAGAAGCATGGCGGGCGACGACTCTCCAAAGCAAGCTGTCGTGGTATAAGCTTATTAGGTTGAGAATCGCTACAACTGTGATGTAGAGCCAGCTGTTTTAGCGATAACGTTGTAGGTTAATGGCAAATCAAAAATAAAATGAGATCACTTGCGAGCTTGGGACACAAATTCAGAATCCTCGAAACGTCCTGTTCAAGTGAAGGGATAATGAGCATTGGTAATTAGAAATACCATAGGGAAATAAGCCGACTTTTTACCTGGTATAACCAGGGATAAAGAACGCAAACATGACTCGACGGTTTCTATCCTTGGCGCTTGTTTAACCAAGAACCGCTGGTATTTTGCCAGGGTAGCCATAGGTGAAAAAGCAAAAGGTGGAAAGCGAGAACGAAGAAGTGACATACATGTGACAGCGAGATATTTCATAGGGAAATTCCACGGCGTTTCCCATTTTTGCACAAGTCCCTTCCGCCTCGTCCCAAGAATGCCACCGTCATCATTCAGAATCACCACTTGGGACCCGATATTACTCATTGCACAGGTAGAACGGAGGAATGATAGCGAGGCAGCGTTGAGAATGTAAAAGTTCTGACCCTCCATTTACCTCCCGACTAGATCATATCGTTACAAGCCTTATACTATGTGTCCATTAGTATCTTGATTCTACTTGTGCTGGCCATCACAGGAACGGAACTATCGTTGGACTATGTATTAGATTATAAAGAGATAAGAGCCGATAATGTCATGGGCTGGACCATCAGTTTTTGCTGGGTGCTCAACGCTCTAGTAGCTACAGCGTTGATGGTGTTGATAGTACAGCGCGCCAAGCTCATTTTGGATTTTGCCGTCACATTGCACGTCTTTCACCTATTATTCACATCTTACTACTCTCGACATATTCCGTCCACGTTTTTATGGTGGACGCTTAATATCTTTTCGTGCGTTGTCATGACATTTACTGCTGAATGGGCGTGTATGAAACGGGAAATGGAACCTATCATGGTCAATGCACGCAGCGACCCTGACGAGACCAACAACGCGGATTCAGGCAGAAAACGAAAAACATCCGATCATGGTGTTGTATCTTCGGTTGTGGACAAGGGAAAGCTGATGCTGGAAAATGCCACTGGAAAGGGCAAGGGAAAATATGAAAATATATCAATGGATGAGATGGGTGATGGTAGCTCACATTCATGACATCCCCCCTCTCCTCATGGGCAACTGACAACTTTTAGTTGATATCTCATACTTATATCGCCAGCGTATTTCTCCTTTCCTTCACCTTTAAACATTATCACGTTTCGCCAACAAATCATAGGGAGGTATATGCCATAATATAAAATAGAATCACACTGTACAATAAGGGCTGTTTCATTTTTTCAAATATAACAAATAACAAAAAGAAAACTTCAAAGAAGTTGGAGAAAAAAGAAAAAAAAAAAGAAGAGATGTTTGATTACAAGCAAGCTGGCATGATCTCTCATGGATCACGAACGTTAAGAGAGTAAGGCCTATAACGTATCCTGTATGAATTTATATTATGCAGTTGTCGTTGGCACATCTGGTGCTACTTCTGCTGCCGCCGGTAGTCGCGGTGAGGGTACAGATGGCGACGATACCCGTGGCGACGATACTCGTGGCGACGATACTCGTGGCGATGATACTCGTGGCGATGATACTCGTGGCGATGATACTCGTGGCGATGATACTCGTGACGATGATACCCGTGAGTCTACTGGCTCTGGCGCTGCCACCATGGATGACACACTCGTCCTCGTTGTATGAGGGTGTTTCAATGCCCCCGATGGATGGAACCATCTTTCTGTTGCAAATTTACTCTGTAGTTCATAGACCAGAGCGGATCCTCCATCGGGCGACGGTGTCAGATCCTTGAAAAGCTCATCCCATTTGCCGGTTCGTAACCCGTTTAGAAATTCATCCCATTCGTTATTTGTGAACGTGAGATGGATTTTACTACCACTTAGCTCCTTGGTCATGAGTAACACACCCTGTCCAAGTATTTTCGTCAACTGCATCATACGTTCGCCCACGACAATGTTTCGACGGAATGCTGCCCAGTTCGTTTCTGTCAAATGAGGCTCAACGAAGTTGCGATAAATCTTCATGTTGACACTACGATCGCTGTCGCTGTTATTGCCAATTTGACCAAAAGATGAGCTCATTGTAGCCATGACCCCGGTTGAGGGTGTGGAAGGGGCCGAAGTGCCGTCTGTGCTATCTGCTTTATCATGAGGGTATAGCTTTGTGTGAGCTTTTTGGAACTGTTCGAAGGCGAGATATAATCGGAAATAATCAGTATTATAGTAAATTCCATTCTGATTCATGCCGTTGTCCAAGTGTGGTTTCAAATTCGCTTGCGTTGTCAAAATGCGTAAAGACGGCTCAAGCGCTTTAGTAGCTTCTTCAGGCATGTATTCTTTATCTTCAACATCATCCACATGGTCGACTTCAAGGGTAAAATCGTTACCCATCTTAGCTGCCTTTTGCTCTAAATCAACAACCGAAATGGATCGCAATCTGCCAATGATGTCGTCACCTGAAAAATAAAATAGGCATCATTAGTTCGCGAAAGCAAACCATGATTTACATTGTAAACACTTAAATACGTACGACGTTGTTCAAATTCGCCATGACGATGTGGCATTTTGGTTTTCTTGGGAGGACCGCCCGTGGTCGAGTAACCAAGACCAATGTTAATATCAGTCGATCTTCGTTTTCGTTTCTTCAAGAGAGATGCTTGAGTCAAGACCCCTTGTTCCGCATAACGTCGTAGTATAGCATCCTCTTTTGACAATCTCCCTTCCTCATAGTAAAACCCTCTTTGATGTGGCTCTATGGTTTCCATGGGTTTGGTAGGATACTTTTGCGTATGCTGAGCAAGTTCCTCTGGAATAGTCGGATATGGTTGGCTGAAGGATGTATGTCGCGACGAACTGCCCGCAGCGCCGCTAATGATCGGATCCACTGGCATACCTCTGTCTGCCGAATGTTGCGGTGAACCAGAACGAGCCGCCGGAATCAACGGTCTGTAATTCTGAAAACCGGGACTAGATGATCTTGGTGGCGGTAGGGTTGCATTGGATTGCGAATTATAGTCTGTTGGCATTTTATGGCCAGGGCTGGTCAAGTAGGAAACTGAAAGTGGATGACCAGTCGACATGCGTTCCGGTATGTTTGCCGACACTGGTACCGGGCTATGGTTTGAGCCATTCCTCGCGCCTCTTTCTTTGTTTGCAACATACTCTTTAAACCGAGACGCAGCTGGATCATTGGCACTGTATGGCAAGCGCAGGATACTATATGTTCTGGCTGATTCTTCTTTGAAATACATTCTATCTTCATTCCCGCCTACTTCCTTATAAAATTTGACATCCTCCCCGAGAGCGTAACAAAAACAAAACAACAGCTTTGATATTCGCTCGGTGTTAGGTTTTTTCCTCAAGATGGATTTGACCACTCTAAATAGATCCAGTAGTTCTTCATCACACAAAATGTCTTCAGCTTGTGGTTCGAACGGTTGGTGTGACGTCTGTAACGGCTCCTGTGAATAGGTTGACGGTGACAATGCGTTCAACGCCATTGTCTGTTAGTCGTTTTGGGGGTGGGGTGATGGAGAATGGGGTTTCTGACTGAATGGGGGCTAAAGAGAACTAAGGTGTGCAACAGACGGTCAAGCCACTTTGTGGCAATAGATAAGAATACACTAGCACGTCACATACCAGCCATTTGACTTGGGGGTTTTGGGCCTGAACGGTTTATTTGAATTATGGTTACGAGCAATTATGGGTTATAAGCACTTGTTTTGTCCACTATATACAGTTTATTTGGTGTCAAGGAGTATTATTGCTTGTAGGCTAGAATATACCGGTGATAGCCTTCCATGTTTAGCATACCCACTTGAAATTCACTCATCGGCGTGTATATTTCGCCCGCTTATCAGCTTCAACCGGGCGTGAAATTGCCTTATTTGGCCACGTCTTGATACGATGTGTCTCAGCTTATCGTTTGGCTGACGTGCCTTTTAGTTCAATGTAGACAGGCTTCTAGCAAGCTCATGCACTGCGATAATGGCTACATTCAAGCTATCTAGTGTCTTCCTGACAGTAAATGTCAATTTTTGGTCACATACGGGAGCTTTCATGGTTTTTGTGGACATATTGTATATGCTTTATTTGGCTGGTTTCAGGCTGAACAAGACGTACAGCACAAGTATCACTGACTTCCCCACGTAACAGAGATAGCAAAGCTTCAATACAAATGATCAATCCGTTGTATAAATTTGATACGTTAGTATAAAGGTGTTTTTGCATTTCACATATATGAAACAAAAAAGGGTATATTCGATTTTTCGAATAATGACTATCTTCTTGGAAGACGATTTTTCCCAGGCTCCCTTGTTGCAATATACGGAGTTTCACTACTGTTGTATTAAGGGCCTGTCATACTCACTTCCCTTCATAAATCCATTTCACGGTCTTTTCCATATTGGCAACCAGTTGAAAATCGCCATTGTCTACTATATATAACAAGAACACAATACTTGCACGAACAGGTCATAACAAAACAAACGACCTGACATGATTAGTCTCTGCCACTACTGCTGCTCAGTTGGGCAAAGCGTTGATCTGTAACTAGCCAATAAGATGGATACATTGAATAAGACGACTAGACTAGAGTAAGTGCGTCACTATCGACAAATGACTGTCCGGCTAGCTAGCCATATTCGAAACTGCTGAATGGATCCGCTCCTACCGCTTTCACCATTGGTTGACGATACATCCTAATGTTTTTAGTTTAATGACTCTTGAACCAGATGGCTGTAATGATACAACATGAAAGGGCATTATTGCAAACACAGGTATATTGAGTAACCCAGCCATGAAGCTTAAATCTGTATAACGCCATATACATAAACATATGACACAAAATGGGTATATTCAATAATCCTATGCTTGCGGTTTATGAGAGGTTTGTTTTGGAACAGGCCATATCTCGTAAGCTTGCCAACTTTCTGAACGCGAAGTGTTCATCACGTGCGGGAGTTGTAAACATCAGACATGTATTAAGAAATCAGGCCGTCTGTTTGCTGGTAATAGATATATGCCAATGTATGGCAGAGCTACATCGCCATGTACCGCTATATTGGGGGCTATTTTGAAAGTGACTCATGTGCCATTGTCTCAATCATCCTGTGCTTATCAGCATTTAAAGAATGGCATGCCACATTGATCAATCTCTAGCTATATTGTGTTGGTTTATCGACATAGCAATTGCTCTTTCATGATCATTTAATTTTTTTTCCAGTTATTTTTCCTCGGGTGATTTCAGGAAAGCACAGTCCTGAGTTTTTATTACCAAAAGTTGCATGATTTTTCACGTTTTATAACAATTGTTGCCGGTGCCGACCCGTTCTAACCTACTTTCACTCTTTTCAGTTTTAGTAAGTCTCCAACACATGCTACATGCTGATCACACAGTCTAGTGGATGACTGCCATGGCGCTAATCAACATTGTAGGTAATCATCTTTCACAACATGACTCGTCAATTCTTCGTCGGAGGCAACTGGAAAATGAACGGTTCCGTTTCCCAAGTCAAGGACTTGGTTGAGTTGCTCAACAAGGCCACCGTTCCTTCCAACACTGGTAAGTAGTAGGATCAAGAGCTTTCTGAAAACGAAGTGCTTTTTGTGTGTGGATACGTGCATGAAACAGGATCGGGTGGCAAAAAAATATGCGTAGATCAAAGGCTGAAATTTATTTGTACAGAGGTCGTTGTTGCTCCTCCTGCTATCTACATTGATCGCGTTCGCCAAGCTTTGAAGAAGGACATTGAGGTTGCTGCCCAAAACTGCTACTACAAGGCCAGCGGTGCTTTCACTGGTGAAATTAGGTGAGTTGTTTACTTTGGAAATTTACTACCGCTGTACTGCTTACAAGTGACGTACTAACAAGCTTTGTACATGGCTAAATTTCAAGTCCCGAACAACTCAAAGATATGGGCATCAACTGGGTTATCATTGGTCACTCTGAGCGCCGTGAGATCTTCAAGGAGTCTGACGAAGTAAGTGTCTGAACAACCTGAAATTTTAGCATGTATATCCTTTCAGGCCATGCTAATCAAATTTTTTACTGTAGTTTGTCGGCGAAAAGACCGCCTACGCTTTGCAGGCTGGCCTTGGTGTCATTGCTTGCATTGGCGAAAAGCTTGAAGAGCGTGAATCTGGACGCACTGAGGAAGTCTGCTTCAGACAGCTCAAGGCTATTGCTAAATATGTCAAGGACTGGTCAAAGGTTGTCGTCGCTTATGAACCTGTCTGGGCCATGTAAGCAATTTAATATAATATTTATTTCTTATTAATTATCAACGTACTGATAAGCATTTTCATAGTGGTACAGGCAAGGTCGCCACTCCTGAACAAGCTCAGGACACACACGCTGCTCTCCGCAAGTGGCTCAAGGAAAATGTCTCTGATCAAGTGGCTGAACAAACCCGTATCCTTTACGGTGGCTCCGTCAACGGTAAAAATGCCGCGGAACTAGGTAAAGTGAAAAAACTTATATTCTTATCATACGATGTGATGTGAATTACTTGGATCCAGGGATTTGCTTTATCTAACTATTTCCTTTATCGAAATGTAAACAATTCAAACAGGCAAGAAGGAAGATATCGATGGATTCCTTGTTGGCGGTGCTAGTTTGAAGCCCGAGTTTGCTGATATCATTGTTGCTCGTCAATAGAAGCCTTTGTATAGATTTGTTGAAAATGTCACCAAAAAATAAAAATGCGATTGTGTATCGTCTTTTTCCTGCAAAAGCCAGTTAAGCTTCTGTAATGTAGATATGTTTGCCTATCACGCACAGAGAGGCATATCTTATCACGGTGGTGTCTGTTTTGGGATGATTAGGTTAATAGTCCAACATGCACTTCCCGAGTGTGCTATCCTTATCTTTGTCCGTATTTTATTATCTCTGCATTTTGATTGGCTGAAGCCCCGCCTTCCTCCGCCAAACTCTCCTCCCGAGATCCTTTCGTTATCATGCTATGAGACATCTGCATGTGTGTGTGTGTGCCACTGCCAACCCAACTGGCAATAAGCTATAAAAGCCTACCTTCTCTGGCAGCGATAACATTTTTTTCTTTAGGATTTAATTCTTCATTTGTGTATTTAAATCAAATCCCCAACGCTACTCTCAATATGAGCGGTAATAGCACAGACACATCCGCACCCCAAGTATATGGATCAGAATTCAATCCTGGTGATATTGCCTGGATCCTGACTTCCACTGGCCTTGTATGGCTCATGATTCCTGGTGTGGGTTATTTCTATTCCGGTATGGCAAGGAGCAAGAATGCTCTCTCCTTGATCATGCTATCTGTCATTTCTGTCGCTGTGGTTTCTTTCCAGGTAAAAAAATATATGGCGTCAACTGCACACATTGAATTCATGGAGAAGAACTTTTATCTAATCTGACATTGATTATCTTAGTGGTGGTTATGGGGTTTCTCATTGACGTTCAGTAAAACTGGTGGTCCTTTCATCGGTAATCTGGACAATGCTTTCTTCCGCGGAGTTCTTGGCGATCCTTCTATTGGTAGCTCAGCTATTCCTGATATTGTGTTTGCTGTTTACCAATGTATGTTCGCCGCTATTACTCCTGCTTTGGCCATTGGTGCTGCTGCTGAGCGCGCTAGAATCTTGCCTATGATTATTTTTATCTTTGTGTGGTCTACTATTGTTTATGATCCCATTGCCTGCTGGACATGGAACGCCAATGGTTGGTCATATAAAATGGGTGGCCTTGATTTTGCCGGTGGTACCCCTGTGCACATCAGTTCAGGTGCTGCTTCCCTTGCATATGCTTTGATCTTGGTAAGTGCTGAGCCTCCACTTCCTTTCTAGTTTCATTGATCTTCAATGTATATATATTTACTAAACCGACTGTTTCATTAGGGCAAGCGCCAAGGTCATGGTAAGGAGGACTTTAAGCCTCACAATATGTCAAATGTTGTTCTCGGAACTGCCTTCCTTTGGTTTGGTTGGTTTGGTGAGTTATTTTTCATGTTTACATTAAAGCTGTAACAAATGTGTATTTAGTATACTAAATTGCAATTCGGGGTTCATCCTATCTATCCAGGTTTCAATGGTGGCTCAGCCCTTGCTGGTAACCTCCGTGCTGCTATGGCTTGCGTCGTCACTAACCTTGCTGCCTCTACTGCTGGTGTCACATGGATGCTTCTTGACTACCGTCTTGAGCGCAAGTTCTCGGCTGTTGGTTTCTGCTCTGGTGCCGTGGTTGGCCTGGTTGCCATCACTCCGGCATCAGGTTTCGTCGGCCCATCGTCTTCTGTCGCCATTGGATTCATTGGTGCCATTGTCTGCAACTTTGCTTGCAAGCTCAAGCACTGGCTCGATTACGATGATGCTCTTGATGTGTTTGCTATTCACGCCATTGGTGGAGCTGTTGGTGATATTCTCACCGGTATCTTTGCTGAATCCTACATTGCTGGCTTGGATGGTGTCACCGTCATTCCCGGTGGATGGCTCAACCGCAACTGGGTACAAATCGGCTATCAAATTGCTGATGCTTGTGCTGGCATGAGCTGGTCATTTGTTGTAACCTACCTTATTCTTTTCATCATGGACAAGATCCCAGGTTTATCCCTTCGCATTGACCCCGCAAAGGAATTGGTCGGTCTGGATGCCGCTGAGTTCGGTGAGACTGCATACTATCATGTCGATAAGATCATTACTGTTGATCCTAAGACAAATGAACACCATGTTGTTGAGCAGGTATCGGATATGGAGAAGGGCACAGTTGCTGCTCCTTCACAGCTTAACAATGTGTAAAGGCTGTGTTCTATAGATCTGTTATCCCCACCTAACTTTGTAACCTTTATCCGGCTCTCTTTGCCATTCCCCAAACATCCCACATTACATCCAACTATTTTGTCTCTATAATATTTGTTAATATAAGAATTACTTGTACAATTTTGAAACCCATATTTTGGATTGCAACTCATATTTTGGATTACGATGACATGAGCTATGTGATATGAGAAAGTCCATGGAAAGACATGTGTCACCGTCTCCGCTAAAAATATATACATTTTAACTCCCAGATGATCGTGTATGTCTTGATCTGCCTTTTGAATGATTCTATGCTGTGACTATATGATATGTTTGATTGAAGGTGATAGCCTATTAAATTTGAGAATATAGCTAGGTAACGACCAATTTTTCACTCGGTGTGGGTTTTTGATCCAAGCAAGGGACATTCGAGGATCTGCCATTGATGAGTGAGAGAGAGGAAAAACAGCAGTCCCGGGCATTCGACCAGCGGTATTTTTTTTGGCCAGACCCAAATTTCCAACGGGTTTTAGTGGTTTTGCGAACATCCCTCATAAGCTTCATGCCGACGGTAAGCCTATTTTTGCCAATCCACTGTTCTCATCATCTAGCATCCACGTTAAACATGGTCCACTTTTTGAATTATCAGCCCAATCCCCTTCCGTCATTCCGGCATCGGGCACTGTCGCTCTCGACCCTCAATGTTCCGCGACGCTACCATATTCCAATAATACTGCTTCGAGCGCTTAGCTTAATACCGTCACTGTTCGGCTTGTTCCGAAATATTGGATGTGCTTGGAGAGTCCCTCTTCGGGACGCCGGCGGTGCTATCGTTCTTCGAAGTACCCAGTCAGATTATTGGGTGGCTACATTATGGGTATGTTTGTTATAATCGTAAAAGCCATGGTAATCTGCACTCGAGCTTAACCATTTTTCTTTTTCCTGCGCAGTGTATGCTTGCTGGATACTGGAGTTGGATCTTAACAACTAGTATGATGCGTCGGTGGCTTTATCATTACGAACTGAGTAACGCTATCGTTCGTTTGGTCACTCTCACTGCCATCAACTGGTCCATCTCTGCGTTCATCAGCTCGCACTACGGACCTGACGCGCCTATATGGATCTGGATGACGATATGTTTTATTCTGCTCGTATCCAATGTGCTTAAAATCGTTCTCGCATCAAGTCCGAAATATAATAGAAAGGTCGAAGATGTGCAAGAACCTCGGATCAACCACAAATCTACAGTGGTTAAAGTCCTCATCCTACCTCTTTTTGTCGTCATACTGTTAACCATGTTCTCTTCTATGATTCAAATTGATCGACTTCGTTATACATCAAGTCAATTAATGAAGCAAGAGTTTAAACTCGCAGGTGCTGTCAACGTGGCTGAACTTGGGCAATCTGCCGTCAAGGTTATGGTGGTGGTCCTCTCCTCGTGGACTCCAAAGGGGTTTGAAAAGCGACAAATCTTTCGAAACACCACGTTGAAGCTCATGCCCGAGAATTCTGATCGGATCTCGTTCAGCTATCGATTCATTTTGGGTGAAGCGCCTTCTGCAAAGGCCTCGACTTTGATGGGTCCTAGCATAACAAAGGAGAACGAGATTTACAATGATATTTTGATTGTACCATCCTCTGATCTTTACAATGATTTGAGTCGTAAGGTATACAAGGCGCTAGAATGGTCTAATGGTTATCAATTTGACTTTTTGGTGAAAACCGATGACGATATTTTTGTTCGTTGGGACACCATTGGCAATGAATTAGCCACTATGGGTCCACAGCGTTTCTATTGGCGTGGATTAGGCTATTGGTAAGATGAGCGACATTTTAATATTTGACTTGGCCATCACATTGATCTAACAAATTTTTTGCATACAGGAATATTCCTCCAATCAAGAACAGTGAAAACAAGAATGCTGCTTTTGACTATCAATTGCCCATGTTCCCGCCGTTCACAGCAGGAGCTTTGTACATTCTATCGCGGGATGTTGTCAACGCTATAGTTGGCACCCCTGGCCCAAGACTCTATACCAAGAACGAAGATCAAAATCTTGGTATTTGGCTATTTCCATATAACATCAAACCAATTCATGACCGTAGAATACAGCAGGCTGATGTGTGTGAGGATGATATGATTGCCAAGCATTTTGGTGACAGCTATGAAATTGGAGGCACTATGTACGATATGCTAAATAACATTGAGAACAACAAGCGTTTGTGCTCTGGATTCAAAACCAACCTTTGCGCACTTTGCTACCCTTGTCGTGGTAAGGCTAACCATTGGAAGGATTGGAATTTCGATTGCGACGATACTAGAGGTGTTACTCTTCTTCATCAACCGGAAATGACCATGGTTACGGAATCTGTCAAACAAGTGAAAGACAAGTCGGAGGTCTCTATCATTGGCAGGAATGATGACTGGATCATCAAGGGTCTGCTTACTCAACTCACTTCCACGTACTCCGAAACCGACAATTGGCATTTGCTGCATTGGGTGTGCTGGACAACTGATCCGTCTTCGTTTACGGACCGTCACTGGAGAACTTTGGAGCTTATTTGGGTGCATCAGCCTAGAGCCGTTGTATTTATGCTGACAACCACCCTTCCGGATGACTTCTTTGATGAATACAAGCGTCATGGCTATAACATTCACCTCGTTCATTTCAACAAAGACCTTCTGCTCAAGTACAAGTGGTATCTTGGTCCTGACTCTCATTCTTGGCTGAGAGACTGGGATAAGTGGGATAAGGGTCCGTACTTTTTCTCCCATTTGACTGATTACATGAGATATCTTTTGATCTACAAATATGGTGGTACTTACATGGATATGGATGCCTTGTGGATTCGCTCACCGCCTGATGACAATTTGGAATTCATTGGAGCCGATTATGCTACTTTGAAGTCGGATGCTGATTGGACTTTAGATGAAAACGGCATGTATCTTGCGCCAGGTGTGATGAGATTCCGCAAAGGTTGGACAGCGTTCAAAGATATTGCCGAAGCAGCGTTTTCTCCATCGTATAATCCTGCATGCTTTAACTGCGTAGGACCTCGTGCCATCACCATTTATGTTAAGAACAATCGAAAACCTATGGAAGCTGCTGGCTTCGTTATTGTTCCTAATCATGTTCTCTATCCTGTCAACTATGTTGAAGTACATAGACTGCTTGAAGCAGATGCACTGGCAGCACACGAATTGAGGAACCAGATGATTCCCAGAAGCTGGAGCATCCATCTGTTTGGAAAGATGACCAATCATCTTCCCGTGAACAGCGGAAGCGTTGTCGATTTGGTGTTCAAGAAGTTCGATTTGGACATACCTCATACTGATACAACCACACATAACATCATCAGTTCCACTGGTTCAACAACCACACCATTCAAATTGATGGGACCAAAGAACTATGTATACCAAACCTCGAGTGCCACCACCAAATTGTCGCTATCTCCTGCGGATGCTCTGCAACAAGTACCAGGCACTTTCCAAGGTCTAGATGTTATTTTTGTACGAGGAGGACCTGCTAGGAGCAGAGAAGTCAAAATCAAGGTTTTGGTGACCAGCGGTAGAGTACGTATTGGTCCTGCCCACGGCTCTGATTTCGCAGAGACGACTGTAGATCTACGAGACGTCACCAAAAAGGATGTCAATGCTCTATTGAACAGCATCATGTACACACCTAGCGCCAACCTTGCAGCAAACGGTGGACATGATGATATATTTATTTCAGTCGAGTATGGCGACGATGGTCAACGTGCTCGCGAGGAGATCACCATCAAGATTTTCGTGAGCGAGGTGGATGGTCCAGTCTTCTAGAACTACAAACAAGACAAAAACATGTCTTTATTCTTAACATATAGTCTTTTTTCCCTCTTCTCAAAAATATTCACTTGCTTTTGGACCCAAGGTCTATTTTCTTTTTCTAAAAAAGTTTTCAAAGTTGGAGGGTTCATTTCTTTTTACACCCTTAGATCATCCTTTTATTATTGCACTGTAATCGCTATGATTCGGGGAGAACTAGACAAAATCAATCATTCGCATACACATAAAATATATAAATATATATCTAAAAAAAAATGGGTCTTTACATTACGTGACAGCAGTGCTTTACGTGAGAGAGAGGTGAGGCGTTTTCTTTTTCTTTTTTTTTTTCAATCCGATGGTTCCTTTCATGGTGAGGTTTGGCTTTTGTACATGGAACATCTTTAGAAATCGATCACCTGTCGGCCTTCTCTGAGCCACTCTGGCCACTCTGGCACTCGGCCAACGATATTCTTCAGCACATCTACCCATTGCGTTCTCTCAGCTGAGCTATCACAAAAGAAATCGATGTGGTCTCCGTTTGAGAATATGATTCGCATGCTGTTTTTGACGGCGCAATACAGACTATCACTATCCACATTCAATCGGGAGTTCCTTCGGTTCTCAGACGATATGGACATTCTCGACGAATTCACTGAAGCTGGCCGTATGGGCGGGCTCAAATCGTTTTCGTGAGAAGGTAATTGCTCAATCATCTCTAGTACATGAGCCTCTTGAGAATGTGCTACTATGTCATGGCCCACCGTCATGATTTCAGCTTTGGAAAGATCAATGATTGTTCGTAACGAATGGTTGGTATCCGTGTGTGAATATAGTCTTGCACCAACAGCTTTGTAAAATCGTCGTCTCCAAAACTGTAATAGTTGTGCAATAGCATTAGCTTTTGAAGAAACAATTTCGGATAGCCTTGAACTGCCACACTTACGTTGAGGTCACCACCTTGCTGAGACATATATCCTGCGTGCCAGCAAGTTTCATGCCAGCGACGAATGTTCAATGCTTCTTCACATGCTTCTAAGCTAGGAGGAAGAGAATATTTCTGTGATATTGCAGAACACTATTAGCAGGTGAGAGATGATTGTGAATTTGCCACTCGATTGCATTACCTTTGGGTCTACTCCAGGAAGGTAGGCTAATTTGACCAATAGCTTGCCTACCACCTTCTCTCTGATCGGCCGCCTTGCCGTTCGATTTCTTCCGGCAAGCAATGGCGATGTTGAATCCTTGTACCAGCCATTGACCAAGTGGAACGTGGCAGTACAGATTTTGCTTTTGCATTCCGACATGATATCTTGGAAAGAAATACGAACTTGAGCAAGTGCACCATCTTCGCTATTGATGTATTTCGAGAGACCATCGGTTCTTCCTTTTCGCTGCGTTGAAAGCAGTCGTGAGAGTGTGGTAGTATTTCGGTCAGGAGTATTGACGTGTATGGTGATTGTGAAATCAAGAAAGTCGTGAGTTTCCCTATATGAACATCAGTTAATGTTAGTAGTTTGTCTGTTAGAGCGAATCAGAAGGTACATCTCCTTACAATTTAAATTCATGTCCAAACTCAGTGTTTCGACTCAAGCGACTGGTGGGAGACGCATATTCATAGGTACCCTCGTTGAGGACGCATCGAGCTTCCATATCCTCTGAAATTGAAATTAATATGCATACAAGGTAGAATGTTTCTTTTCAATTCAAACTCTTACTGGCAGGAAATGGGAAGTCAAGATCTTGAGCGGCGACAACTTTGAGATATAGTCGACCGCGCGAAGCTGATTCCGGTACCATTTGTGAAAGCAAATCGGTGCTTCGTCTTCTCTCTGTCCATGGCCGCGGTGCAAAGTTAGCCGTGCTTTCGATACTGTGAATTGATTGCGCAGTGTCATCAAATACTTCAGGTGTTGGAGTGCGCATATTAGCTTTGGTTTGCAAGGCATCAGCAACAGCCTGCTCTGCGCCTCCAGCTTTCTCGAAATCTGCAGACGCGACAACAACCTTTGACCTGGTGCGCTCTCTGTATGTCTTTGGCTAAAACAAATAAGTTGAGTATGCATACACAACTCGATAATTTGGCGTATTTGTGCACAAAATATACCTTTTGACCACCAGCAATTCTATCAAACTCTTCCAACAGCTGCTCTTCGAAGCCACCGCCGCCTTGACGGCTACTGTTAAGCGGTATTATGTTGCTAATACCCTCGGTATATGTTGCTCTACGCTTGTTTTCGTCCAACATAGCCGGTTTGCTCACATTGGCGTCGCTGTCGTTTGTGTAACTGGCGTCAAAATCATAGCTTCCGCCCAGACGTTGCTCTCGTTGTTTGCGTTCCATTCTTTTTCGTTGTTTATACCATTCTGAAAGATCCAGTCTTCGCGCCGAAGCTGGTTTACCCACGTTGGAAACATATGAACTTGGCCGCTCCTTTATGACTTCAACTGATGCACTATCGCTTTGCAGGCTATCGCTATCAATGAAACTCTCAGTAACAACACTATCGGCTATCGAAGCAATCTCATTGCTAGAATCGGATGCTTTGATGGTTGTTTCAAAATCGCTCGAAGGGATGGTCCAAGTGGTTGATGAGCTTTCTGGATGACTAATCTCTGGTAATATGACGAGATCGACCTTTGGTACTTCTGAAATCACATCGGTGGAAGTTGTGGTAGCTACAGTTTCTGGCTTCTCGCTTTCTGAGCGAGTAGACTTTGCAACGTTATTATTAGCTTCGGTGATCTCGTCTTCGTTTCTGTTCTTTTTCAGTTCTGCAAGACGACTCAAAACATCGTCCCTTGAAATGCGGCTATTTCGTCTATATGTATTCGTTTCAGGGGTCATGGTGATGTCTTGAGTTTCTGGTGCATCAGTAAAAGGCATAGAGTCTTCTGAAGAAGGAGAAGAGAGAGATATATCCGAATCTGTATCGACACATTTAGACATGTGTAATGGTGTAACGATCTCTAGCTTGTCCATATCTAAACTAGGTACAGTTTGTTCAAAGTCATTTTTCTCCACAAACATATCAGTACTATGCTTTTGTGAAGAAGGATGCTCTTCATTCAAACTTGGATTCAATGAGTTGCCAGCTTGGCCATTGTGATTGACTGCTTCAGGCTCATTCTTCTTGTTCTGTGCATCTGCATGATCGAATTCGTGTACCTCAGTTAGCTCACACCAGGTAACGGTTTTGCGCCTGGAATTATCTTCTGTGTCCTCTTGCTTGACGGGTTTTGGAATAGGCTTGACGGTATTGATTCTGAGACGTTCTTGACTTGCCTTGGACAGTTGTGGCCGGCCATACTGTCCAAAGGCTGATCGATGAAGGTCTGCATCTTGTATTCCGTTGGTGGATCGCCATCTGCCAGCCGGTGGCCGCATCATATAGGATGAAACAGTTGGAAGCGGTGAGGATATCGAACGCTCGACATTCAAAACGGACGAGCGCTGCGCTGCCGACTTGATAGCCAGGGACGCTACCTCAATTTTTTTGGCAGGAAAGGCATTGCCCAGCTCTTCAATCCTTGATTTTGCTACTGGCACCTTACTGTTATTTGACGAGAAATTATAACCCCCTGGGATATAACTGGCACCACGACGGTGTGCTTTTATGAAGGTTGGTTTGTTTTGCTGTACAGTAGAGTCTGACCTTGAAGTAAGCGGTGAGTTATTTTTTTGAGGAGTTTGTGTCAGGCCAGGGTTACTGCTGTTGACCGGCGCGTCGAATTTGTCATTAGACGAAGCATGCATGGCCACAGAGCCCGCAATGAGTGTGTCGGCTTCTACAGACATTTCAAAAGTTAACAAGCAAGAATGAGTTTGGTTCTGTCCCCGCAGTTCATTAGGAATAACCGCACCGCAACTAAGGGTCATTGAAAATAATTGCCTTTCCGGGATGTTTTGATTTCCTTTCTCTAGACCGACCGATCATGTTCTGCTCAGCCGGCCCTGTGGCCAACAGCGACTAACCATACATTACCTTCAAAACAGTTATCATCCACTCATCAACTAGCCATTGGGACAATTGCTTCATAACTTTGTCTGGCTCGCCCTGTCGAACATGCTTGTCAGGATATAAATTTGCTATCCGGTCCGCATTACTGCTATAGTCACGAATCGAAAATAAAACAACGTTATCTCTAGTAATTGAAAATGAAAATGTTCTGGTACCAGCGTACTACAAAGGATGTTAATGTGGTGGCTTAATGTATGCAACTTTAAATTTTCAAACAGCAATATCCTATATTTTTGATAAATGTGACATTTGCAGTGATCACTCGTAAGTTTGTCACAGTTGGACCTGTTTACAAGTACCATGTAGCAGACCATTATACAATGAACGTTGTCTCCTTTCAGTATGAACTACCCAAAGGCATATTTGACTGATAGCAAATATCGCTGCAGTTGGCCTTATCATGGTAGCTACTGTACATTTCTATTCTTTTCCATTTTTAATTTTTTTAATTCATTTTTCTATATTTTTCACTGCACGACGCTATTTGATTCAGGATTCATGAGTATGCCATTTTAGACAATTGTACAAATTGGACAAGCATAGCCACACAAGTACAAAGCATAAGGGCAATATAAAAACAAGAAGAGAGTAATATTGATGGATTACAAGTTGCACCATATCACACATAATCTTTGATAGCTCAATGAAGTGAAGCAAGGCTAACAAGGTTTTGATCGCCTTGCTTTTAGAAATGGAAGGGTTTGGCATTTTGTGGCATACGGCCCAAGATACATCCACCCCCTATACAATCCCAAAAAGCCAGTTCGATTGGCAGATCCGTATTGTAGAATATAGTGTCTATCACCGTGAAAAGTAGCAAACCAACACGTCGAACAGCATTTTACAACCAATGCGGCAATCCAGCAATAAATGTTTTCAAAAAAACCTGTAGTATCTGACAAGGTTCGCAATATATTACACTTGAATTTTTCGCTTTTGACTTCACATCTTGTAAGCGATTATACCATAACACCGTTAAATTAAGAGTGTTTTTCAAGCTAAAAAGTGATAAAACACGATCAACGACACACATATCGCAAATACCTGATACAGGTCTCTTTTCAGTGCCCGCATCTTCAACAGTTCTCTAATGTTGACGACGAGGAGTACGACATCAGAAACAATGAAAGCAATGTCTCTCTGAATCTTTCCAGATATCGTTGCGATATGGTACCATCCTTGATCTGAAAGTGATAGGAATAAGTGGGCCATGGAAATGGCTATGCTGGCTTGAGTCAGCAGTTTGGAAGGCTTGGCATTGGCATCCAAGAGAAAATACAGTGACAGCGATGGTATGAATTCAGACACGTTGAAGAACATCTGAGTACTGAACATAGAATAGAACTCATCGTTAAGGTAATTCCATGTCGACCACCAATTATAATAGTTGCCGTAATATCCCGGGATAGCAAGAAGTAGTATATGGTACCGGATGCTGCGATCTAATATATGATGAATACATTTTCGAACAAACTGTTCGACGAGAAGGATGTAAAGCAATGTCCACATAAAAACGTGAACCGACTGGCTAGTCATATTAAAATATATGGCCTTGTAGTCTCGAGTGGCACCATAGTATTCGCCTTTGAACTTTCGGTCCCAACAGTCGCAAGAGCACTCTGATTTATCCGGATCATAAGGCGTGTAATCCAAAAATATAGTATTGAAGCCCACGATGCTCAGCATCACCACTGCCGTAGCAATGTACACGGATCCAAAAACTAGAACAGAACTGAATATCTTTGAGAATAAAGCCTGTGGGGCTGAGGTATAGGCCATTGGATAGAGAAAGAAGAGAAGAATTCTTTGTGCTCAGTTTGGCCAGATATAGGGAGTTTTTCAGGCACTAGCTTCGCGGAGAGTCAATAAACTAGTCTCACAGACTGCAGCAATTAAAACCCTAATAATAGAAGAAAGAAAAAGTATGATTCACTACTTGTATGATCTGGTAAGCAAAGCTAGAAATAATGCAAACGAAAGTCTGATGATATAGCTTGACGTACCGAACATACACTGTGCTATGGGATATAGCTTATATATAGAGAGTTTGCAGGTTTCAGTCAGCTTTACTTGGTTCTTGTATATTACAATACCCGACTTTGAGGGTTTCTCTAGTTTTCGATAATGGCCGACATCTCGCATAAACATACCACTTTACTTTACGTTCAACATATCTTTTTGCCAAATACGTGCTGTTATTTCAAGGTCGTGAACTCGTCTCTATCCAATTCCACCTGTCGGTCGGAGTTACCAAATGTACTTCTAGTTATACAGATCAAACTCTTTACTCTTCACCTTGAATGTGGTATTGGATCCATAATGTCGATACCTCCTTTTTGTTCAGAATTACATATGATTTTCCAAGCGAGCTGTAGCTCAAAAGGAAAATTGATGAGCGGATCACTCTTTGGAATTCTTGATCATTTTTGTGGCAATACAGTTGCGCTGCCCGTGCCAAAGTCTTGAGAGTAGCAGAGAGTTGATTCAGATGGGTTTATCCTTTACAGAGAGCTTCCTTCAAGATAGCACTCTTAATGTCATTCAATGTCTGTGTATACATCCAACCCACAATATTTTAAATTGATGGCCTAGGTAGTAATAGGATAACGTAAGTAAATCAGAGGTCCCAAGTCTCTACTATCGCGCTATCTGCATTCTGGCATCATTATAAAGTTATTTTATTCAGAGTTGTGCTTTCAGTTCAGTGGAAAAACAACCGTTTTCTTTCAATGTAATTTGCGCTGCTTGCCAGCACCATATCATTTTCCATGAAATCCAGTCGCGAGCGGGAAGCACGTGACCATCTGAATTTTGACTCTTTCTCCTTCTTGATGCGTCGTTTGTTTTAGCTAGACGAGAGGCAATTAGGCGAGCAGAAAGCAGAGTAGACCACTCTATTGGATACCACCCGACCATCACATTGGCAACAGCAAACCAAGTCTCTAGTCCTTGATCACTCTTTCTGTCAGTGGCAATGAGCAGCTATCTCAAATTCACACCTATATCGGGAGCAAAGAATAGCGATCCACTTTGCTACTTGCTGGAGATCGATGAAGTCAAATTGTTACTGGATTGCGGGTGGTCAGACAAGTTTGATGTTGAGGATCTGCAGCATTTCAAAAGGTACATTGCAGCCCCACTGTCACTGATCACTGCAAGCTGTTACTAACACTTCACCAACTTCGACAGAATAGCGAAACAGGTCGATGCGCTATTGATATCCCACGCAGATGTGCAGCATTTGGGGGCGTATCCGTACGCTAGGGGACATCTCGGAATGTCGTGTCCCGTGTTTGCAACTATTCCTATCGTGAACATGGGAAGGATGTGCATGTACGATATACATCAGTCCAAGGTCAATGAAGAGGATTTCAACCTATTCAGCTTGGAAGATGTGGACCAAGCCTTTGATAGAATCATATCATTGCGTTATTCACAACCCACAGCTCTTCAGGGAAAATGTGCAGGAATTACCATCACCGCCTATTCCGCAGCTCACACCGTTGGTGGTACAGTTTGGAAGATTAAAAAGGATACAGATGAGATTTTATACGCAGTTGACTACAATCACAGTCGAGAACAGTATGTATAGTGTGGAAGATTTTGCACGTCTTCTCGTTACTTTACTGAAAAAATTGCAATTTAGGCATCTGGAGAGAAGTATTTTGAATGCTGCTGCAGGGCAGGGGCTGGAATCTCTAGGACGGCCAACACTGATGATCACAGACGCAAATAATGCTGATGTGGCATTACCCAAACGAAAAAGTCGAGACACGGCTCTGTTTAGTAAGTTAATTGCTGGCACTAACGGGTTGAAATGTGAATGTACTTGCTGACTTGCGTCGTTATAGATACCATGGCTGATACGCTACGAAATGCTGGGTCAGTGCTGCTTCCCACAGACTCCTCTACGCGAGTTTTGGAGTTGGCGTTTATGCTTGACCAATATTGGGCCAAAAATCAATTCACCTATCCCCTTATCTTGATGACACACACTTCCTACCACACAGCTCATTTTGCTAAAGTTATGTTGGAATGGATGGGCGAAGAGATGACACGTAAATTTTCGGCAAGCAGAGAGAATCCTTTTGATTTCAAATACATGAGACTTTGTCATAGACTGGAAGATTTAGAAAAATACCCTGGCCCAAAGGTGGTTCTAGCAAGTAACAAAACCTTGGAAACCGGATATGGAAGAGACTTGTTTTTAAGATGGATGCGACTTAATCAGACTGAAACCGACGCTGTGAATACTTTGATTCTCACCGACCGAGCGCAACCAGGGACCTTGGCGTATCAATTGTATAGTGACTGGGAGAACAAGAATGCAGAGTTGGAGGCGGAGGGTGGGGAGAAGCCGGAGATCAGGCCACCCATTCAGTATAATACAGAATTCGAAACCGTGATCCATGAAAAGGTGCCACTAGAAGGTGAAGAATTAGAAGAATTCGAAACCAAGCGACGTGAGTTGGCTGAAAGAGAAGCACAGCAAGCAGCTATAATGGCGAGAAGTAGAGTCATTATGGAGGAGGATGAATCAGATGTATCAGACACCGACGAACCAGATGATGTGAACTTGGAAGACTTATTAACTACGCAGTTCGATCTTTACGTTCGGGATGCAGGAAAATCAGGAGGCTTCTTCAAACAGACACATAGTTATCGCATGTTTCCATATGTTGAGCGCAGAAAGAAATTTGATGACTATGGCGAGGCTATTGTAGTTGATCACTATAAGCAAGCATCTGATATTGAACAACTACAAGAGATTGGAACAGGCGCCAATTTTGGTGGTGGAGAGGTAGATACTTAGAAACACAAATTTCAATTGGAGAAGTTCTTAACTAACCCATCTGTCCAGGACGTTGAAATGGACCTAAATGAGCCTATCCTTCCAGCTCGAGACGAAACGCCAACGAAGTACATTTCTTATGAAGAAAAAGTAGCTATACGTTGTATGCTACAATATATAGATTTTGAAGGTTTGACGGATGGACGATCTATAAAGCAAATACTCTCTAGAATTGCGCCAAGGAAATTGGTATGCCTTTTAGTTTAAGCTTACTTGGCCTTTTTTTTGTTGCTAACACACCCTACGTAATCTCACAGATCATTGTCCATGGCACACCACATGCTACTGAGCAATTATCCAACACATTGTCAAGTCTGGAGCATTTCACGAAAGATGTATTCACTCCAGATGTGGGCGAAGTCCTCAATGTATCGGCAGCCACCAATATTTATCGTGTCAAGCTTACCGATGCATTGGTCTCTGCTTTACAATTCTCAAAACTCGACGATTACGAGCTTGCTCGAGTATCTGGTCGTATTCGCTTTCCGGATTCTACCACTCCAACGTTGGATCTTCCGTCCAGCCAGGACCAAGTTCCATTCGAACCTCCTGTCTTTGTCGGTGATGTCCGACTGAGAGAGTTCCGTAAAGTACTTCAAGCCGAAGGCATTACTGCTGAGTTCAAAGGAGAATTGACATTGGTATGCAATGACCATGTGGTTGTTCGAAAGGTAAGTTGATAGCAATATGTCTAAATATACGGGTTGAAAGACGGGTATATGCTAAATGGATTGTTGTTTTCTAGATGGGCACTGGTCAATTGTTAATAGAAGGTCTGCTTTCACCAGACTATTACAAGATTCGGTCTTTATTATATGCTCAGCATGCCATTGTATAGTGTAGTGGTTACGTGTCAACAAATTAAATTGCCTATAGTTTTTCATAATGCATGTCAAGCACTTTCAGATAATGAACTTTGTGTTAGCTCAGTAGACGAAACACCCCGCCATGTTATGTACGAAGCACATTCACGTTTGCAAAAGTGATATATATTTCATAAATCAAAAGATCGCACGTTAACCATTTTTTGATATGCTGTCTAGTGAGCCATCTCATGGCTAACACTAGACTCTACTTTTCAGCATTTATTGACGAATATGATACATAAAGACTCTCTATGTCGACGAGCATCTGGCTCAAGACGACGGACATGTCTATGGTTATTATACTATGTTTTCCATTTCCTTGATAACTTCATTGTAATCAAATTCTTGGGGCTTGGAATGGAATGTTTCAAGCAGTTGCTTCTTCTTGTCTCCTCCAGTCACATAAAATTGCTGGAGTGCGAAAGCAAGGTACTGAGCATTGGGAACGGACAGCAATTTGGTATCGGAGATTTCGCCCTTCATAAGCACAATGTCCTTGGTTTTGATCAGTTCAGGGAAATGACTAATGGTCAAGTATGGACGAGCCTCTTCTCCCTTGGTCTTGTATTCCAGCAGGGATGTGAATTGAACTTGATGATAGTTGAATTGGAGTAGGAAAAATTCGACACCTTCATCGCGGGGGACTGGCAAAATAAACTACAAAACCATGTCATATGTAAGTTTGTCGATCGATATTGTTCGTAATGCGATGGCTCTGTTTATTGCATTTATGAACTTACCATGGGGTACTTGAGACTGGTTTGGTACAAAGTACCATAGACTGCTGCAGGAATAGAAGCTGTGATGCATTCCTTGTCGGCATGATACTCTGTCCAAATCTTATGTATAGACTCAGGTGATTCCTTCTCTAAAAGCTCAATCTTGACAATCTTGTCAAGGGTCTACGTAAAGCTGTGTCAGTGCCCATTGATATGACCAAATGCAACTGAATCAATTGTAAATACGTACCGGTGCAGACGAGTCGTAAGGGTTCTTGGCAACAGCTGCAACCTGGCTAGGGCTACGCTTAGCAGCAGTGACTTCAGCGGCAGCGGCGGCTTCAGCAGCTTTGTGACGCTCAGCGCTTTCTTTAGCTGCTTTCTCGGCAGCCTTGTTTCGCTCAATGCGAATTCTATCTGATTCTGTTTTCATTTTCTGCTTGAGTTCTTCCACCGACTTGGTGCCTTTCCTATAGAGTAATGTTGAGCAACGTCGTAACAGCAAAAAAAGAACGCTTTAGTCCCTTTGCAAAGTGGGCTTACTTTTCGGCTGCCTCTCTCAGCTTGGCAGCATACTTGGAATCATAGTCAATCTTGGTCTTGGCGGCTTCAGTTGCCATGCGCCTGATACTCGCTACACGTCGTTGTCAGTAAAAGTGAAGCAATGGTCATGGTTTGTGTTGAAAGACAGCTTACTGGTGGCATTCTGGGAGAAAATCAACGGCGAGAATCCAGACACGACTTCGGCTTGTCGGATCTGTTGTCTAACTGGCGAAGCGACATTCTTGGAAGTCGATCTGAGAGTCTCGAAACAACGTCTAGCGAGCATGCTGGCTAGTGATTCAGAATTATCAAAGTAATGCTGGGGAATGGCTGGTAGGGTTTCTTTAAATTATGTGCCTGTCCGTGACTGCTTCTTCCCGACAAAAGTAAGGGCAATCCAAAAAAAAAAAGAAACAGATTCGATAAACTCATTCTGAGCATTTGTTTCCTTCAATCACAATATGTTGGCTGCTATTGCTCGGGCAGCTTTACTTAGACAGTAAGACCAGTTGAGCATTATGGCACATGCCGATCCATTAATAAGGTGGTTACTGACATTTGCTCTTTTGTTTAGTGGCCGCACCGCCGGACCTACTCCTGTCAGACAGGTAGCGTATTGTGTAGATCTCTTTAATGGCAGACGTTACACCTTCTCATTACTCAATCCTTCTCAACTTCTTCTAGATGTCTATGCTAATGGCAAACCGACAATCTGTGATCAGTCTGCGCTCACAGTTGCCAATAGCTCTCAGCCAAACGTCAGTTCGCTCATATACCACCCCTACTGCTGAAACCGTCACAACCGATAGAGCCAACGTTGAGGCAGCAGCAGTTACTCCAGCCAACATAACTCCAGATGCTGTAGCAGCTGCGTCAGAAAACATCACTCATGATGTTGCCGACGTGGTTTCAGCCGCCCCCACCAGCGAAGCCGTCTCAGCTGCCGTCGCACAAATTGGCGATTTCAAAGCAATGGGACTTTGCAATTACACACCAGTCGGCGCACTGGAAGCTGCCTTGGAAGCAATTCATGTCACCACTGGACTTCCCTGGTGGGCAGCCATCGCCGCAACCACTGTGGCTATCCGTACCTTGATGCTCCCTCTTATGGTCAAGGTTCAACGTAACAATGCCCGTGTCGCCAATATCAACCCTGACCTTCAACGTATCATGAACAACGTCAATGAAGCCAAGAAATCTGGAGATCAAATGGCTATTGCCAAATACTCTCAGCAAGCACAGCAATTATTCAAAGACAATGAATGCCATCCCGCCAAATCTCTACTTCTTCCTGTTTTCCAGGCACCAGTGATGATTTCCTTTTTCATGGCGCTTCGGGGCATGGCTGAATTACCCGTGCCTGGGTTCTTGGACGGAGGTTTAGCATGGTTTACTGATTTGTCCGTCAAGGATCCCTACTATGTGCTTCCTATTTTGTCATCGGCTGGTATGCTTGCTATCTTAGAGACAGGCAGTGAGACCGGAGCAGCCAACCCGCAAGCTGCCGGCATGAAGAAGTTTTTCCGTGGTATGACTATCTTGATGATTCCTTTCACCGCTTGGATGCCCAGTGTAAGTATTTTAGACGTTTAAAGAGGAATGATATTTTGTGACTAGTTTTTTGACTCATAATTCCAACAGTCGGTTTTCGTGTATTGGGTCACCAACAATATGTTCACACTAGGCCAATTCATGGCTTTGAAAGCACCGGCCGTGCGCAGTGCGCTTAATATTCCAAAGCTAGTCAAGCCTGCTGCTGAATTGCAAAAGAATACAAAGGGCTTCATGGAGACTTTCAAGGAACAAACCGCCAGCTATCAAAAGACTGAAAAGGAACGCATCGTTCGTGAACGTCAGCAAGCTGCGGCTATGGCTCGACGCGCCAACAAGCGTCGGTTTTAGATAATATAATGTATCTCTGTTTTTTTGATTTAAGTAAAATAAAATAAAATGGTATAGAGTGTGTTTTCTTAATTGGGTTGGGTGCCCCCTTCTCTCGCCTTGCTCAATTGAGGTAAAACAAAGCAATTAAGGACGACTGAGGCGCAAGTTCCCCCGTTCAAAGGTGGCGAGTGTGTAACCAAGACAGAACAGGGTATGCCAATTAACTAAATTTCTGTTGGGTGGCGGCTGCGCAAGCGTCGCTCCCGACGAGCATCTGAAAAGCAAAAAGACATTGATTGACACATGCGCTTTTCAATAAACTCATGCTCGTGTTGTTCGCAAGTCGTTACGACATTTGCAATAAAGGCACGTTAACTATAACCACACCGTACTGACCCAATACTCGAAAATTTTATCAGCCCAGTGCATGAATAAATCGAAGAAAAAAATTTTTTTTAAATCAGACGTGACAATAAGGGGATGGCAAGGAATTATATTTTTTTATATGAGAAAAATGATACATTGCGCTATATAATATAATGTTTTAATGTTTTGGGGTCTTCCACGTTCATATATACAATATATGAGTGACAAGAAAAAGAGTTACAAATATAAAACAAACGTTTTGAATTCACTCACAGAGCGATATTAGAGCCAGCAAAACTGTTAGAAGAACTGTAGAGTTGAAAAATGTGGACAATTTTTGCACAGCAAAAAAAGTGAAAGGAAAAATTTCAAGAACGTTGGTTTAAACGATGGACCACTTGATCTTGCCAACGCCCTTGTTCATGCTGCCAACGACTTTCTTGAACACGGCAGGAGTAAGGTCAAGATCGCCATGACCGCAACCAGGGCAAGCATCTTGGATTTTAGCATAAGTAGTACCATGAGGACCAGTGATCTTGATCTTCTTGCCACAGTATTTGCTCTTCTTGTCCATGTTTCCATATTGATTGTGGTTCAAGGCAACAACCATGGAGCTATCGGACATCTTGGGGCCACAGGCGCCAACATTGCCACCCTCGGAAGGGCTGGATGGCATGAACCAAGTAGCAGTGCCAGAGTAAGTAGAACTTCGCTTGACCAGTCCAGCGGATTGTTCTTCAGAAATGGGAGCAGCAGTAACCAAAACGGCCATCAAGGCAGTAGCGAGGAGAGTGAGTTGAACCATTGTGATATTTAGTAATGAAAGTGAAGTGTGAAAAAAGTTGAACAGAAGATGTTTGATGTCGAAGATAAAGTCAACAACGTGCCCTCATTATATAGTAATTGGAGTGTGGCTGGCCAGACTCTTTCTGAGTCTAATCATTAAAAACATGAATTTTGTCTGGGTTCCCTACTTCGCGTGGTGTTCAAGTTGGTTACACATCCGGCAATGAGGTAAAAGCCCAAGTTGATTGTTGCTTACAGTAATTTATGGTAATTTAGAACGTGTAAGTCAATACCTGACATGTGTGCAAATTGGTTTACCCCTCATTCCCCTTTCCCATCAGGTTGCTTTGGATGGGCAAAAGAGATTTACATAGTGACATGACAATATCTTGCTCGATATTCTGGGCCTTTGCGTCCACGGATACCTTAAAGTTTTGGAAAAGTAAGAGATCGGTGTTTCTTTTTGGTATTCAATAGTGTTACACTGCTATCCAAGAGTGTGCAGGGGCCAGGACTTCTGAGCGCAAAGCCGACGCGGGCAACACAAAAAGTTTCTTAAGTGGATAAAGCTCACATGACGCCTCAATGAACTGGGTGCTTGTCCTTTGACCAATATCTAGCTAGCCATGCGCTGATGTCAAATGCAAACTGAACGCGAATGCAAATACCTGACTGTTGAACGTCAAGGTGAAGAAAAAGAATATAATAGGTTGGCACATTTTTTATTTTAGTTTGCCCGCGTAAATAAGGTCGCATAAAGTCGAACCGCAAGTTTTTTTTCCTGCTTTCTCGGTAAATCAAATAAAATAAAATCTTCAGGGTGAAGGAGTTGATTTTAATTTCTGAGCCCTGCTCGCTTTCGCTTCGCCTCGCCTTTGCCACCAAGGGGGGTTTGATATGACGAAAGCTTTTCCTGTCTCCTGGGCCGTAAATGGTCAATCTTCGCCTCATTTCTTGCAATGCTTTGTGTAATGTGTAGACAGTTCCGGGAGAGCGCATGGGTCCTGGTGGTTGTCTTTGTCAATGTCAAGCTTATGGCCAAACCGAACGGTGCCGCCGGTACATGAATATTTTTTTTAATACTCAGTCAGCACAGGTAGAAAAAGGAAAGAACCCGACTTCACCAGGGATCTCGTCCAACGCACGATGGGGTTTGTGCGTCGTACAAGTTGGTAGGTACTACGAAAAAGACGTCTATACCTAAAGTCCATACGTTACCGATCGCCTGTGCATAGAACTCTTAGAAAATACTGGCTCCTACTGTCTGTCAAAATGAAACAACGAAATAAATGTCCCAATTTTCTCAGCTTGCTAAATAGAAAAGGACAACGGGTGGAAGCATGGTCAATGTTGGCAGCGCCATAAACAAAAATTTAATTTACCATTAGCCTCATGGACAAATGAGAAGTCGTCAATCTGTATCGACACGAACCGGCTGCACTGTCAAGGCATCAATTACCAATACGCAAAAGGACTCTCTGCTCAATTAGGATGTTTGCCTTTTTTAGTCATGGCGGTCCCCCATACACTGGTCGTGCCCAATAGCGTGTGCCCTTGGTCTCGGTAACCAGTTAAACACAACACGGCAACACTCGAAACGGTAAAGCTTGCAAGTCTTTGTATTCTTCTGCTGATTGATGACAGCTACTGAATCCAATCAAGCAACTATACTTCCTAAAGCGGATGACCGAGCCAAAGCAGGCCAGCCCTTCCACAATTCAAACCCCCTACCCTCTCCGCTTACAGCTTCGATCCGACTGTTCGGTGGTCGTAATATGAGCAGAACATTCGGCAAATGGTTTCAAATCAATGAAAAAGATATTCAAACTGAGGAAGCCCTTCATCCGATGGTGATAAACCATGTTACTTGCAAATTATCCAAAAATCTACAAAACCGCAGCCGAAGATCTCTGGAATGGTACATGATAAGGCGTACTATGGACAACGATTTGTGGCAGTAAAAAGACTGATCGGATCCGTGCTGGCGGAAATGCTTTCTTTGGCCGGGAAAATCTTTTGTCGTACCTGTTTCGCATAGGTACCATATACACCTGAAACCAGACGCGGGTCGCGTAGCCCTGAAAGTCTCAAGTATGTATGGCGTGACATTAAACCATATGCACAGATGCTTTTCATTAGTCAGTCAGCCAGACGGAGGATTACAATCTATGATCCGAGATCATAGCAAGCCTCCGCTTCTGCCACATCTAAAGCCATGTCAGGGCACAGTGGCGTCATCCCGATGCCAACAAAGTGACCCACCCCAAAAATGCTCAAGTTCAGATTTATAATGGCATATAATATAATAATGGGATACGTTGGGGATTGATATGGTATCGATAGAGTACAGCTACAGATTTAGAGTAGTTGGATCTCTCTTTAATGGAAAACCGCAGACTAAGTCTCTGCAATATTTTCAAGTGGCTGAAGTAGGGGATGAGCGAGGAGGTGGTTGGCTGCGAGAACTCCCTTTTTTCATGCCAGGATTGCCACTGATCAAGCTGACCATTGCTTTTTATATATCTGTTTATCCAAAGGGCTATCAATTGAAGGACTATCATTTCTCTGTTTGTTGCATTATTGTACTGATGTTTGAACTGGACATTGGGGTTACAAGTTCGTCATACCTTTGTGACTGATTTGAATTTCGAGTTTTTCAATTTTGCTGGAGCTCAGTGTCCGCAGTACAGCTACTCTTACCTGCTCCGCATCCTCTGCTTGCCGTTTTGTTTGCTAAAGTTTAAGCAGGCATAGTTGATGAAACTTATCAAAAATTGCTCCACCAGTTTCAAGCTGGTGACGAGCCCAATGATGGTTTCGGCTTCGGTAAAGCTGCATGAACTCGTAACGATTCAAGTTATTCACACCTGCCCATTGGAAATTGGCAGTGTTGCCATATCATGGCCTTCAAATTGATTCAATTTCAATGGAAATGGGGGAGTTTATTTTCGCAAAGGAAAAATAGTGAGGGTTTTAAAAAATACAGCATAGATTCTCAAGTCTCGTATTTACAGAGACATGACATTTTTTGCATGGGGGAAAAACAAGAAGAGGAGGTGTGACAAAAAAAATTACAGAATTCAGAACATCGTTCGCTTCAATGAAGGGTATTTCGGTAGTCCATATTTCAGACGGAATATAACAGCTTTTTTTCTATTCAAAATTGACCAAGCACGCATCGCTGTCAATCATTACTGGTGTTCATCAGTGAACCACTTGTCGGCATCGTTGGCGTGCTCCTCAGCAGCAGCAGGGACTTCCACCGCTTGGTTGGCGTGGTTTTCTTCATTGTGGACATCAGTGAACCAGCGGGCATCAGGGCTAGCATCGTCGGCATGAGTGTTTGAGAGGTTATCCACAAGTCCTTCGATGTCTTCATTCACATGGTTCTCTTCGTTGTGCACATCAGTGAACCACTTGGCAGAGTCGTCAGCATGCTCAGTAGAAACAGGCTCTTCAACAGCCTCGTTAGCGTGGTTCTCTTCGTTGTGCACATCAGTGAACCACTTGGCGGAATCATCCGCATGCTCAGTAGAGGCAGGCTCTTCGACAGCCTCGTTGGCGTGGTTCTCTTCGTTGTGGACATCAGTGAACCACTTTGCAGAATCGTCAGCATGCTCAGTAGAAGCGGGCTCTTCGACAGCCTCGTTGGCATGGTTCTCTTCATTGTGAACGTCAGTGAACCACTTGGCACTATCGTCGGCGTGCTCATTGGAAAGATTGTCCACAAGACCTTCAATGTCTTCATTGGTATGATTCTCCTCGTTTTGGACATCAGTGAACCAACGGTCAGGACTGTCGTCCACAGGAGCCTCATCAACATGTGCGACACCGTCACCGTTCCAGCCTTCAGCCACATCCTCATGCCAGTCAGCAGCATTTTCATGTGGGGCTGACGATGAACTGGTTTGAGTTTGGTCACCTTGAAGTTCATCAGTGAAATAGTTGGCGTCATCACTATGCCAGAATTTGCCAGCAGGTTCTGAAGCAGCAGCACCGGTATCTTCAACAGTAACATCATCTTCATGCCATTCGGCAGCATTGCTATGGTCGGCGCTGTCGTTGGTTTGAGTAGTAGCACCATCACCAACTTCATCAGTGAAATATGTGTTATCATCAGAGTGCCAGTGCTTGTCACTACTGTGAGTGGCAGGGGCAGTATCATCATCTTCTTCTTGCCATTCGGTATCATTGCTGTGACTGGCATCAGTGGCAGGCTCTGCTTCATGCAATTCATCAGTGAAGAAGGTTGCATCGTCAGAATGCCAGTGATGATCATCAACAGGAGCGGCATTGTCATGGCTGGTAGAGCCAGTAGATCCAGCACCAGCCAACTTGGCGAAAATGTCATCAAGAGTAGAGTCCAAGTCACCGTTGGGAGTGGTGGTAGGGTCAGCACCGGAGGATTCGGTATCATCAGCCTCGTTCTTGTGGACGTTCAAGTTTTGTCCTTCGGTAGCATTGTTGTTCTCGAGATATTGGTCATAAGGTTGATCCAAGGACTAGAACGGCCAAAAAGTTAATAAACATCAGATATACAGTGAAAGTAAGCAGACAAAAAGAATCGGACATACGTCAATCAATTCGTCGAAATTCTTGGGCTCGGTTGAATCAGTCTTGGTCTCCACATCATCATCATGAGAAGTCCATTCGCTGTTAGGGTGGTTTCCGAGACCATCGACAAGGTCATTGACATCATCTTCGTGCCAGGCGTTATCTTGAACATCGTCTTCGTGAGATGTCCAACCATCTGCGTTAGGGTGGTTGCCGAGAGCATCAACAAGGTCATTGACATCATCTTCGTGCCAGGCATTCTCTTGAGCGTCGTCTTCGTGAGAAGTCCAACCATCGGCGTTGGGATGGTTGCCGAGAGCATCGACGAGGTCGTTGACATCATCCTCATGCCAGGCATTTTCTTGAACATCGTCATCATGAGAAGTCCACCCATCAGCGTTAGGATGGTTGCCGAGAGCATCGACAAGGTCGCTAACGTCGTCTTCATGCCAGGCATTCTCTTGGACATCATCTTCGTGTGAAGTCCAAGAAGGAGTGACACCGGCAACAGAAGCAGGACTGGCATCATCATCGTGAGATTCAGAAGTCCATTCTTGGTTGGCATGGCCATTAGATAAGGAATCGAAAATTTGGTCGAGGTCCTCGTCGGATGGAGGAGCGTTGCTGTGGCTGGTAGAATCACTGCTGCCATTGATCTGGACTTTTTCGGAAGACAGCTTGCATTGAGAAGAAGCTGACTTGACGGTGAACTCGAAATGATAAAAGCCAGTGGGATGGCCTTGAAGTGAGATAGGCTTTTCGCCAGTAGCACCCTTAGAAGCGTCTAAGTATAAGAAGAAATTTAGTCAGTGAGCGTGTTATGAATATGAATGGAAATATATATATATATATTTTGTGTAATTTTTTAAGTTTAATGCCATACCATAGCTGCCAAGCTGAGACACAGTTTCGTTCTGTTCGTCTACAAGGCTGATATCGACAGAGGTTGCATCAGAAGTGGCTTGCCATGCAAGAACATGGTTACTGCCATCGGTCCAGCTAAGCCCTATGATCGAAAAAGGAAAAGCATGTTTAGTTGGGAAGGTTGTTGTGTGGCGAAGGGGATAATAATAATAATAATAATAATAATAAAATCCCTGCGCAGGATCAAAAACTCGAAATTTTCTGTATCGAGCATAAGGCGCGTTTCGTACCTGAAGCAGCAGGATAGGTGATTCTGAAATCTACGTGACAATTGGAGAGGGCGAGTTAGTGAATCAACACCTCGGGCGTGAATTCCATTCAAAATGGACGGGGGCCCAGGGTAATAAAATACCTTGACAATTCTCCACAGACTCGTTGGTAGCGTCGTTTGAATGGGAGGAGGTGGAAGAGGAGAAGAAAGGGGCAGCAGTCGACAAGGAGGGGAAAGCGACTGCAACAGCTGCCGAGATGAGCAGCTTTGAAGTACCAAACTTCATTGCAATTGGGATAAAACGATGGGAGATGCGAGCGCAAGAGCAAACTTGTGCTAGCGCTTTTAATGTATTTTATTAGCTGAGCCTGCGACCTACAAAAAGATATAAATAACAAAAGGTAATGTTACACCCAGCTAATAACAGAAATAAAGCCCGCCGGCAAAAGCTTTTCATGAATTGGCTGGCTAGCTGTGACTGGCAATATTGCCTCCATCAATCAATCTAATAGAGCCCCCTTGCTGGCCACTACAGTCCTATAATCCTACATCTTCCAACATGATGGCAGCCAGAGGTTCGCAAGCGCGAGCTCTGGCTTTGATAACCATAGTCATCGTTTTGCTGGTGTACTCCCTTTCTAGGAATTCAGTCTATCTGAAGTCGAACCCCGTCAATCAACCTATTGCTGAACATAGTACGCCATTACCTGCAGAGGAGATGGAATATCGAACGGCATGTGATGCTATCAAGTTCGAAACATTGTAAGTAACCAAAAATCACGTTTCGAACCCTCTCAAACAAATTGGGTTATGCCTGTCTCAATGATGTCTTACCTTTTATTTTCTATGGCACAATAGCCGCGATGATCGTTCCATATGGGATGGACAGTCGCACAAATCTCTGTTTGTTGCAAGAGATGGAACATTCACGTTGACTGAACTTGATCTGACAACTAGGGATTCTGTGTGTGTGATTGTGCTGGTAAGGTTTCAATATTTTTGATGTGTTTCAATTGATGTAACACTGGAATAAATTTATCTGATACCAATACCTTATATTTGTAGCTTCCGCAGACACCAGCACTTTCCCCTCACATTGCCTCGTCCAGTCTCAGCGCTTCCGATAGCATATTAACTTATGCCATAAGCGAGTCTATTAAATACAACATCGAGCTGCAGCAGCACTCTAGATACACTAATCTCTATTATGGACCAGCGTATTTCCCTCATCCAGATGTATATCATCTGATGCATACCATTGAGCATCGATCTTACTTTTGGCTGGAACCTTCAAGACATCCTTACAAACCCATCAATTTTGAATCGTCTAATCGGGTACATGTCACTGATTCAAAACAGGATATACCCAAATTACCGTACTGCGACCCTATCAACACTCATAAATTGAATGGCCGATGGATCGAAAAAGCAAAATACCAGGCCATGTATCCGTTTGATTTCTATGGCATGTTTGATGACGTTCAGGAAGATCATGCACTGCATGGCCATCTTTTTGTGCCAGATTGGTGTCGACTGGAATACACCAGTATTGGCCAAGGCGCTCGTTGCCTGGATAACAAAATTGTGCATGTATGGGGAGATGGACATATTCGCCGCAACCTCAAGGCCATTGCTTCTGCAGACAATTGGTGTGAAGCTACTGGTAAAGGAGGCTGTACGTGCAACGACGACGAAGAACACATGAAATCATTTACCTGGGCCACAGAACCATTGACACCGCTGACCCTTAACCAGACCTGGCAAGTGGATACCAAATTCCATATGGTGCCTGCCGGCAAGATCAGTAATACCGATTGGCCAGCACGGTTCGCCGAATGGACTGACCAGCTTCCGCCAGCTGATGTGGTGGTTTTCTCTGTGGGCAATGAAGACATAGCTTCTATGCATGTGAAACCTCAGGAGTTCAAAACTGCTTTAGAGTCATTTGCCACCGCCCTTCGCGCTGCCTATCCAACGCAACGCATTGTCATTCGAACCCCTAGACAGTTCGCAGGTGCGGTGCTGCAAGGCACCAGCTGGAGCGCAGGACGCAGCCAACTGTTTGCGCAGCTGGTGCTGGATCAATTCCAATCCGCATCCAACATGGTGTTTTGGGATATCGCCAAGCTTGGTGTTGCTGATCGTAGTTGCCTGCCTGCGTCCAACCAGAACTATGCTCATCGCCAACTTGTCAGTATCGAGAACTTGTTGTTCTGGAACGCTGTTTGTCACAAGGCTTAAAGTGGGCCCACCTTGGCTCCGGACGTTTCTTGATCTCTTCCTTCCACATAATCACTACATACACCAACCCATCCATTTGATTTCTTATTATCAGTTGCTTTTTTTTTTTCTATATTCACCGCATACATACGTTAATAAATGCACATATATTCCACCGAGTACTACGCTCCCTGAGTACAATTTCACGAGCACGTTGCCAATCAGCACGATCGATATATTATCTTGGCGAAACATGGTGGTGGTATGGGTTTATTTGTTATATACAGTATATATATGAAAATTGGAGCCTCATAAAACGTCAAAAGCACTTTCGGGATATTAAGGCAGCGCTTGTTCGATCTAGTTCTTTCCTTTGCGTTTGTACTGCCGGTACCTTTTTAACGCCGCAGCCGATGGTCTCGTCTTGTATGGTTTTGATTTAGACGATCCAGCCCTAGCCTTAGAGGTCGTGGGTTGGGTGCATTCATCTTGTCCATCTCCCGTGGATTTGCGGCGGCCACGCTTGCTGCCGCTGCGACCACTGAACTGCTGAAAGTACATTTGGTAGCCGGGATCCTGCTCTTTCAATTGTCTGATATCTTGGAAGCCTTCAACTGGAGAGAATGATCTTTCTCGTACTGGCTGTACTGGCACTATTTCTTCTTCCACCGAAATTTCAGAAGGCACTTTCGATGATGCTGATGAGTTATAAGGATGTGGACCAGCAACCAAGTCAATGACGCTGCACTCAGAATCACTTGCATGATCGTCAATATCAACTACCGTGCTGGAGATATTCTCTTCGGAAGTTGTGCTGTGATATTCCCTGACGACTGTATAACCAGATGTAAGGTCG
Source organism: Umbelopsis isabellina (assembly GCA_016758905.1). Classification (NCBI taxonomy): domain Eukaryota; kingdom Fungi; phylum Mucoromycota; class Umbelopsidomycetes; order Umbelopsidales; family Umbelopsidaceae; genus Umbelopsis; species Umbelopsis isabellina. The sequence goes on from JAEPQZ010000018.1 coordinate 419,411, forward strand.
TTCAACTCACTGTCGATATGCCGTTGGAACATGCTAATGACTACGTGTTCGTGGCAAATCGGACACTCTTTTGTATCTTCTTTAGCGCTACGTGCCTCATCCTCATTATCGCGATACACCGTAAATGCTTTCTTCTTTGGAAAAGACCATGGTAACGAGGACTGCTTGGTTGGTTTAGACGTCGTTGGGTTATTGATGCTTAGCTCACCGTTACAATCACTGGCATGAGCTTCTATCACGGATATAGAGAAGTCCTGATTACAGATAGGGCATGTATGCATGCGGGGGGTATCGACAGCCTTAGCTTTCATGGTTTGCCTACTGGATAGTACATGGTCAAGTTGCTCTTGTTCAACTCGTGGTTTGCCAGATAGGCAAGCGTCAATTACCCCCTGGTCGGTTGCATGGGGAATGCTGAGTCGTTGAGCATTCCGTTTTGATGCGCCTGTCAGTTCAGATAAAATAGACCGCGACGCATTTCGCGGAGGCTCTGTTGGCGCACAGACTCCATCTGAAGTTGAGGTTTTGGTAGCTGCCGGTAGTTGCTGCACTTGATTTCGGCGTTGCTTTGCCACTAATGGACTTTTGTGCACAGCCAACGTTTCAAAGTCATCGGAGGAGCTATCGCTGTCGTCTGGTATTATCTGCCGCGGCACAATCCTCTCATAAAATATGGGCGATGGGGGACTAGATCTCATCAAGTCGTCGTTGTCGACGTTGTACAATGGCGACGACATTGAACTTGGAAAAGCGGCAGTATCGACGGAATTTTCTATTGCTGGTTCCTTACGCCTTGACTGTTTGCTAGCCGGAGCTTTGGCATCATCGAGCACACGTACAGGAGCTTTAATCTTATCTGACAAGGTCCTTCTCTTCACTACGACATCCTTGGCTTTCACATGCTTGCGTGGTCGTATCAATTCGTCTTCTGAAGACCACGCTTCTTCCTTTACTTGCGGAACGTCTTGAGTCTCTGTACCAGCCTGCTTTCCTGGCATTCTATTGGTCATTTGTTGTTTTTGGCCAGGCACAGATCGAACAGTGTTTTCATTTTGCGACTGCACATTCTTCCGCGCCTTTGCTGAAGCAAGTGACAGACGATAGCGCTTTGATGTTGAGGATGTTAGATCCACTGGCTGAGCATTGGAGGATTTCTGACTGAGCGGTGGTCGTAATGCTGAGGCTGGCTGCATTATGATACAAGCAGAAGAAAAAAAAACCACGCCTCGCGCCAAGCTGTTTCCATGCTCCAACAATGCAAAATTTGGTAGCCCGCAGGCGTGAACTTGGGCAGCTAAGCACCAGCCTGACTTCAACAAAATTGAAACGGGTTTGTTTCTCTGCTACTAAACAACATTCAACAATGAAGTGTGTCATTGCTCCTGGAAACTACTCTAAGCAGCCTGAAATAGAAAACTGGTATGTTATTGAAGCCTAGTTAAGTGGTAACCATACCGTGTACTAATATTCTGTACCAGGTATCCGTCAGTGGCCAGGAAATTGAGACATACTACCAAAGAAAACGGTGAACGCCTATTCAGCGAAGTGGTTTTACGCCAGTTTCCGGACTGGAAGATTGGAAGAGAATCGGTAAGGATAGGGTATAAGCAAAGGCGAAACAGTACAAGGTATTGATGCGTCTCTCCAACAAGAAATGGATGCCATTCCTCGAAAATGTTCTTGAGGTTGGCGAAGACGACATAATCATTGGTCACAGGTAATTGTAGATCGGTTATTGTGGGTTCATGATTAGTATTTTCAAAACAGACAAGATCAAGGTTCTGATAAATTTCATTGATGCAGCACTGGATCCATTGCTGCTATGCGGTAGGTGATTTATTTTTGCGCATAACATTGCATGGTGGCGTGGTCACTAAATCCATCACCACAGCTGGGCAGAGAAGCATAAAATTAGAGGAATTGTGCTCGTCAGTGCTTACCACTCCGATCTAGGTGAACCGACCGAGAAGGAAGCAGAATACTTTGATCGTCCATGGGACTTTGAAGCTATACGTAACAATGCCGGTTTCATCATTCAGTACTCATCTCCGTCTGATAAACTCGTTCCCATTGCGGAACAGCGGTACGTCTCCGAGCAGATGCAATCCGAGTACCACGAGCTAGAGAGACGCGGTCACTTCATAGCCAACACAGATTTTGATCAATTAGTTGACGATTTATTGAAACACCTGTTGTCGTAGATGGTCAACATTTGTATCTAATTCTTTCGTTTTATATCCTGTTTATAAATGATAAATGCATGGAATCAATTGTCACAAAGAACTTGTGAGTGTGTATTTCATATATTTTTATAAATGCTTGTCAAAGCACTTGTTGTATTCTATGTAAATCATGTCACTCAAGAGTGAGTAGGTTTGGGCTGACTTGCCAAACTGGCTATTAAATTTTCACGTGGAGATTAGCCCATGCAACTCTATGTCTACCTACTTCAGCATGGCAATGCTGCCATTCGAAGGCTTGCTGCCGGTAGTAGATTGGCTGTCATACCTGGTCATAAACAAGATATATCAGTCTCCCATATTACTGTCCTTGTACAAAGTCTTCAAGTTGATTCTGCGCCTTGCTACCAATTCAACAGAGATCTCGAGGCTTTGTGCTTCCGCTGTTTCTCGTGCTACTTATGATCACCACTGGGAGCAAGATTCAGACGTACCACAAGAAGACGACAGCGACCATGGGAGTGCCTATGAGCTCATACCTCGTGAAAGCACTCGGCTGGTTCAAGTCAATAGAGGTCTAGCCCAAGTCATCGACAACGTGCAGAACGGAGTCACCGCTGACCTATTGTTCCGCATCGACCGCTCCATCCTATACTCCAAGCAACTCTCCATCGAAAGAAGAGAGTTGGAGTTGCCCACACTACACCTAGATCAAGTTACGAAAACCATCCTACTTAAAAAGCAGTTTCCTAATGGCGGATCATTTGACACAGTTGAGGCCAAAGTTTTGCAATATTGTTTGAAACGTATTGCCGAAACGCATCGATTGGTTGCGGAAATCAATACTAGAACACATACAAAATACGATGGTAATAATAAGGCGCATGAAAATAGACTGATGGAGCTGTGGACTAGCTTGATGCCGGACACAGCGTTGGAAGGGCGGATTACAAGGCAGTGGGGTCAAATCGGGTTCCAAGGGTCAGATCCTGCCACTGACTTTCGTGGAATGGGCATGCAGGGTCTCGATGATTTGGTGTACTATGCTCAAGTTCATCCAAAATCCGCTCGGAGGGCACTTCAGTGTTCCTTGCACCCTGTCTCCTGGTACCCCTTTGCCGTGGTGGGCATTAATATCACACAATATGCAGTGCAAATTCTCCTCACACGAAAACTGCAATATTATCTGTTTCAATTTGGCTCTAGCCGAGAAATGTATAGTGAATTCTATTGTAAGTAATATGACCATTTTTCTGTTCTATCGCCGTGTATCTTCCCCTCAATACTCAATATGCTTCGTTTATATATTTATTCACAGGCTACCTATTTCACTCCTTCAATGAGTTTTGGATGTCTCATGAACAACCTCGGCTTACTGTGATGGAGTTTGAGGCCAAGTTCAAGGAATTTAAAGAGGTCATAGAGCAGGATCTATTAGTCAGAAAAGTGACAACATTACGGCATTTTCTGGGCAAGACCGACTCTGTCATAATAGAGGAGGTGACTCCTACCGAAAAAGATAAGAAAAATAACTAGAGAAAAAACTACTGGGCCAAATGTATTATAGTAAAGCGATAGCTGGGGCATGGTTCAAGTCAACTTTTGTTGCTTAAGCCGACTTAGTTGTTTTCAGTCATCCTAGGAGATAGCATGTCATAAAGTGACTACCTGACGGTGGTTTAGTGTAATCCAACAGGCTGTTCATGAAATCAAAACGAAAGTTCTATTTTTCATTATATTAATCAAAGCAGCACCCTTTTTGGAGTAATTATTCCAAGTATGTACAATTAGTGTGTTTCTTTAAAATCACATCAACAACCAAAAGTAAATTAAGTCAGAGCCAATCAAAGCTCTAAAATAGAGTTTTGCTACGTATACATGTTGATGACTTATGCTATGGTAAAACAGGAGATCGAGTGTTGGTGTCCAGAATAGATGCAGAGACTTGCGAAAGTGTCAGTGGAGCATTGCGTGGTGCCAATAAGTACGCCTCGCGATCGTCCCTGAACGTACCACTACCTCGATGAGAACTTGCAAGCGACCTCCTTCTCTGAGGGATGGTTTCGTAACTTCTGGTTCCAAATAACATGCGGCTGGGAAAATTGATCCTTGCGCTGCTATCTGGTAAAAAGAAAGGAGCAAAGCGCTTAGCTCCTCTACACACAATTTCATGGAATAAAAAAAAATCTCTGTGTTCTCTGTCCCGCTACCTACCGTCGAAATCGGATGTCTCGGCTGTTGCCGCGCTGTTTACCCCTAACAAACGGTCCAACTCGGCATTGGTCAACGAAAGTCGTCGCAGTAAATGCTCCTTTTCAAGGTACAACGTCCGAATCCTCGTTTCTTGGTCAGTTTGCAAAAACCCCGTCTCACTTGTTCGAATTGGCTCCAATCGACTATCGAGGTCCATGGATGTGGGCATAACCAGTCGTTGATGACTGCGCAGGCTGAGTAGTGGGTGTGTCGGTCTTGCTCGTCGAGTAGTCGAACTCGGTGGAACAACAATCCCTTCGATCAAGTCGTCATCCGATGATGAGTCTGATTGTTCATGATCTGAATGCTCTGAAAGACGAGATGAGCTGGCTCTGTTGATCAATAACCCCATGAACTAAAGGGTATGTCAATCTAAGTCACAAAAGACAAAGTGCAAAAGTTTCCGAAATGGATATGAACGGTGGGGAATAGCTGGCTATTTGAAAGATGCGAGAGGAAAAAAGAAAGAAAATATAAATTCAATATTCTTTACATTATGACTGAGAGTTTCCCGAGAAACAACAGATTGTTGAGATTTGCACCAGGGCAACACACTTGACCAGTGTCTTTTCATCGCCGAGCGTTATAAAAAAGGTATTAAAAATGAAACGCCTCAATTTAAACACTAATTATCAGCTATACAAATCCTTTGAAATACGGTTATACCTACTATACAATCCCAGTAATAACTGACTGATTATAGCGGGAATATTTAGTGCTGCTTTGGAAATTACGGCTCTTCTTAGGTACAAAGCCAATGTACATCAGTTTGCTGCATTTCGAAGCTGTCGATGTTTACATATCTTAAACTACAATGAATAGCTGATGAATGAAAGAAGGTTGTGCCAAACCGATAGAACACTGTGGAATTGTCTTGCTCATAACACGAGGAAATCGAGGCTTTGCAGCCAAAAATCCTCAGAAAGTTGCAGGCGGTGATGCAGATGTCTGCTGACATTTATTGTTGATTTACGTGCTTTGGGTATACTTCATACCATAGCAGCAGGACAAACCGTTGCAAGCTTGCGTCAGCTTTGTCAGCAAACACGAAATCAGTAAATGATGGCGTGCAAACCATTTTCATCCCAGAACTAAGAGCAAACTGTTCACAGGCATTCCCTCATTTTTATTAAAGAAACGCAATGTTGAACCTGTGCCAAAGCTTGTGTAGTATCATGTCCCACATTTGACGAAAGTTGCGTCAAAACCGTCTCAAAATAATTTTATGAGCCAGTTGCTGGTTAAGCTATAATTAACAGAAAGCAGTTGCTCTTGACTTCCAAGTCGAATATATTATATCAAGATGACAGCACTCAATGGTTCGGCCTGATAAATGCTTTCTCCATGAACTGTACATGTATTTACTGGCAAATACAATGCAATAACGAGCATTTCTATGCTGATTACGCGATCAGGAAAATTGTGGCGTCAAGATTAGTCAGTAATGTGCTCTAGTTTCCCAAGTAATAGATATTCGGTACAAGCAATAACCACTACAGAGGCATACTTTCGGTGCTGCTAGACGTCCATCAGAATGCACTGATCATTTTATAACTATGATTTCAAATTGACTGGTGAACATTCTAGTAAAACTGGGTCGCGGCGTTATATTGTCCGATGTCGCCACTCCAAATGGGACAAAACCCCCACACTTATAAAGAGTAAGGTCTTGTGAAAACCATGTAAAAAGTACTTTTCACAACTACAAAAACCATGACCCAACGTAAGTTTCTATCACTCGTCTTCTAACACAACATGGTTTATTGTGCGTAATATCTGACCATATGCCTCCTTCAGCCAAGCTTACATTTTACACCGCCATCGTCTGCCCCTATGCTCAACGTGCAGCTATCGCCTTGAAAGAGGTCGGGGCCGAATACGAGAAAGTCGAGATTGATCTACAAAACAAGCCATCTTGGTATGCAGGATGCAGATTATGAGCCGGAAAATAGCTTCATTTTATATTAACTCGACTGTGTGGTAATGCAGGTATAAGGACATCAACCCAGAGACCAAGGTGCCAGCTCTCACTGTAGACAAGACCAGCATTGCCGAGTCGCTTGTCCTTGTTGAGCTTATCCATGACTTGTTCCCCGAGAAAAAGTAAGAGAGAACAAAACGTTATATTAACCCCTATCGAGAAAAAGAAAAAGGCCCAAGTTGTTAACTTTGACCGATTGCCTTTGCAGATTGCTCCCCGATGATGCAGTGAAGCGCGCGCAGATCCGTTTCTTCGTTGAATTCTGGGCCACCAAAGTATCATCCAGCCAATTCAAGCTTTTGCAGACTCGCAACAACAAGGAGGCACGTCAAGCCACCTACAGCGAGATTAACAATGCGTTGAAGAGAGTGAGTTTTTTTCTTTTTTAGATCGGGAGCCTAAATGGCCAATTAACCTACCAGGTTGAGCAAAATTAGATTGGTAGGAAATAACTAACAACTATGATCCTCCAAATGCAGATAAATGAATTGTTGCTCGAACAAGCCTCAGAAGGACCTTACTTCTTGGGAAGTGAATATTCCATTGCTGACATCAACGTTGCCCCATTCGTTTACCGCTTTCAGCTTTTGGTCAATACCTTTTTGAAGGATGAAGGAGAACTGCAATACAACGAATACCCACGCCTCAAGCAATTTATTGAAGGGGTTGTTGAACGTGATTCATTCAAGGCTACCATTGCCCCAAATGAACTTTTGGAGTCATCCTTTAACAAATTTATTGCTCGTATTGAGGCTGCTGCTAAGAATTAGGTTTTTGTCATAAGTGGTTGTTTAATAAAAAAACAGAATAAGATCCAGTATATCCCACTCACTGAGCGATCAATTCTATACATGGGTAGAGACTGTACCAAATGGTATTTCTCATTCTAAAAAGTCGTGTAATTATACATGTCAGGCTACTTTTAGGATAACATGGATGGTGATCTCTTGCCATCCCTGCATTCAGCCACTCCTTGGACTCTATACGAGATGAAATTTTCAACTCGATTAGAATCGGAGGAAACAAACAGGTTCGAAAGGGCATAGCTTCCGACGAGCATACCATTGGATTTTGTCATACGACACACAAATGGCGAGCGGATTTTTCTATGAATGGCATAAGGTTCATTCAATATTCGTTTATCGAGGTGTAAGGGGCTTGCCTATCTCTTTTCGAAAAAAATCTTGGGCTAGGGTTTTCACGATCACCGGGTGCACTCAGCAGTTCAAGGTTTCACTTTGGTTAAAAGACATGTCGACTGCTGCATGGATGGGTTTTAGATAATCGAAAATTGACGACAAACGTAAGCTTTATGAATTTCCCAGGACATTGAAACCTAACTGTGCCATAGTGGGAAAAGGTGCCAATGCGTCAATGAGATTGGCTCGGATTAAGCTTACCATAGCACAGCTTCGCGTTTAAACCGTCCAATGTCCCTACCCCTTGATAAGGTGCGTATGGTCCTTTTCAGCTGACCTATGGCAGGGAGGAGCGAGGAGCAGGGAGAAGGCTGATAGGCGATTGGATGACAATAATTCATTGAGTAATATTCAACCCCCCTTTTTTCCGTGTGGTGATTAACTTGGTTCTCGTAACAGCTATCACCAACATTGGATATATTGATTACTGCGAAAAGCAAAGGCTCTGGGAATGGCGGCTCATCGAGTTTTTCGGACGGTCGATCGGGGAATGTATGGATATAGTAAAATCCCTAAGTTTAATTATGCTTTTCTCGGCTCCGTATTGCCTAAAGACTTGCAGCCATGGGATGATAGCTTGAAAAACACCCACTGGCTTAAGGTTTTCCAAGAAGATCCTTCTCGATCAAGTCAAGTTCCAAGTTGGCAGTGACTTATCTATTCCCTCCTAATTTCAATGGGGAAGAGGGGTTCAGGTCAAGTCAGTTGGCAAACAGCCGTAAATGGGAAGAAGGCACAAGTCACGCTAGAAATCGGCAACTTTGCCTGCCAAAAGCGCATAAATTGAAAATTCTCGAGTCCCAAAGGGGGCGGGGCAGAAGTAGTTGATTTTTAACGCAGGTCAAAGCCTTAAACCGACAGAAGTGACTGACGAAAATTATAATAATAATAACGTTTAAGCATGTCTTCCCCTTTCCTATACTCTTCTCCTTCTTCTCATTTCTTTTTTCTCTTTATTTACTTGACCCCTCCAATATATAAAAACCCTTATAAAACCCAATTCTATTTCCTCTTGATCTTCCCGCCCTCTTTATACTCTTCTATCTTTCTCGGTCTTGAAAAACCTCGCCACCTATCCTTTTTCTCCGTCTTCCCCCCGAGATTATTAACAAACTGACAACAATGGATAACGTTGACAATGACTCTCCGAAATTTCGACCGTTTGCCTCTCCCAGTCATAAGCTCATCAAGGTCAAGAAGGCAAAGTACTCTACTTCGCTCGACCCCCGCGGCTATATTCCCGGTAAGTGTGATTAGACATTCGGAGTCCTGCTCCCAACCATTCTTAGATTGGGGAGTACAAGAATGCTACCCACATGACAATCTCTATATATTCATACTTACTCCAATGATCTTTCCTAGTATATGAATACACCATCAACAACCAACCTATCATGTGGGATCGGGAATCAGGTAAAATAAACCTTGGAATATAAAATTGGTTCAATGACCATGGCATGCTGACCTTTATCATCTGCTCTTTTCTGAATAAGGCTATGTCCATTTTACCGGCATCTGGAAATCCCTCGGCAATTCAAAAGCAGATATTGTCAAGATGGTAGATTCAAATCCAGATTTGAAGGTCAAGAAAATTCGTGGAGGCTTTTTGAAGATTCAAGGCACTTGGTAAGTAATAAAAACCGAGCAATGCTGGAAGGTGACGAGTATGACGGGCGCAAGCTCGAGAAAATATACAGTGCTACTATTACTTGCACCGTCATTTTATTCAACCCGCCCCCTCCCCGTGATCTATCAATATTTGGGCCAGCTTTGTTTGGCGATCTCTTACTTTATCTAACAACTTTTCTCGATCTGTTTTAGGATACCATATGAGTTTGCTTATACGTTATGTCGAAGAACGGCATGGAACGTACGTAAGGAGCTAGTCCCTATCTTTGGTCCTCGTTTTCCAATGGAAGCTTTAGACACCACCCACCCTGAATACGGCTGCTTATTGCTTGATCCTTCCAATGCCTCACATCTCAAATCGGCTATGCTTCAGCGTAGAAATAGCTTCACAACGCTAAGACAAGTCAGATCACCTTATAAGCGTGACTATATGCGCCGAGGTTCTCGAGATCAACGTCGGCCATCGGTTGTGGAACGCACTGCCAAAGCCGACAAGGTTTCATCTAGTATGTCACTTGCACATCTGTTGAATCGAACGGAATCGGAGTATGGTATGGAAGAAGACGATAATACTTCGGACGTATCAATGATGGATCGCGCCCGAGACGACGATGATGCTGGCAGTGAGAACGATAATACTTCACCAAGCTCTTACACCAACAGTACAGCCACTACCCCATCACCCACTTTCCGAGTGGTACCAACGTTTCCGTTCTACAAATCTCGAGGAGGTTTGGCCATGGCCGATGATGATTACAGACCTCATTACTCACCAAGCATGATGGCTGAGAGTAGACCAATTGATAAGCACTATGTTCCACCATCACGATCGTATTCTCTACCCCTGTTGTCACCTTTACCTGTGAATGGACCACCCTCCACACCTCCAAATACGGAAATGCATCCACACTCCACTTATTCCCAGGAGGCCCGAGACCATTACGCTCGACAGCGTGGTGGCTACAACACGATGCGACGTCCGTCTGAGCCTCGTATTCTCCGCACTGGCTCCGCTTACTCCTATTGTCACCAAAATGGAAAACCTTCATCGCCACAACCATCGGTTACCTCGGAAGACATCATTGAAACCATCAATGCCACCATCCTGCTTCAACGTCTTTCTCAAGATGACGGCGCTCGACCTTTCCGTCCCCGTAAACCTGACAATGTACCTAGCAAAGTCATTGTCGATAACCAAGAATTCAAGATCTGTTGGGACTAAAAAAAAAATGCCACAAGTCTATGCTGAACGTGCAGCCTTTGTGTCCCCAAAGTATGACATCTAATATACGAGCGAAAAAGGGCGTGCTCTTTTCGTGATCACCTTTCAAGTACACGTTTAGCGCGCGGTAAGCGTGCTAAATGTTTTTTTTTTTTTTTTTTGGCCCTCCCTCTGTTTTAATACCAAGTCCTTTCTTCTTTTTCTTGTTGTCGCAAATTTGATACTATTCTGTTCTTTGGTCTTTCCTTCATGTTTCCATTTGTGCAGTCATAGAAATCGCTGCTACTGGAAAGAGACTTGTTCTTTATTTGCCACTGTATATAGCTTTTCGTTAACCTTTTTTTCATTCTTTCCATTCGATTATGTTCGTTAATTCCCTCGTGTTTCCTTATCCAATCGTATAAAATAATCGCCATCAAAATTTAGTGATTAAAGCGTTTTTTTACAGAATAAACTGTTATAGGGGTATATCCTTTCTCAACCTAAGCCTTGTCAATTAACATTACGTATGAACGCGTTTGCCTGGAACTCCCTGTCATAACAGATCCAATTCAATCCCTTGGAATATTTGGAAAAGGGGCAAATCAGAGAACATGTATTTATTTCATAAAATCAGTGACGACACAGATTTTTTGTCTTGGAACATTTTTGTCGCCGCAACACGCCTGGGGAGCCTCAAAAAAGACACTGAGGAAAAAGATACACAGGGCATAAATTCAGTGTTCAATCCTCCTCTCAGTCATAATGTCAGACAAATCTGGTGGCAAGCCCATCCCTACCAATTTGGCAGACTTTGATTTCTCCAACATTCCTTCCGATATCCAAAGCATTTTGGATGACACAACATTTCCCGATTCAGGTTCACATGGCACTGGACAATCATTTGAATCGATCACACAAGATATGCTGCAGCAGGGTGATGCCATGTCTATCAATGACTTGCTGGGAGGGCACCATACCCCCAACATGCAAAACCAGCCCATGTCTGGCAACGGATCGACGGGCTTCACAGACCAAAGCAACGCGTCCAGTGCAATGCAGTCGCCTGCATCCGACGGCAGTGGTGGTCGCATGCCAAATACCAATCGGCAAATGCTGTCGTCCTCTCCGATTGTCAGCTCGCCCATGGTGAAAAACGAAGACGCTTTGTCGCCTCACTCTGGAGTGTCCATGTCTCCGTCGCCTTCGCCGTCTCGAATCGGTACCGCTGTCCTCACGCCGAGACCTAGCACACCCAACGTGGGTACAGGAGAGGGAACACCCGAAATTAACCCTGCAGACGCATGTATGTAACTCACGCTTTCATAATGTCTTCTCAGATATACGTAAACCATGGGTGCTTGATTGGTTACTAACTCGCGGCATTGACAGCGGCTCAAGTGCCTTCGGTTTTAGATAGCATCAAGGCTAGATTGCCACCGGAACGTAGAGCTAAATGGGAAGAGCTATTTGAAAAGTTGAAGGTACGAGCGGTTTTCCGGTCACGTGTTTATCAGAATAGCTTTTGTTTACCGATATGTCGTGTCGCAGACTGGACGAATGACCGCAAATGATTTCTTGAGTGAATCACAATTACTGTTAGGAAGTCAGCAATATCAGCAGTTACAAGATCTGAAAAATAGGCCTGCGGCTCCACAGCAGCCACAGCAGCCGCAACAACAGCAGCAATCACAGCAAATACGTATGCAGGCATCGAATGGAATGGGAGATAATACAGATGCAAATGGCCGAAAGAGAGCCGGGATCAATCCCGACACTCCACCTCAGTTGTAAGTCTTGAATTTCTATAAATATCAGCTGGCTGGACGTACAAGCATGCCTTTTTGCTTACATTTTCTTTTAAAGCGCTCAAACCAAGCGATTTAAATCTGAGAATACACAGCCTGGCGTGGTCATGGGTCCACCATCTGGTACAGCAACTCCTTACCGGCCAAACTCGCAAATTACTACACCCACTATACCAGGTATGCAATTGTTACGGCGAGCGTAGTCACAATGGCCGCCATCACTAACTTTGACTTTTAGGAGTGCAAACGCCACGACCAGCTGGAACACCAGGCAGGCCACCATTGGCCAATACTGGAGCATCAAACACTCAAGATGAACGAGTGGATTATGATACGCTCACGGATGTTATGGGCTACGCGGGAGTTGATCTAAAGGTAAGAACAAAACCGGACCTAGGAAATAGGGTGTTGTGTGCGAACAATATCTAATGCCCCATTATAGGAAGAGACAGAACAAAGTTTGATCCATGGTGATACAGGTGCTGCTCCCGCAGATGGAGTTGACCGAACGAAAATGCAACATTTCATTAACATGACCATGCTGAAGGTCATTGTCAGTAAAATAGGTGAGTCCCCGTGTTAGTGCTAAACTCCAAGCGAAGAATAATTTGACTCACCATTAAAAATCCATTACGCAGCTGGTAAATCGGCTGTCAGTGATATCAACCCAGACTTTTTAGCATACTTGGCGCTAGCCACACAAGACCGGCTCAGTGGCCTGGTGGAGCAGATGGTCAAGGCATCCAAGCATCGCGTTCTCTCACAAACGTTTGATGCGCCACCAATAGATGAGGCCACGGGTCAACCACTGTATAAAATCATTGTTCAGCAAGATACCAGAAAGCAATTGCTGGCAATTGAGCGAGTGGAACGTGAAGAGGAGCGACGGCGGAAAGAGGCCATCTCAGAAAAGGAACGACGAGCGCAGCAGGGTGATGGTGGTGGTGACGACGACGACAAGCCCAAGAAGAAGAAACAAAAGGCTATGGGACCTGGTGTGACGGCTCGAACCATGAGTGAGGATATGCGTAATAAGAAGGCCAACGAGACTGCCTTGATGAGCGCTGGTGGCAAGCGGATGAGCTGGATGATGTCGGCGGCCAACGACGCGCCGTCACCACCGGCCAAATCATTTACGCCCACTACGCAGACGCCTCCTGATAGCGAACCGGCGGCTCCCAAAACCAAAGGCAAACGCGGTCGACCGCGTGGAAGTGGTGCAAGCGGACGAGCAGGAACAACGCGCGCCGACAGTAACTCCAACGTCAATCTGTTCTTACCACCTTCCACTGTCACTCGACCCCTACGAGCTGGCGACGCAAGTTCAAGAAAAATCACGGTTCGAGATGCGATATTTGCATTGGAGCGAGAAAGAGACAATGGTATTGGCACCAGTGCTGAGGAACGCATTCTTCTCAAAGTGTACAGCAAGTTACTTAAATAAAAAATCGAAGGGCAGAATAAAGCCTAGTATCGTGTAGATATGGCAGGCAAGCAATTTTCTTTACACAAGTTGCAAATAATAATAATAAAATTCAATTGGGATTATTTGGCATGTCACATCGAATAAGCTGCAAGTCAACTTGTATTTGTCTTGGTTTTCTCTATGATTATCGGGCATTGTTACTTTCTACAAAAATATCGGATGTTGTTGATATTGATCTCGAAAGGCATCAACAGTGGGATTACGACCTGTTGCGCATGGCTCTCAAGAACGATGATACAGAATCTTCATTGATATCAGGCTGCTTGGAGGATGGACTAGCGGCTTGAGCCTTGGATCCAGCTGCTTTCTGTTTCAATAACAGTCTGCGGGCATTGATCTTGGCAGCATTGTTTTCTAGTGTTTGTTTGCGTTTGGCAGCTACGCTGACGGTATGGGTTCGAGCTTTTTCCGTCTGTTGGCGCAATTGTTTTAGTTCTTCCATTTGCGCTTTACGTTCGTCTTCGTCTTTAGAAAACGCATAGAAGCCCACGCCTTTGGCTCTTATCTCCTGATTGGCATCGTATCGCTTAACCTCTTCGTCTGCTTCCTCTCGTCGTCTGCTGCTGCTGCTGCTGCTCGTCTCTTCACCTTGCGTAAACACAGGGTAGGCTGCTTGAGGGGTATAATCGGGCGACGGCGATCGAGGTTTAGGCACTTGGCTCTGTCTTACTGTCCTTGTGCGCCCATATTCATCGACGTAATCAACCCAAGGGTCGTTCGTATCGCTACGGTCATCGTCGTCACCCTCATCTTCTTCATCCGACGACAAAGGCTGGCGGTCAAAGTCAATTAAATTATTCTCATCATTGTCATCATCATTGTATCGTCTTCGTTTTCGCATCTGGTCGTATAATTTGGCTTTGCGCTGTAACGCCGCTCGACTTGCTTCTAGCGTTGGCCCAGCCACCGCTTCCAATTCTACCTTGTCCTTTCCCGCTCGCTCAGATACTCCTTTGTTCTGCCGAGCCCATACCGTTGGTTTCTGTAAAGACGAGACGATGCGATGTGATACGACTTTGTCATTATGGGAAGCAAGAGAGCAGTCAGCGCTGGTGAATGCTTACCTTGTTGTGTCGACGTTCGCTGGCGGCTACTTGTTTGCCTTTTCGCCTGTCCAAATCAAAGGATTCCCGTTGGCTTGCTAATTGAGCTCTTAGATCTAGTGCCTAAACAACGATAGTGCGTGATAACAATATATCGTAAGGAATGGTTGGAAATTATACATGGATCTGGCGGCTTGGAACTTTGCTTTACCGTAGCCTGGCTAACATCAATAGATTTAGGCATGAGGAAACCAATTTGTCAAAAAGTACAAAGCTGAGATTGCTGCGTGCAGTGCTTAATAGCGGCAGGGCATGTTGCAACAGTCACTTCTCCAACTCAATTAATTTTGGCTCAGAGCATTCCATCTCCCTATCCGAACACCCTAAAAGCCCATGCTCTAATGTTATCCTGTACGTATGCCGGCTCGTATGTCAATACACATGGGTGGCGGGAGGGATATTGACCTCGGAATCATCTCAATCTCACATGCTAATAGGCATCAAATTCTACGAGGACAAATACCCACAATAAGCTCTACTGTAGTCAGTCATCATGTACTTATGATTGAATTTCGTACAAACTAACCCGGCTAATGGGGGTAGGCATAATACAACATAATTGACAGGCAATTTTTTGGATTTTTACGCTGCAATGTTTCTGTTATTGTTATTTTTTAATTAACTGATGTGGAGAAAGGAAAGTGATTGAAGAAGTACAAAGTTGGCACAAAAGGAGAAAATGAACGACTGGAAAGAATGAATGGACTGACGAAATAAATCTGACAAAAGGTTGTTCGTGTCAACAGATACATCCAGACCTTGTGAGTCCCAACAAGAATTTACCGAAATCAGTAGGCTCGCTATGAACAAAACATTGGAAGATTTTGGAGGCACGAACGAAAACAGGCTTTGCACAAAAAATAATCAAAACATTGCAGTAAACCACCTGGTCAGTCATTGATGAGCGGATTTAACCGTGGCAGAAGGGGCTTCTGTCATCGGAATACTGGCAAGAAGCGGCACCACGCTTCTCCATGTCGACGTCAACTGGAGCAGCCGAGACGAGGGTTGAAAGTGCTAGCAGGAGAGTTGCAACGAGAACTAGAGAACGATGCATAGAGGGTTTCCAAAGTGTTTGATCAGTGGTTGAGGGTTGCAAAAGGAAAAGAGATGCAGGTTGTAGAAAATATTTGAGGAAAGGAGAATTTCAGCTGGAGAATAATCAAGCTAAAGGAAAAATGAAATTCAAAGAAAAAACAAATGAGCAATTTATATATATTGACTATTATCTAACAAGGCCCACACATACACAAAGATAGGCCGACCCGTAACATATTGGCTGAACGATGGGGGAGAACGTTGCGGCATAACTCCTCATACACCTTTTTTCTGCTGGCTCTCGACCCATACTAATCCCCTTCCAGCTCCTTTCATTCGTTCATGGCTCAACCCCCTTACATCTCATTTTGGATCACTTTCCTCCCTCCCTTGTGAGACCCAAAAATAAGTAAAGTGGGTTGATGATGGCTGTCGTTCTCCTTGACCATTGGCTGCTACGTCGTACTGGACGAATATCTTTGCTGGTTATAGCACTCGTTTTTGCTCAGCTTTGTATCTGATTTCTTCGTGGCTGGCTTTCGCATAGCCAAACCCCTTTCATCCCTTGCTCATGCGGACATCTTGGTCTTATTACTTTTTCTATATTCTTGGAGCTATTGCTTATGAAGAAAATAATAACAACGTCTCTGCGGCCACGTTTTGATGCAGGATTGTTTTTGCTTTTTTATCCTAATTTTTTTCGCTATCATTCGCAATGGAGATATATAGCTAGTATTGAGACACGGGCGCTTATTGTCTATTTCCATACACTCGGCCTTCAGATGTCGTGTGCGCCACATTAACTCTATGGCTATTCTTGTAACAAGATTTTTTTTTCTGGTGTTCGTATCTGCATCTGCATTTGGTTTGCCAGCCTGCATTTTTAGGCATAGCAGTGTTTGCGTTACACTATTTCATCTCGGTAGAACAGGCTATTAGCAAGGCATTTGTCACTAGACATGTCCGCCAGTGCATTACATCTGTGCAGGTCCCCACAGCTTCAATCATTAGCTTAGTCGCTCATCATGAATAAACAATCCACTAATGTAATATAAATATAAAAAATTGCCCATCCTCAGCATCCGCGGTCTCGTGGCAATCGGTTCTACTTTCACCATGCTGATCACATCCTGTTTCTAGCCATAAGTTTAACGGAGTAGACTTGATCGTACTACCTAATCCTACTGCATGGGATCATCTCATATTCTGTGATGTTAGCATCGATATGACAGAATTCCCTATCCAACATCGTGGGTGGGTAAAAGGTGTCTTGGCAACAAGGATAAAAGATCTCGAGTGCTGCAGGTTGGTATCTACAAATAGATAGATCGTCGGCTTGCTGTTGCCCACGCTATTTTTTGATATCATCAACAACGTGAGCATGCCTGTATATTATGCGGTGAAAATAAAGCACTGTTCATTTCAATGGTCCCTGCACACATTCATGTATGAACAGGGGGCCCTGTATGTCTCATTCCTCATCCCAGCGTTTAAGTCACTTGATCACCTCCGTTTTCATTCTACTCCTGTCATAATACGTTTGTAAATATTCATGTATCAACGTCTGGCTACCAATTGCCGACCGCAAATGGGTTGGATTCTTAGGACTTGTCACGTCGCCTCCAACTGGCTCCGTCCTCTTCGCTTGTTCGCCTATATGGCTACGTCTGGGGGTGACAGGTTTATTGACTAGCTTTTTGTAGTCAGTGGTAACCAAAGTCTAATTTAACGCGTGAGATGTCATGTACTCTTCACCTCCACAAACCGGAAATTCAAGGTAACCAAGAAACAGAGCGTACCGTTCATGCTGGGCATATGGTAAAAAGAAAGAAATTTTTTAAAAATTTCAAGATCAAGGAGGTCCAATTTCAAGGTCGGCAAGGAGATCTGGCCTTCTGGTACATAGTAGCTCATCGCTTTTCGGATCTAGTCAATTTCTATAGTGGTAGCCATGCTGACTAGCTTTGAAGGGTAACTAAACAGTCAGTCAGGTACGCTCAGCGCCTAAACGGCTCAAGCCAACTACACTCAGCCGTACTCACGACAAAGCTAATGACGTGACGCGTATGTCATGTACACGTCCCTTGCCTCCGGTCATCCATGTACAACAACCCACGCTAGATCTGTCCCTGACTCTTATACAACAGCAAACTCAAAAGGCGTCATCAACTGTAAAGAGACTGCGATTTGTAAAATAGAATTTTGATTTCATATATGTCACGTATGGTCGATCTTTTGTGTATGTTAACTCATGGGCATATATAGACTGACTCGATAAGTCAGGTATGCTTAAGCTCATGTTTTGGCCAGTTGCAGTCCCAACCACACGGTATGCTAACCTTTTTTTTTGACTTTCCTTTGTGCCTTGAACACCGTCCTTTTGGTCGAGATCTGTAAATAGCGGTCCCCGGTTGTCGAAGGTAGTACACAATTATCTCTTATGCCGTTTGGCACCGCGTAGATTTGAAACCGCGAATCATGCAAATGCTAGTCGTGTAGGCCAGAGTCATATGTACGTGATAGCCATGTAAAAACAGAGTGCCTTAAAGTTTGTCAACTATCAGCCGGTTTGCACCGTATATAGCCTGATCACTCGACCGCTATGAACAATGGATGTCATGGTCCACTGGACGTTTTGGTTTAGTCTGTGTAACAAAGGTACAATATTGGCAAGGCGAGTCCTCATTTATATATATTTTTCCTTTTAATTTTTTCATTGGGTTGACCTCCTTCACTTTCTGCTCTTCCCTCGAAACACGTCAAATTTTTACACTCATTTCTATTTCAGACTTCATACATTCACATCAAATATGGGAGACGGAAAATCAAAGACACTACACAAAATCACTCGATGGGGAAGCGCGTCTAACGGCGGTGGCAGCACTCGTACAGGAGCCGGGTCTATTGCTGGTGGTAACCAAGCCCTTACACTGGTCGAACCTTTAGATCCCGAAGACTTGAAGCAAGGACAACTGTATATTGTCAAGATCTCGTTGGTTAAGCTCGCTCTTTTCGAAGGTAATATTTGATTATTTTTTTAGGGTATTGGGTTGGCAACATGGCCTGTACTTTTGACAGGAACAGGAAAAAAATTAAAAAAGAGTATCGGCCATCGAGTTTCTGGGGAGAGGTTGTAGACAGGATAGATGGAGTGCCTAAATTGTTCCAAGGATAGCTAACCTGACATCTACTAAATTTGCTTTTGTGCACTTCCCCTATTTTTCATTGTTTTAGGTTGGCAAGATGATATGTGTTGTTGGAGTGTTTTGCGTAAGTGAAGATTTCATGTATTTTTCTTTACAAGAAATGATCACTGTTTACTTTGGGAGGCGTTGCCCTAATATATACACATTGGGCGTCCCATTTAGGCGATGAGTCCAAGCCTATGCGCTGGTCTGAGGCACGCTATCTTCCCGGCGACTTCTTTGCTTATGAAGCTTTCGACGAAGCAGGCAACCCACCTGTCTATATCTGGCAACGACTCCTAAACACAGATATCCCCGCAAACTGGTTCAGCATGTTTGAGGAAGCTCGAAGAAAGCAACGAGAATGGGCATCCGGATTCGATCAGGTACAATCAAACGGGCCTACTTATCAGCTTGCAGATTATCCACAAGAGGAGCCCCACATGGATAGTAGTGTGCATTCTGTTCGTGCTGCAGACCAACAGTCTGTCAATACCGCGCGTTCAGAGCCCCAGGCTCCTGCTGATGATCGTGAAAAACTACGCAACTTTTTGGTCGGTGAGCAAGCCCCTGCTAGTTTCCAAAGAAATGGCTCTTTGCAATATGGATCAACTGTTGAGGACAGCGCACCTCACAGCCCAGTGCCTTCTCATATTAGCCAAATCCCTGTGGCCCCGGCTTCAGTCGACGGTACTGCTAACAAGCATGAGGTGGAAGAACTTGCAAATGGAGACGATACTGTAGAGAAGGCTGGACAAACGCAGGCAAAGTACGATGATTCGATTGATTTTCCACACGACCAACACAACTTTTCGATTCCTGATTATCCTACCGCAGCCAACGAACAAGATTCTGATAACTTTAAAATGCCTCCAACCACAAGAGGTCATAGGCCCTCGGTGAGAAACATACTAAAGACCTTTAAGCAGCATGAACCAGTTGCTGCTGGTGTTCCCAGACGTTAATTTGCGGTTTTTCTCATTTCTTTCACAACTGTGCATGCTTGTTTCTTATTCACTACCTCCTATGAGCGGTTGGGAGTCCTAAATACTGTCCTTGAAATCACTCCTTTTTTTTCCTTCATTCATATATCCTCTATCCTTTCCCTTTCTAATGCGTTACTATGTATGCGTACCGTCAAATTTACCTGCCGTACTCATTCAACTCTTTTTTATCTTTTAAACACCACAAAGCAACAGAGCATTAAGCTGTTTTCCTATGAATAACAAAACTCATCTAGATATTATTTTACTATTATTTATTATCTTCATTATTAACATTAATTTGTGTCCAATCCAGCTCTTGCCTGTATCAGTTTATCGAGTACTTTTTTCTTCCTCATTCCTCTCGCAACAACAGCCAGTGTACCGGCCAAATGCCTTTGATCGATGCGACTATAGGGTGAATTCCCGCCAAAAGCCATGGAAAGGGTTCGCAAAATTTCTGCTTCGCTGTACTTGCTAGGCTCCTTCTTGAGTAGTGTTATCAGTCTTCGTTGGACATGTAGCATGGGCACAGCTTTTGTTTTAACCAATGGCCGGCCGGCCGCTGGTGCTTTTGGTGCAGGCTGCTTATCCATGTGAGGTGTGCTAGCTTGTTGTGGGGTATCTGGCGTAGCTGGTGGAGTGGATGTTGCTCGCAACGGTGACGGGATAGCGCTGATTGTACTTGTAAGCTTGGTTTGAGCAGGTGGCGTTAAACTCACCACCTCAGGAGCCTGTACTAGCTCAGGAGTTTGGTTGGCGGTTTCTTGCGTCTTTTGATCATCGTTTGTACTCGTTGGCTTGATGATTTCTCGTTCTGGAGGGGTATAAAATGCTTCACGGAGAGTCTCCAGAACATTTAACAGATCCAAGCGATGTACATCGAATATGTTTTGACAAAGCTTTTTCGCTGGCTGTATGCAGCATCGTTCGAGTCAGTACAGAATCAGGTTTCCCATAGTAGTGTGTATGTGTAAAAGCTCTTTTAATTACCTGTGGTTGTCGTCCGGTCATAAAGAGGTACGCGAAACACGGAGCATGAGCCAGTCACTAGCATAAAATGTCAGCTACAAGCACTAACAGCTCGACACACAAAAGTCCACTCTGGGCCACAAAATGGCGAATTTAGGTAAATTTAATAACACACTTCCTATTACACAGCCTGAACCATTGGCTGATAACTCTCATTGCCTACATTTGGTTTGGCTACCAGATTCACTAGCAGGTCGAATGCACCGCAACTTTGAGGGCCTGATGACAGCACTGCCCGACCACACTACCAAGTCATTCAATACCCTTCGGACAACGATACAACTATCAAACGACAATGCAAAGGCAAGTCATATTCATAGTAATGCCAATGTATGTCTAAACATATAAATTAACATGCATATCTGAATATTCGCGTTTCCCTATGGTTAACAGCGAGCAGAGATTTCTACAAAAGAAACCTTGGATAACTTGGATCAAATCTCACAGTCTTTACAGCAAATGCAGACAATCAAGCTGCCCGTTGTACATATTTCCTCCCAAGACAGTTCTCCATAATACACACAAAATATAAAAAGCATTGGTGTAAACATTGTGTAAACTTCGTTATCTGTAGATTACAATTCCATCGACACAGTATATTGATGATTTATAACAAAAGAGTAATGTAAGGAGTTTAGAAGACGAGAGCAGCACCCTTGGTCTTCTTGTCACCACCGAGTTCGAAGTGCTTACAACGCTTGAGGGAGAGTTGCATCTTGTACTTGCAGGCAGTGCACTCAAGACGGAGGACAACCTTCTTGGTGGTCTTGGCCTTCTTGTGGAAGACGGGCTTGGTTTGACCACCATAACCGGATTGCTTACGGTCATAACGTCTCTTACCCTGAGCGAACAAGGAAGCCTTGCCAGTCTTGTATTGGGTAACCTTGTGGGGGGTGTGCTTCTTGCAGGTCTTACCCTTGCAGTAAGTGTTACGGGTCTTGGGAATGTTGACCTAGGGAAGTAGGTAAAGTGAAATGGTCAGTGTCAATGCCATCACAGTGTAAGTTTACGTCAATGCGATGCTGAAGGTCTGTGATAGTAGAATGTGCTACTGTGGTCGCTTTCACAGAACAGGAATTTCCGTGTGCTGCGGAATTTATCATGTCGCATTGTAACCATTTTGTACAGTGATGCCTTTAATCTCGTTACAATGGGTCAAATGCGTACGCGATAGCGCTATATCTGCATCGATCCGTTTCTCGCCGGTGTGGATGGTTGTAACGAAGGTTGGATGGATGGATTCAATCATGTATGGATGTCCATACTCACCATTTTCGTGAAGGAAAGAACCTACACCGTCTCCAGCAGCCTGAGCTAGATAATCGCTTGGTCGGAGTTTTTCCTTTGGCTCAAGCAGCGTTTCTATGATAAACGTAAAACACTCAGTCAAGCAGCAAATCCTATATGGCGAATTAACTTTTCATCTCATGTTATCGAATAAATTACTTTATTGTCAAATACAAATTCTGTATACACATTTGCACATATCACCATGCAGTTTAATATATATTTTTTTCTATTGCAGAATGGTTTCTTCATGCTTTCTCCTGGGTCTGAAAGCGCCAGGTTTGCTTTGTGCAGCTTCATGGTTGGCGAGTTCAGGTGGAACCTTGGACAAGGAGGACTTGGAAAGCATTTGCTTCAAATCATACATAACATCTGTATCTGTACTGGATAAGAATGTAAGCGCGGTACCAGATTGACCAGCACGACCCGTACGTCCGATACGATGAGTGTAGTCTTCAATGTTTTTGGCCATGTCAAAGTTAACGACTAGTGAGACGTTCTTGACATCGATACCACGACCAGCCACATCCGTAGCCACCAGAATATCAGCGTTTCCTTCTTTGAGCTGTGCCAAAGCCAACTCTCTCTGTTCCTGAGATTTGCTACCGTGCAATGTAACCGCATGGTAACCCGACTTATTGACAGTCCTGGCCAGTAGATCCACATTCTTCTTCTGGTTAACAAACACAATGATCGGTGGAGCATATTGGCCAGAATTGAGCAGTTCCATGAGACGTATCTTTTTCTTCTCTTCTCCACTGACCATCTCCACCTTCTGTTCTACCGTCTCGACGGCCTGGCCAGCAGTACCAATGGTAACCACGGCGGGGCGTCGAAGATATTTCTTTGCCAGCCGCTCAACCGCCGTCGGCATTGTGGCTGAAAACATGGTGGTTTGTCTATATTTGTGACCTCTATCATCCATAGCAGTATTCATAACGTCTCCGTTCTCAGCCTCAACTGTATCAGGTTTGACGTTGGACACCGGCAAGGCATCCAGAATAAAGTTCACATCGGCTTCGAAACCCATATCAATCATACGATCAGCTTCGTCCATGACTACATATGTGCACTGATTGAGAACAAGAATACGTCGATCCAAACAATCACGAAGACGACCTGGAGTTGCAATGATAATCTCTGCACCGTTACGTAGATTAAATGCCTGCTCCTCAATGGCGTGTCCACCGACAATGGAAACACAGTTGTAACCCAGAGGAGTGGCGAATTTTAACGTTTCTTGTTCAATTTGCTGTGCCAATTCACGAGTTGGAGCCATAATCAAGGCATAAGGTCCATCAGCCATGTTGGACTCATCGAGTTTGGGTAAATCATTGATATATACAAGCATTGGGATAACAAAAGACGCAGTTTTACCGGAACCGGTCTCGGCAATACCAATGATATCTCTGTTTTGAAGGCCAATGGGAATAGTTTGTCGTTGAATAGGCGATGGTTCCTTATAGCCTACTTGCTCAATAACATCCAAGATCTTTTGTGGCAGACTAGATTCTTGCCAAGATCGAAGAGGATTGGGAATACTACCACCCTTGCATGAGATATTGAAGTCTTCCTTGAAGATACGCCAATCTCTCTCTTTCATTTGTGCTAATGGCTTGTCTGACCAATGGCGATCATCCCACTTGAGTCTTTCTTCCTTCTTCTTATCAAGATCCATCAGCGCAGTGGCTCTGCCCTTCTCTTCATCCGTGCGGCGGTCCTCAAGCAGCTTGTCGTAAAAGGCTGAGCGTTGCTTTTTCTGCTCCTTCTCATCAATACCAGCCAAATGGCCACGACCAAACATTTGCGTGTGATGTCGTTTGGCATAAAGTGGATTGAAATCTTGTGAGGTATCTTCGCCAGCGTCCCAATCAAACACGAATTTCTTTTCGTTCATCCTCCGTATTTTTCTCTTTCTCCTCTCCTCGCCCATATACCGTGATTTGATGGCCTCCTTCTCTTTCTCTGTAAGGCCATCAGGAATATCAAAATCTTCTGGTGTTTGGCTGCGTTCGCGACGTCGGTTATCTCTACGTTTGCCACGATCTCGGTCTTCGCGATTGTAACGACGGTCATTTCGGTTATTGTATCTGGACGCATCCTCTACGCGACGACTTTCGTCTTCAACTTTTTGATCAAATTCCATTTTGCTTTGTGCCTCTCGCATTCTCCGGTCTTTTTGTTCAGCTACCTCCTTCTCTCGTCGTTCCAAAGCAAGTTTCGCACGTTCTTCTTTTGTCAGAAATTTAGGCTATAATAGGATCAGTTTAGATGGTGTGTAATACGAGATCACGAAGTAGGAATGAAGCAGCAACTTTACCCTGCTAGCAGCTTTCTTTTCTTCCTCCTGCTTTGCTACAAGCTCCTCCAGAGAGATAGGGGCTGCCTTAGATTTTGGTTTGTCGTCTGCCATCGTCATGTCCTTTGTGGTGTTTTCAGTCTTGCCATTGGCATTGGCTACGTCTTTGCGTGACGGAGCGGGTCTTTCGGGACTGCGTCTATCATATCTGTCATATCGATCGTCTCTGTGGCGGGATTCCTGGTGATCCCGCCGATCTCGATTATCGTAGCGATCCCGACCATATCTACCGCCTGAGTCTCTTCTGTCATATGATCTCCTTGAAGGTGGCGATCTTGATCTTGAGCGTGGTCGTCGATCCGTTGAGTAAGCTGGCATTGTCTCTGATTAAAACCCTTTGGATTCTAACTTTTGCAGTGGCACTGCGCGACTTACACTAGAATGTCCATGCGTGACGTCAGCAATTATATCGTTTAATTTTACTCATCCAAAAAAATTGCACTCCTGTTAAGTACGCAACATTGTCAAACGGCATTGTTGATTCTGCATCACAACACACTGTACATATACACACGACAAAGCGAGGATCGTCTCTTGTTATTTTAGCGAAACAAAATAGAAATCCTAAACACAAGCGCTAGAGAATCAGGCGGATAAGCAGGCAATTAGTGAAGAATCATGGTTGATCAAGCGGATCGACACACTTCCCTGCCGGCTGAAGTGTCACGCAAGAGCAATAGTCCTGGCATTCGACGATCGTCGGCAAGATCAGCAAGCTCACACAGCCGCACTGGTGCCGCTACACCAGCCCAACCAGCCCGACCGCGATCCCTATTTGACAGCGATGGCAACATCTCGTCCATAAATATCCTCAATCCCAGTGGCTCACCGGCCGGATCGACGAGACGACATAGGACCAAAGACACCGAGACGCCAGTAAAGAAAGAGCCATTGTCTGTTGGATTGCGAACCACATCTATACGTGAGGCACCATCAACCGCGTCGTCGACCTCGGTACGACGAGAGGTGGCAAAGTCTCGACCTGCCCCTCCCGAGCCATCATCGCAACGCAAAAAGCGACGGAAGCAGGATCCCGATCTAATATCAGAGCCAGAATCCAATAACGACGCGAAACGAAGAAAGCCTTCCATGGCTGAGCTGAAATCAGCCGCTAAGCAGAAACGACCGTCACTGATCAAAGCCGAAGCCACGGAAAAGCATCTGCCTAATCCTAAAAAGCCAAAGACTCGAAGACAACCTGCCCCGGCGAAACCTTTGACTCCCATCGAATTGAAGAGGGAAGAATTTATAGCAGAGCGTGAAAAGGACCTGCAAACTGTTGTAGCGCAACATGATGCGACCGTGCGTGAATTGTATTTTCTCGAAGTGTATCAAAACATGCTTGATTATGACCCAGCAAAATGGAAGCTGAATAGAGATGACCGTTTGGTGCAGGTAAGCATTATCAAATGCTGTAAGCAATCATGTCTATTCATTTCTAACTCATTATTTCTCAAGTACATGCAAAACTTCGACCTGTGGTCAACGGTGACCGAGCAATTGATCAGCAAGACGGCTGCTGGATCAAAAGGAATCAGTACACGACGCACGCTTACACAACGCCGTGATTCACTCCTCAACATGTTACAAGACAAAGTGGGCGTCACCTCACCACAAGCTGCATCCAAAGGTGTTGTGGATTCGTCGCGACGCATTACAGCTTTTCCTGGCATTACAGCATATCGACGACCGGTGAGAGAATACCCTACCTTGGAAGGCTATCTTAAATCATTTGTGTCGGTGGAAGAGAATGAGGACATAACACCTGAACAGGCCAACGAGATCATTGAGCGAGAGGCGTCACTGCGCGATCGCATACATAATCTCAAACAGAAAGGTGGCCTGAACAAAACGTTGCAGTCTGTGTTACGACGCCAGGCTGAACCGTCAAAAGGGGAAGCTCACCACGACATCTTGATAAACACAGTGGTGTCGACTGCCAAGCTATTTCATAATAATTCAAAATATAGAAAAAACAGTGCCAAAAAGGTAGCAAAGGCTATTGAGAGGTACTGGGAATCGCTTCGCACTCAAGACGAACGAATGGTGAAAGAGGAAGCTCGACGTTTACAAAGATTGGCGAAATGGACGGCACAAGAGGTCAAAAAGAAGTGGAAGGTGGTTGAGCGTGTATGTGAAGCACGCTACAAGGAGTTGCTGCAGGAAGAGCAGGCTCAGCGCGGCAAACGCCATCTTGACATGATTTTAGAGCACTCTGAACAGATGCTGGGTGTACGTATGGGAGAAATATCATCACGGCAAACCACAAGCATAGCTCCAAGTTCCGATAACGATACTGCACACATCAATGGTGTCGATACGAATACTGAAGCATCTGTTACCGAAGATGAAAAGAACGACGTGGCCAGCCAGCATTCTTGGGAAAGCGCCGAAGATGCTGCAGATCACTATATTCAAGATCAATCTAGTTCAGACGACGAAGAACTCGGTGGTCTCGAGGAAGACATGGACTTGCCAATAGAAGAGCTCTTGAAAAAGTATAATTATGACAACCACGCCGCTGGGGACACTGCATCATTTGACGAAAGTAGTGAGCAACACACTGATGTTGACCAATCTGTAGAGGCGAACACCGCTGATGAAGCTGAGAGCTCAGTCATGGAAGAGGAGAGCCAAGCTGTGGAACGAGAGACTCTAGTTGTGGAAAGGGAGACTCTCGTAGTGGAACATGACGATGAAATTGTCGAACAGGAGACTCAAAATGCTGTGTCATTGGTACAAAATGGAGCCCATCTGCCTAATGATGTTCCTGATGCCATCGAGGAAAAAGACGTAGAGTACTCGGCACAGGCTTCTGACGAGGATATCATGATCGAGCAAGATGGCGAAAGCGAAGATGACGATGTAGAATTGAACGGCTTAGCAGATGATGCGGATGTTCCAATCGAGGAATTACTGAAGCGATACGGTTACACGGACCGCGAACCCAGTACAGACGAAGATGCTGATGACGAGGAAGAGGAGGAGGAGGAGGAAGAAGAAGAAGAAGAAGAAGAAGAAGAAGAAGATAATAATGATGAAACGCCTGCTGATCCCATGGATATCTCTGATGATGAACATTACAATGCAAATGCTGTTGCTGTTGCTGCTACTGCTACTGCTACTGCTACTGCTACTGCTACTGCTACTGCTCAAGATCAACCTGCTGTTGCTGAAGACTCAAAAATAAATGAGCTGAAGCCTGTAGTACACAATGAACTGGAAATCCAAAAAATAGCAGAGGCGAAGGACGACGTTGATATCATTGGCGCTGACGAGCGAATTCCTGATCCCGATGAAGACTATGTAAGACACCCAACAGATCACTTGGTGTCTGTGGATATGATTGGTTCTACGGATGAAGCAGATGACAGCGATCGAACCGCAACAGAGATGGGAGATGAAGTCACCGAAGTCAGCGATGATGAAGATTATCAAGCAGGCGTCGAGCCTGTAGCAGGAGACAAAATGCTTGAAGACCATACTTCGTCTAAGCAGTCGCGACCGTCTTCACGGCACGCATCACGTCAAGCTTCACGGCAGGCTTCACCAGATACGGTCAAGGAGCTTGAAGCTCGACCGGACCAATCAAAAGAGGACACTTCTGCTTCTGCTCCACCACCTACAGGAACGACGCTGTCTACCGCTACTGTTAAAACCAAGGTTCCTTTCTTATTGAGAGGCACGTTGCGTGAATATCAGCATGTCGGGTTAGATTGGATGGCCAGTTTATACAGCAATGGCTTGAACGGTATACTGGCAGATGAGATGGGACTGGGAAAGACCATTCAGACCATTGCACTTTTAGCGTATCTGGCATGCGAAAAGGGCATATGGGGACCTCATTTGGTGGTTGTGCCAACTAGTGTCATGCTCAATTGGGAGATGGAGTTCAAGAAATGGTTACCTGGATTCAAAATCCTTACTTACTATGGTAATCCCAAAGAACGTAAAGAGAAACGTCTCGGATGGTCTAAAGAGAACGCGTTCCATGTATGCATCACTTCATATCAGCTAGTGTGCCATGATCAAACGTCGTTTCGTCGTAAGGCATGGCAATATCTCATTCTAGACGAAGCTCATCACATTAAGAATTTCCGGTCTCAAAGGTGGCAAGTTCTATTAAACTTCAATGCAGAACGGCGCTTGTTGCTTACTGGTACACCGCTACAAAACAATTTGATGGAGCTTTGGTCTTTGCTGTATTTCTTGATGCCCAATGGTGTATCGGAAAGCATGCCAATGGGCTTCGCCAATCAAAAGGAATTCCAAGAATGGTTTTCAAATCCTGTAGATCGCATGATTGAGAACGAGCAGCAACAGATGGACGAGGCGTCGCGCGCTGCTATTCAGAAACTGCATACCGTGTTGCGACCATACCTACTGCGACGACTCAAGGCAGATGTTGAAAAACAAATGCCAGCGAAATATGAGCATGTTGTGTATTGTAGGTTGTCTAAACGTCAACGGTATCTCTATGATGACTTTATGGGTCGAGGCAAAACGAAGGAGACGCTTGCTAGTGGCAATTTTTTAAGTATTATCAATTGCCTTATGCAACTTCGCAAAGTGTGCAATCACCCCGATCTGTTTGAAGTGCGACCTATTGTTACTAGCTTTGCTATGTCTAACGAGATCCAGCTTATCGGAAGTACGACTGAACTTCTGGTGCGACACAGGCTTATCAATGAAGTTGATACGTTGCGTGAGCGGCTCAACTATGAGCTATTCAATTTTGATATAACCAAGAACGAAACCTCTATGTCAGCTACGGCAGGACTTTGCATGGATGACCTGTGCGCAGACAAGTTGTTCGAGACACAGATCTCCAACCGACATCGACACATTGCAGCGTTCGAAAGTCGTAGTGTCAATCGAAGGACATACTATGACCTGAAGCAACATGCAAGAGCTATGCGCCTGAGTAGGGCACTTGGCAAAGTTGGTCGTTTGGAGCAAATGAACTATGTCAATCACTGGAGGTGTACTAGTCGACCGCAATTTGGCACTGCCCTTATTGATTTTTGCCGAACAGCTACAGCCAACAGCTTGACCAGAATTCACGAGACATCCAGTCCCCGACACTATCTAGAACACACCAATACCGTGGAAGATGCTGTGGTCAAATACGACCGTAGAATGAACAATGGAAGTGATATTTGGAAACGATACGCTTTTGTTACCCCCAGCGTTCTTGTTCGAAACGATCGACAGCTGATTCAACATGATACACCTATGGCTGTCCAACAGACATTCCATCAAATATCACAAAACGACATATTCCATGGCATAAGAACGTGCCTGTCCATTGCCTTCCCTGACAAACGCCTCTTGCAATACGATTGCGGAAAGCTGCAAAAGCTTGATACCCTACTACGTGATTTGAAGGCTGGTGGCCATCGCGCTCTTATTTTTACCCAGATGACGCGAGTGTTGGATGTTTTGGAAATCTTCTTGAACATACATGGACATCGATATTTGCGACTAGATGGTGCAACCAAAGTTGAACAAAGACAAGTATTGACTGAACGTTTTAATAACGATAAACGTATTTTGGCCTTTATTCTGTCCACTCGAAGTGGTGGGCTTGGCATCAATCTGACTGGTGCAGACACTGTCATTTTCTACGACTCTGATTGGAATCCCTCTATGGTATGTATAAATTAGAGTTTGATTGGCGCAATTAAAATCATCCAAATGACTAACAAATAATTATTTGCAGGACAAACAATGTCAAGATCGAACCCATCGTATTGGTCAAACGCGCGATGTTCATATTTATCGATTTGTCACTGAATATACCATTGAAGAAAATATCTTCAAGAAGGCGAATCAGAAAAGGTAAGGACTTGATGATATGTTAACGTCAAATGTCGCGGGCGCCCACTTTTAGCAAATTTATTGAATATTCTTTTTGTTCTTAGAATGCTGGACAATGTGGTCATCCAAGAAGGTGATTTCACCACGGAATATTTTGAGAAGATGGATTGGTGGAAAGATCTACCAGAGGTTGCCGGGTCGCAGCAAGTGTCACGGAATGCTGAGGCAACGACCCCTCATGTTGACATCGAGCAAGCGTTGCTTGAGGCTGAGGATGATGAGACGGATGCACGGGCCGCTATCGCAGCAAGAAAAGAGATGAGGATGGATGAAACGGAATTTGCTGACACGCCAGCTCAAGATAAGACTGCGGTCATTTCGTCTCGCTCAGCTACCACATCGCCGGGACCAAAGGAATCGAATATAGTGCTTCCTTCTGAGTCTCTCGATACCGAATCTCAGATGGATGCAGGGGGGGATGAAATTATGAATGAGGATCTCACCGAGCGAGGAATGCAACTGGAAGTGGGACACGTTGACCAATACATGCTGCGATTTTGGGAGAGAGAAATGTTTGGCCAATACCTTGGCTTTGGTGGCCTACCTGCTCCCGACACCCCAGGCATCACATAGTGCCGGAATCAGCGGTACCACAGACAACCGAATCAGTGATATCGCATAAGGCCGAGTCAGTGGCATCATTTTTAAGGTACATTGCCAAAATGGCTTTTGGTTTAGGATCTGCTCACTGTTCAATATTTTCCTTTTTTCTTTAAAACAAACCAAAAAATTATTATTATCCTTTGGCGCAAGGATACATATTGATGTAATATTACGTTGCTATTGAATTTGCACTTTGCAAAAAAAAGAATAAAGTTCCAAATGTACATAAATACGCAATATTACTATTGGATCACCATAAAAGATTTCTAAAGGAATTAAAATAAAAAAATAAAAAAAACCAACGGAAACAATATCCTGTGGTGCAACCTCATAGCAGCCATACGAATAACATGTTAGTCCAGCGCTGACAAGTAGAAAAAGGGAAGAATTTTCATTTTCCTTCAAGCAGGCAACTTGTCAGGCTGAAAGATCGCCATGATCGCCAATGAGCGGCCAAACACGGCAATGTACTGAAAACAAAGATTCCCCATCAATGTCAGATTCTTTTTTATATTTTTCGTTTGCAAGTTCCAGGCATATTGAAATCAAAGGCATCGGGATGGTAGGCAGCCCATAAGACAGTAATTTCACTGCTTTATCCGATAAAGAAAATTTTTAGTTTCTGGATTCGCGCGCGGGTTTCACACATTGTGCCGTTCAAAGACAGGCGCTCTGACCAACCAAACTACTAAAGACAACACAAGCTTGCTTGTGTGACATTTGTTGACATAACGCCCAGCTCGATTATGGAGACAGATTGGCTATTGCATGATTTGCCGCATGACAAGGATTAACGCGTGTGCCCTAATATAGAAGTATCTACACCACCACACACCATAATTCTCCCTGTCTACCCTAGCAACAATATCTATAGCACACTATTAAGATTCATGATCCAGCATCATGGAAAAGGCAACATGTTGAAATAAAATTATAAATAAAATAAACAACACGGGTGATTTGTAGGCCTAGTAAATAAACAATACGCGCCAATGTTGCAAAAGTATTTTTCGGCCGGTCGGCTATAAGCATAAATTGGGGAGAATTTCGATTAACCTCGCACAAACATAACATGCGTTACAAGTTAGTCATGCTAAAGCAATAAGGCTATTTTGCATACCGCTTTGGACAGATTCCTTAATGTCAACACGCGATCTATTTTGTGCTTCTATCTATATTACGCCACTGGATGGGGGGAACTGGTTTTTCTTTTTTTTTTTTGGCTCTATTATCAAATCGGTTCATCTTCCAGGATCAATGGAATTGGTTGAAACAGATCGGGGATAGCAACTAATTAGCGCTATAGGATCTTTACCATTTGAGCAGGCTAATACCGAGACGAGAAGATTATTGTTATTTTTTTTATTTTATTTTTTTTGTATTTTATTTTTCAAAAGGCATAACACCAAGGGGGACGGCTCAGATTGGAACCGTTCAAAATGGTTTTGGCACTTTATCCGTCTGAATGAGGAAGTCCAAAGATAGCACCCAAAACATGTAAGTTACTGTTCTCGATTTTGATACTTGAGTCAAAGAAGTCCTACACCCTGGATTTTTTCTTTTTTTCTATTCAAAAATAGCTTGTTTA
This sequence comes from Umbelopsis isabellina, assembly GCA_016758905.1. Lineage (NCBI taxonomy): Eukaryota > Fungi > Mucoromycota > Umbelopsidomycetes > Umbelopsidales > Umbelopsidaceae > Umbelopsis > Umbelopsis isabellina. The sequence continues at coordinate 452,206 of JAEPQZ010000018.1, forward strand.
GAGGGGGGCACAATAACAACAGATGCATTGAAAGGGGGTTGCAAATGTATAACAAACTAGAAGAGTAGAATGATCATGGGGATATGCGATTCTATTGGTCAAACTTGACAAGTTGAAACATGCCAAACATACGCATCGCGAACTTGGTAAGCCATCGTATACCGTGCCAAGCCGTGTCTTCGTTTCCATTTTTTTCTTGATGGATTTCCCTTACACATACTATGCATGGTGAGGATCGTCTGTATAAACGATGATTGACAACGATATTGAGTACGGCCCAAAAGTCTCGATGCCTCGATGGGAGGGTTCGACTTCACTTCTATAAGCAGTAAAGCCGCTGTGGGCAAACCGCCAGGAAAAGGGGCTGAAAACATAGGTTCTTGGTAGGGGCCCCGTCATTTCAATGGGGGGGAGGTGGACTTGTCAGAATATATAACGACAGCAAGTGCTTGAACAAACCCTTTTTTTATTTCTATTCTTTTCTTGTTGTCATCCTTTGTGGAGAAAAGTCCCTTTATTCTAATCAAAATTCAATCACTTCGGCTTTATTGATTAAATGCCGTCGGATAGAGTTAAATTGTCTGGCAGCTTACGACATGGCAAACGCTTGGTTCCACCAGCTTTAAATACAATTGTACAGCAAGAACAGCAGTCGCTGCTGCCGCCGCCGCCGCCGCCGCCTCAGTGTACGTATTCTACCTGTCATGCTGCGAACTTCACCCACGCCTCCCGCATCCCAAATGTGGAAGTCGTCACATTAGAGCAAATCATTGATCATCTTCCTCTCCTAGTAGATGGCGGCATGCCTACCAGCCTATCTCAGAACGCGATGATAGAAGAGGGGTATGTCTTGCTTTTCTGGATATCCACCAAAACTTCATTTGTGAAACCCTCATTAATTTCATCTTTCTTTACATTTGTCTGCAGAGACCAAATGCTAGCCGATAAACGAACGGCTCACAACGCTTTAGAACGCCAACGACGCGAAAATTTAAATACCAAATTTCAGGAATTGGCACATACATTGCCTGGACTTCAAACTGTTCGACGTCCAAGCAAAAGCATGATTGTCACGAAATCATTAGAATTTGGTAAGTGGGTCAAAATAGCCCATCATTTCATGCCGATCAGCAGTAATTAGTAACTAAGGCGCTCTAATTTCCCAAACAAAAAAATCTAATTAGTGTCACAGGCTAAACTTCGTGAAATGCGCTTCCAACATGAAATCAATCAACTTCGAAAACAATATAAAGTCTTGCAGTGCGAGAACCAAAGCTTGAGAAATAGATCCGATAATTCAAACAACAATACTTCAACTACAAGCAGTTATCCAAAGGAATCTCCACCGTTGACGCCAGAGAGCACACCTTCTGGAAACACTGAATTAGACACCGATAGCTCAATGTATATGACGAGCATGCAAGCGACTTTTCATACGGAAAATATGGAACGGCAACCACCCCCGCCACCTCAAGCAATGGATGAACCCCAAAATGAACATTTGCCATTTGATGTACCAGTGTGTAGCTCTCAACAGCTTTCAGGTTAGCAATTTTTGTGCACACCACTGATGATCATTACTACACAAGTGCCTTCAGTCCTAATCGGTTTTTCTCAGATCCGGCTGCTTTCAGTAATATGTACTGGCCTGGTTATCCAAATTTTGCTCTTCCCCCCAGCCTCATAAACAATGATTTATGCACGTTTCCAGGTTATAATTGCAAGTATCAAATATCGATCACACTATCCTGACACTAATGATGTTCTCTAATCTCTAACCTATTTTTTAATATCTTTTCTTTTAATCAGCCAATGGCCATTGAATTGGATACTCACCCAACGAAAATTTATATATATACTGATGGGGTCTTCCATCACTTTTACATTTGTAATCCATACACTTTTGCAGCCATCTTTCTCTTTCATTACTACATTTACAAGAGGGACCTTCACCTTCCAAAAAACTCTTTCTCATCGCTGTACTTTACTTTTAAGTCCCCTTTTTGTCTTTATATTGCCAAATGAAATTTTGTCATTATTTGATTTTCCCTCAAAAACCACGGCCTGCATTGTGTCTGCTTTCTGACAAATCAGACCACCAGCTTTAAACAGTAAACCAGTCACATTCAAGCAATTTCCATGTACCACGTAACTCCTTTGTGCATTTGTGGTCATATTTGGTCCGAGCTTTTATTAAATATCGTACGACTCACTTTGAGGACAAACTTTACATAACACTTTTGTTCATATATACTACACATGCGCAAGTGGAAGACATACCTTGTGTCGTTGACGCTACTACTCTGGCTCTGTGGCCTTGCATATGCTGTACAACCAGCATTGTCGCCAGCCAAGTCTTTGAAACCAGATGCCGATGCCGTCCATTTTGTTGAAGATGTGCTCGACATGACCGACAACCAGAATTATTGCAATGTGAGCTCATGCATTCATGTTATACTGCCATATCTATCACGAATTCACTCTAAAACTATTCATGTTCAGCCAACCGGAGTTATTAGAGACGCCTGTTGTGATGTGCAGACCGTCGAAGGTGTTAACCAAGCTATTACTCCCATATTAGAAAAACTTGTAAAGACCAAGTTTTTTAGACACTACAAGGTATGTGTTGTTTTACACTTTTTAATTTCTTAAAAAAAATTAATTGCATTACTGAGAATGGCAATGCTGATCGTTCTTTATGACTATCAGCTCAACTTGTGGAAAGAATGCCCGTTTTGGCCGGATGATGGTTTATGTATGAATAGAGATTGCTCAGTAGCAACCATAGATGAGGCATGTATCATATAAACATTAGAAACGGTGTTTGATAAGTATGCCATGTGTATGGGATATAACTGACCCTAATCCTTGATAGTCGGAAATTCCTTTAGCTTGGAGACAAGATGCACTTGGAAAGGTTCACACTGTCTCGTCAACCTCAGATGTAAGTGGCAATGTCGTTATTGCAATTGTTATCTCTTTGCTTCATAATTGCTAAACTAAAGCTTGTTTAGCTGTTTGGGATGTCGGATCAATGTGAATATAAGGATCAAGACTTTTGTCTCGTTGAGAAGGAAACAGATGCAGATGGCGTCTACGTCGACCTACAACAAAACCCTGAGCGATTCACTGGTTATGCTGGTCAATCTGCTGCTCGTGTTTGGAAATCTATCTATGAAGAGAATTGTTTTAACATCGTGCACAAAATGACTGAGGGATGTGAAACTTGCAACAACATTATGAACACTGGTTCCAAGACCACCGTTTCGAATGCTGCTTCTGGGTTATCCAAGCCCGCACAAAATCCATTCGCCCCAGTTCCCAATGATAGAAAGGAACTTGATCGATTACTCAATGATCTAGCAGAAGACCCTGATTCAGAAGATGATGAAGTCTGCTTGGAAAAACGGGTTTATTATAGAGTCATCTCAGGTATGTGTCAAGTAGTGCTGGTCAGCCTATGGAGTAATATCTGTCACCATGGAGGGTATATGTGCTAACTTAATTACTAGGACTCCACTCCTCCATTTCCATTCACATCTGTGACGACTACTTCAACCAGACCACTGGTGAATGGACATCGAATCTGGATTGCTTTGTCACTCGTATCGGCTCTCACCCGGAAAGATTGCAAAACATCTATTTCACACATACTCTACTTATGCGTGCATTGATCAAGCTGTCAGAGTACCTCAATGAGTACACTTTCTTCACAGGAGATACAAAAGAAGAGAAAGAGACCAAAGACCTTGTTCTCAACCTCATCGATAACATCAAATCCTGCCCTTCGACATTCGATGAGAGTCAGTTGTTTAAGGACGCCCAGTCTGAAAGTCTCAAGGAAGAGTTCAAGGAACATTTCCGAAATGTTACTCGTATTATGGACTGTGTGGGCTGCGAAAAGTGTAAGCTTTGGGGTAAAGTTCAAACCACAGGTCTAGGAACGGCGTTCAAAATCTTGTTCTCGTATGAAGACAAGAGCCTAAAGTAAGAGCACTTCTTTAACAGCCTCTTTAGTTTTGTTTGAATATTTTCACTTAATTTTTTATCTTTCCAGCGCCAAGACCAACCCAGGTCTTTTCGAGCGATCAGAAATCATTGCTCTGGTGAACACCATCAACCGATTCTCCGAGAGTCTGCGTGCTGTCGACAAGTTTAGAAAAATGTACCAAGCCAAGACACGAGGACTGCCCATAGATGTAACTGCTCCTCAGGGAACACTGACACCGTCAAACAACACACTCAAATGGATTGTAGCGTCTGCTCAAGAAAACCTCACACGTTGCGTGTCTGTTGCTTGCCAGTGGGCCGCACACACCATGGAGAAATTTGATATCCCCGTACCAGAGGTTATCAAGACATTCGTGTCGCTATAAACCAGTACTCATTCAGCCATTTAACAATTTTTTCATATCAACTGCACTTCGACCTCGCAATTTGCATTTTGTACAAAGAAAGCAACAACAAGCAGATTTAAAAAAGAGTCATTTTCAAACAAAATTTTCAACAGTAAATAGATTTCCCTTACCAGAAGAAAATATAATTTGGAAAAAGAAACATATGTTGAAAGCGATGATTTGGTTCTAGCATGATTGTTGAGGTTTGTGTCCTGGATTATACTATCCTGTCCTTGGTGCGTAGCGGAAAAGCTTTGTACTTTTCGGTGGATGATAATTTGAACTAATTTAAATGTAAAATCCTCACCACTGAGGTTTGACCACTGACCCATTGCCATCATATATACTGCAATCTTCTATATAATCATTATGTACATCATCTCATTGAGCATTGTACGAAGAGATGCCTCGCATGTTAAAGACTCTAAGGTAGAAGTTGTCGATGTTTAATTGTCGATGTTGAATGTGTTATTGACAGAGTACAGAATAATGGTATTATTCGTGATCAGCACACTTAAAACAAGCTTTGATTCATGGGCTTCTAACGGCGCTGGCCGAAACCCTCCAATAGACATCATCAAATACTGTGTGTATCTCTTGTGCTTTTCCAGGTATATGAGCTTGTAGTTCTTGAAATTCAATAGTTGTCCGCTTGAATGGTTGGTTAGTGAGTTCTTCTGCGGCTCCCAGTATATCATTTATGCTAACAATAGCCGAGCATACGCTGAGCCGTGCATTGCTAGTTTGTGAACTATCTTTTAATGCCTCTACAACTAGGTTTGCCACATCATACATGAACGTCAACATAAATTTTTCATCGGGTCTTCCAAGTACTGTTACAAATTTGTTCTAAAAATCGATCTGAAAGAACGTTTGTTGGGGTTCATAAGCAATACAGCCAACGATAAACTCAGTAAAGCCGAAGTGGGAGCGCTTCTCTGCCATTTGGACGAGATGATGGTGAACGGCAGGTCTACCACTCAAAGAAATGCGTTCTAGATTTGGCCACTTCTGGTTGCCTTGCTAGTCATAGCTATAAATGCGATGCATTCAATACGGTATTTTCAACATAAGTTAGGAGCAGATCAAATACATACTAGAACGAATAGTCGACATGATATCCCTAATGTGAAATATGTCAATTCGATCTGTCAAGCACCAATTAGTACACTTTCGGATATCTGAACCTGTCATTGCTTTTAAAGGTTCTTGATCTTCAGTATAATCAGCATACATGATTGTTGTACCATGCCTCTCCAAATTATGTAAGACCTCCCTTTTAGCACCATTCTAGAATGTCGGCATTTAGTAACAATCAAAGCTGTTGTATTCTGCTCGTGATGATTTTATATACTTTGCTTACTTGAAAGGTTTGTATGCGCGATAAAATTCCTACTCTGAACCTTTGGCATCCATTCTTATTCAGGCTCAAAAGAGTAAGAGCAATTCTGGAGCCAATATTACCAGAACCTCCTATAATGAGAACATCTTGCAATTGATTTTGTGAAAGCTCTGAGGGAGAGTTCATGTTGAGGTTCTTTAGACGCAGCTTAGCCCTTTCGATATACTTTAGTTGCGGATTGATTTGATATTATATATGAGCTCGGGTAACAGTTTCTGGAAATGTTATGTTCACAAAAGCAATATTGCACAAATTTAGTTCAATTTCATAGATATGAAATATGTACTACCATTATTAACTCTTGCGACATCACTTACCGATAGCGGCAGTACACCAAAGTACAGCAGAAAAGGGAATATTGACCACGTTATTATAAAAGTGCGAAGCAAAAGTATTTCATATAAGCGACGAATTGCCAAGATAGTTGTACACACAACGCGAAGAACACCAACTGAAAAGGTGAACGATTTTGAAGCCCAAAAACATCTGAAAATCAGCAAATAACCGGGCATTAGTTACTTCTCAACCGTCAGGTTGTGTAATTTCTATCATGGTTGTACAAATGAGTGTATGAAGCCTTCTACATTAATTGTAAGTTTCCACTTTTAAGCAATTATCTCCTTAATAGCAGTTTCTGAGCTTTAGCTATTTTGAATTACCAGCTATAGGGGTGTCGCTCTCATAGTGATGTACAACCCTGCGCAAAATACCATGTAAATAGAATTGTTTATTGATAGTCAAGGTAAGGATATACATAGTCAATGAGAGTGTTTGAATACTTTCTAAACATGGGCTAATGTGTTGACCAAGCTTTCTATAAATTACTGGGCCAACTTTTTCGAGAAAAAAAATCTGACAATCGTTACATCAAAACGAAATTAGGCTATTTGAAGTAGCTTGGGTATAATGGAGTCTATCACGGCCAGTCCCTTTTCTGTTGGCCGAATGGCTCCTTGTGCGAGCTCTACATAACAATCAAGAGGCACGTAGGGTGGAATGTCATGTTCTGCATACTGTTGCCCGGCTGGATCATCGACGAGTAGCCCGAGGTCGATGTAACTCTGTAGGCTGTTGGCCTCCAATATCTGATACAGCATATCGTAAATTACCTAGATCCATCTACATGAAGGCATGTCACAAAGATGTACTCACACTATCAAGCTGGGTATTATTTGTCATCTGAGCAAATCTTGACCTAGGTATACCCAGTTTTGTTCGTAAACCAAAGAGAACAAGCTCCTGCACGTAAAAGTACGTTATATGAGTATGGCTTTGCGAATCGAATGATGCGCCTGTCAAATGAGTTCCACTCGTGTACCTACCTCTGGAATTTGATGAGCCTGCATTGGAATCATCTTTCTAACACTATGACTAGATGTTAGTATGTGAACGGGTATCATTACCACGCCATTCTCTTACGAACCCGTCGCCTTCCGTCTCGCACTGCGCCATCCAGCGCTCAGGATGGAATTCTCCAAATGTCCGTAGTCTATTGCCGTGCACGTCTGTCAAACGCCCATGTGCACCTGGTCCAATACCAATGTAGTCCATGCCACGCCAGTACGAGAAATTATGACGACTGATAGCATTAGGGGTTTTCGCATAGTTTGAAACCTCATAATGACAATATCCCAAACTTGCAGTTTTCTATTAGGCAAATGTCAATAAGCAATGAAGAGCAATATCTATGAGCCTTCAAATATACACAATGGAAAAGCTTACCTCAATCGTGTGTTCATACATATCCTCGATCTCTTCTGCATCAGCAATACTGGCAACCTTTCCCGCCATCACATCTCGAAATAGTCTGTGTATCAATTTAGCGCCGAGGAATCAACAAGCTTTTAGGTTGATCATCAAACACTCACGGAGTCCCTCTCTCTAGTGTCAGCTGATAGATGGAAATATGATCGCCGGCTATGGACAAAGCTTGCTGGCAAGACGAACATGTGGGTGGTTAGAACTGTATCACAGTGCACAGGCAGACACTGATGCTACTCACGTCAAGTTCTTTACTCCAGTCCTTGTACAATTGGCCCGGTCTACCAAAGATCATATCAAAGGTAAAGCCTCTGTCACCGAATATGCGTTTGGCTGTCTCAATTGCTTGAATAGCGTCTGCAGCAGAGTGATCCCGGCCTATTTTAGCAGTCAGACACGTTAACATCACATCAGATAGACATAACAAACAAAATCGACAAACTCACCGAGGATCGGTAGATCATCTTCACAGAGCGATTGAACACCAAGGGACAATCTGTTGATACCGGTTTCATGCAATGATTGCAATTTCGCCATCTCACTAGACTGGTATCACAAATCAAAATTTTAGAGCTCCCACGTTACATGGATCGTACTTCTCATATGTGATCGAGATCTCTTACAGTAGGGTTGCCCTAACACCGAAAAAAATAAACTTGTTTAGTTGATCAGGATGTCTCCCAGCCTCACAGTTCTGGCAACTCAATTCACCTCTATGGTCACCTCCAATCCTGCTGGTAATCCACCCGTTAACTTGTCAATTTCTTCTAACACTGAGTTTATAACAGACACCTGCATTTTGCTAAGTATTTACCAAAATTGCGTAGATCTCCAAAACATATTGAGAATATTTACCGGAGCCAACGTCGGCGTCCCTCCTCCAAAATATACACTATGCACTTTTCTGTTCTGTAAAGCAAATTTTGGGTGCTTCAAATAAAAAGAGATTTCTTTCTTGAGCGCTGAAAGCATTCGTTCATGTGGAGGTGCAGCCGGGTTGACGTATTTGTTAAAGTTACAATATGTACATTTGCTGGGCATAGCAGGCAACAGGGTTAAACATTACTGTGCAACATTTTTTTTTCTCTCAATGTATTTGCCAACCTTTCACAATACGGCCAATGGATGTATATAGAAAACGGTAACGCAGCGTCTGAACCGAGTAACAAAGAGATTCAGTGGTGACATGTTGCGTGCACAGGCAATTTCAGTAATAAGCAATTAGGAATGAGAAGCCTAATGGCAGGCATGAAAAGTCATCCCTATTTACCTTTATGTGTTGATAGACGGCGCGCATGCTGCTTTAATATGCCGTGTATATTGGATGATATCGACCGCGTCCATGGCATACTTTTAAGTGACGGCCAAGCTTAATTTTTTTTCTTGCTTTGCTTATATTTCCCCTTTTGTTAAGCACTGGGCCAATCACATTGACACGACCCAGCTTGCCTTTTCAAAGCAAAGAAATGCCTTTTTTCCGTCGGCTTGCATCTTGTTAACCTTAGTGTTATAGCTAGTGAATATATGGATAAAAAAGGATAGAAAGGATACACGGAAAAAACTATTCCCTCGGCTGCTTGAGATCAGCTGTCAATGCTATACTTCCAGGTATTTGTCGCCAAAAGGTGTGCTTAATTAGGGTTTCTTATGGAAGGCTAAAGAACTAAATACAAGAATTTGAGGCTTATTCATCACTAACTGTGCATTGGAGGCTCTTCTTTTTGAGGAAGTTTAGAAGGAGTTTGGGTCTATCCCAACTATAAGTAAATGCTAAGATCGCTCGGACTTTCTCTAAGCGGTTTGGGATTGACAACGCAATATCATTGGACGACAACTCATTGGTTCACTTGTCTGTTTTAGGGTTTGATAGACATTCTAAGACTCCTGGCTGCCTGTCCAATGCCAAAATAATATGCGGCAGCATGCATTAAGGTTCGTGGATCTCAGGATGAGGCAGGCGTAGAGTAGGAAATAAAAACCAGAAAAATTCTCTCACTAAATGCCTCCCTAACTTAAACTCAACGCACTAATATCCAAGCAGGTCATCGAACGAAGATGGCTCAATGTGGAATGCTGATACACGTCGGAACTTCCATTCACGCTGTTGTTGTTGCCACTGTATGCGTTATGATAACCTCCCCCGGGGACACTTTGCCGATAGAGGCAAGATAGCCTGGGTAGACTTACTGCAGAATGTCACGTGGCCAGAGCGATTGGCCCTGTGTGAGAATTGACTGACTAGCCATGGAGCTATCTTAATTATCATGTAGTAATACCAGCTAGTGAGTTGATGTAGCAAATGAGGATTTGACATGGATGAATCAATGCCACTTCATGATCAAGCAACGTGGCGCCTGAAAAGTACATGGTGGCGCCATAGAACGCCAAATCTGGGCGAAAACGGTCGCTGGGCTGTTAAGTGATAGATGATCATGGAAGAAGCTTGTCAATTAATTAATAAAGTAATCTTTTAAACGTGTTTTGAGTTATTCATCACAGCGTTTAACCTTTTAGCTTTTGCCAATCAGATTTTTGTCTTCACGCTGTAAGCCGATATTGATCTGTGCTACGTCACAAGGCCTAGCAACATTTTTTTTTTAACTGGTTCATAAGCTGAGATATATAAGCAGTTACAAAGACGGCTCTTTTTCCCTGAATCATAGCTTCATGGCAGTCATTGACACCATCCGGATAAGCACATTGACAGCTCAGTCGTAAACCAAATTACTTTATTTACCATTTCGACATTGTGTGGAATATGTCGAATGCGACACCCGACACACCGCAGCCAAAAAAAGTTTCCAAAATACCGGGTGATCAACTCTCCACGACCTCTACCACCGATTCTTACTTTAAACTCCCATTCGAGCATAACCCAAACGCAAGGCTGAGCTCTTCTGCTCACCGCCATCACCGTAATCCTCAATTCAAACGCTCTGACCCTGCTGGTAACTCATTACTAGACCGCTGGACGGAATTCTCGTCAGAGGATAGTTATAGCTCTCGACCGCCAGACTGTTTCTCAACCGAAGTGAGCGATTCTAGCGATACTACCATGGCATCCAACTTGCGAGCAGAGTTGGAAAAGTCAAGACCGTTTGTCAGCGTCAGTCCGTCGGCGTCTGTCCGTCAACTGGTAAAGTTCACATCATTTACCTTTTAAAAAATTCGCGAATGATCTCTGTCATATCCGCTAACTCGATCTCTGTCTCTCTCTCTCTTTTTTTTTTTTCATTTACATATAACAGCCTTCAACAGAAAAGCAAACACTAACACCACCGATCCCCTCTCCCGTTACTGAGATGACTGGCAGCTCAAACACAAAAGATACAATTTCCAAACAATCCATCGAACCATCACCCTCACCCTCACTCTCACCATCTCATAGAACTTCTCGTCCAGCCATAGGTGCTGGTGGTAGTACGTCCAGTATAGTCGCCGAAGGTCCTATACCTTCTCCAGACATCGATAAATATTTCCTATCAACTGCAGAAAGCGCATATAGCCGCAGCCTGAATTCATCGGAAAGCAACGCATCGATTATGACGACAGAAACACGAAACGACACCATGCCTTCCACTTTGTCACGATATTCTCAATCTCAACACTTATCCCCTATACCAGAAACCAACTCGGCATCTGCACGCCCGTACTCGTCTTCAGTAATACCCAGCGATTCGGCTGCATCGGGTCTGTCTGGTTCACGCGACAACATTCCGCAATTTTATAGATCCAGACGAAAGAAAAGCCAACATGAGTCCATGCTTCATGCTCGTAATCAAAGGATCGCTCGTTTTCGAGCTGATTATACTGCTCGAAAAGGCTCACACCGATTCGCATCTATACATTACTCTTCCAACAGTAGTCTCACTATCTCTGAAAGCAACACGAGTGATGCGTCAGACCACAACAATGAACATGAAGTCCATCTTTACAATTGGAAATTGAAGAGGATTAAATTGGGCGAGGTGTGTACATGGGTCATAGTATCATACATCAATGATATGAACACGTAACCTACGGCTGATAGAACGCTTTTATTAATGTAATGGTGGTTTTTTTTACAGGCGCTTGCCATCGTTCTGGGAGGTATACACTGTGCACTTGATAAGGTGAGTTGACCGAACCCCGTCCATCGTACCGATGATGTAACGTGGAATTTCTAACAATGACTCCTTATGATAGCCCTGGCATAGCACTCGGATTGTGTCCCGAATTGATGAACGCACACTTGTTTCTAGTAGTGGCAAAGTATACAAATTGAAAGGTGAACTGGATGTTGAAGGCATGCTGTTGAATGGTAAGTAAAAATTAATATTATTGGTTGGGTCATAAATAATTTCCCATCACCATTGGCTTTTTTGCCAGAAGAAAAACTGACTTGTCAAAAAACTGTTATAGAATTTCCGCTTGAGCTTTGTCACGAATTTCAGAATGGCTTCCCCGCCAACTGGGGTAAATTGATTTTACCACATATATTGCCTCAAACCGCCAACGTCCCATCGTATCTACAATTCATCAACACAGACCAGGCGAAAGGCAAGAAAAGCGACCCATCGTCTACACTATCGACTGGCACGGACTATGACAATTTGCCTGAACCAATCAGTCCGTCAAGCGGCGGCAATCAGGTCAGACCCACCGACCCCAAGATTGAAAACATCTCACCCATGAGTTGGAGGAGCCAGTCGTCGGTCCCTCCATCACCGCTGTCAGGTTTTGGTCGAAGTGTGCTCCATACTGCTCCACTGGACGCGTGTGGCTCCGACTCCTGCCAAGGTGATCATTCAAACGTTAGCGACACAGCGTATCCAGTGGACAACAGCAAGCGCGAAATTTTTACTGCCAATCAAAATCCGCTGAGAGTGCGAGCTGTTGTCCCTCAAGCTCAAGACCCCTCAGCAGCAGCCATGAATGCGTCCACCACTGACGGCGGCCCATTATCACAATTTTCCATCCACCACATTCATGCCAATTCTGTCAGTTACCCGCATACCCCGTGGGGAATTACATACAAGACTCTGAAACGACGGCAAGACGAGGGCCCCGTCGACTCAGCAACTGACTATTTCCAGATGCCGGCGCGAAAGCGTGCTTCGTCAGGTCAGACACCCGATTATGGCGAAGGCACTTCGAATGAGGTGAGTAAATGCATGACATGGCGCCTTCCACATTTTTTTTTTTTTTACCAGAATACATGAATTAACCTGTGAGTCACAATAGAAATTCAACATGGATACCACGGCTGACAACACAAAAGATGTGGCTAGCCGGCCTGAAATGCATGACGACGGTAACCACCATACTACGCATACCATGGCTGACAAGGACACGCAAAGCACGATTGCTGATGGAGGCACAAAATTTGGCGTTGGTTAGATGAGAAACAGTGTGCTACATCTGTATATCCTAAGCACCGGGATATCATATCCCCCTCCCCTTCAATATCTTTGACTTATCCCTTATATCTAGCATAATCTTGGCATACACTCTTATTTTTAAACTTATGTTTATCTTTCCAGGATGGGATTGTTCATCCACCATACTGAAAAAAAGTGCAACGAGTCCATTGCCTTTGCACTTTTGGTTTTTTTCTCCTTCAAAGCTGCATGCATGTAAAGAATCTCCCAAAAGAGGAGATGCCGTGAACCAAAAAAATGCCCAATTCCCCCAGCTAGCTAGCCAGAGCACTGTTGCTCATGCCTCTGCACGATCCTGCTCTTTATATACACACATAACCATTTTTGTCTCTTTTGCGGTTATTTAATCACATATGTGACTCACCATAAATAAAGAAACTCTTGTATGAAATTCAATTATATTTCTGCTCATAATTACCCAGCCATTACACCATTGGTGCGTGTAGCAAAGTAGATGGTGCACGCGTAGCATGTTGTGGATAGCGTAGCAAAAAAAGGGTGCAGCAGCCCGATGACAAGTGGCAAAGCCCGGTTTCAGAATGATACTGTGGGATGCTTCATCTGACGCAGTGGCCAAAAAAAAAAAAAAGAAGCATTTGTTGGAATGAGTGAAAGCCTAAAAAAACTTTTTTTTTTCTGACAACATCTTGACACCATACTGGGAGTAAAATATCACCCCGAGCCTGAAGAAGGTACTCGCGTCGAATACCATATAAACTTTTTGGTTTTGTTAGCGGCCGCTGTCTTGCATGCTGTCTTACATGTGGATGGACTGGGACGCCCGATAACGCATTTGCGCGAGCTCCTAAGCCAACTCGTTGATGAAGGTAACGAGAATGGTTGTTTTGATCCAATCATCTCGATATGTAGGCTTACTGGAGCGATTGGCACGGCTTGTACTGTAGCATATCGATGGATTTTCTCGATGCATTCCGAAACCCATACGGTAGTACTAGCACGATGTTGGACTGCATTTGGGGGTCCAGCCAGTTTAAACACGGCGGAGAAAGACATGGCCCACATCATGGGTTCTAAAAGTTTTGACTTGTGCGATCAGCGTGAATCAAAGCATGGTTACACTGGGCAGTACGATCAGAACACTTAAGGGTGAAAGCGCTTCTCCTTCCATACATACCTTACGAAAGGCTAATTACTAAACGTGATAGGAAAAAAAAAAAAAAAAAAAAAAGAGTATATATACTTGGCTATCGTTCCCGTTCGTTATAAATACAGCTTTGCTCGTCACTTTTCGGTTTTCTCTAACAAGCTTTTCTTTCTTTTTGCATTTTCTTTTGTTTTTCTTTTTCTCTGTCTGAGGCATCCACATCCCCTATTCGTAGATCGAAGTTCACTATGCTACAATTGCTTAATTCCTTCTTTGCAAGATCAAAGGAGACTCAGCAGGAGCATGCTCCTTGCGCTGAGTTGCACACCCCAAACATCTCTCTCACACAACGGCTCTCGTCTTCCCTAAAGCGATGGCTATGCCCTGGAGCCACCATCATTGAAGTTTCCTGGGACGATGGTAAATCCTGGCTTCCCTTGGACAAGGACAATTCCAAGCAGATTGAAAGAGTGCGTGCAAAGCAAACCATCTCATGTGTTGACGTTCGAAATGATCGACACTTGTGCAAGCATTTGACTCACGAAGGAGTCGATGTCATGATCAAAGTATGGCTCAAAGAAGAAAACGTTCCTAGCACACAAGACGCAACCCAATGGTCAGTGCGTCGTGTCAAAAACTGGAAGAAGACATACCTTGGTTGTGCTGAAGTACCTCCTAGTGAGGTCCCAGCCGGCACCAAGTGGATCTATCTTCCCGGCCCTCCACAATACGAAACCCCCTCCTCACCGGTGCCATCTATTCGCGCGGATTCTGCCGCATCGATTGATATCCCCTGTGACAACAAATTCGCCACCATTCCATTGGATAAACAGTCTATCAAGACGCTTGGTTCCAAGCCGTCTATGGATTTTACTTTCCAATGCCCGCTGCCGACCAGGTACCAATTCCCGGTCATGCCCAGCAAAGCTTTAAACAAGAAGAGCTTTGACAACCTCCGCCACAAGTACAGCACCTCATCCCTTAGCTCGGTTGATTCCGACTTTGACACTGAGATGGAGTCTTGTGGGTGGAGGCTGACTCAGATGCAGTGTCTGCCTGCTTTTGACAATATTAAGCCACTGCGCTACACTGCCATCGAGCACTATGGTGCCACCGAAGGTGTTCTTGCATGTTAAATATACCCCCACTCTCTCCCCAAATATTTTCATCTTCTGCCTTCAAAATTGGATTCTTTTTTTCTTTTTAAAATCAAATATGGTTTTATATTGTGTTCTGTTTTATCACTCCTCCATGGCTTTTTCTATAACATTTGACTTTCGAGAGTTTACTTATTAAAGTCATCACCTTCTTGATGAAGGTCCCACCGCTCAACTTGTATTTATATTTTAACCCCTCATCGCCAAAAAAAAAAGCCTCAATAAAAAGTTGAAATCTTGTTATGCCCTTAAAAAAGCAGTTGGCCGACCGATAATGATTTCCAGCGCCAAAGTTCTAGTTTCTGCCACTGTCGTGCTAGGTCTTGATGGGTAGCGGAGCTTACGTTGGTTGATGCAATAGTGTCATGGGGTGGGTTCACGCGCGCAGCTTAAGGCAACATGCATACACGCTAATCTCACTAAATAGTTACTTTGGGATTCTGCATAACGTAGTCTTACTGCCAATTTTTCAAATTGGGCTCTCGGAAAGAGTTCCTGGCCTCGGAATTATTCCGTTCTCAAAGTAAGTAAAGTAGATATATACGGTATGTGGAAACTTTGCAGACTTTTATGTACAGAGGCACCCACACCAAACACGCTACGTCCAAGCAATCACGGATGAGCAGGCAGTGTTTCAAAAATCAAAATAAGTTTGTTACAAGAATAGCTAATATGGGTTGAAAAAATACAAGTGCGTGTGGGTTGAGGGTATGTTATGCTTACATTGCCTTTTTTGGAACACCCCGTAACCAATGTGGCAACTACTTCTTCAGCGCAAACAGGTAGGCTTTAGAAGAGAGATATATCACACTACTTGGCACCACCGAGGTAATTAAGTGTAGTAGCACTGAGATGTCGCTGAATGGGATTTCGCTGCATAGCCATATGGCGTTCATACTCGTAGTCGCGGATATCCTGCTCCGTCATGCCATGAGCGCCTTCATCGTCGCTCTCCTCCCAGTCACCAGACTCTTCCCAACGCAGCTCAAAATCCGCTTGCTTGATGGCATCGCCTAGCACTGAGTGCACTTGGTCTGCAAGCCCTATACCGGTAGCACGCCTAGAAAACACCCATGAATCGTCCTTTTTATGGTTACTAGGGTGTATGCGAGGGCTTGTGTATGCATTGGTGAAAGGGAACGTCGCCACATCCACCGCATGTTTCTCCAGTGGCTCCAATTGATCAAACCGGGGATCTAATCCTTGGTCAATGACAAATACCGTGTCATTGAAGCTGGGTGTGATGGGTGATGACGGCTCAGACGTCACGGTCGAGCAGCTGTCAGTCACATCTGAGGCACTTGAAGGTTTCACGAAAGTGGCACCGTTCTTGACTGCCAGTTGCAGCTCCCTGGTCGATGACAAGGACGTCCTCTTTACCATTTGTGGTTTTTCCACCGAGGTGGTCGAGTTCTGCGTATACAATCGATCTATCAAGGATCGCGCAGAGCCAACAACACCTTGCACATGATTGCCGCTTTGGGACGCACTGTCCAGCTGATCGCTCGGCAGCAAACTCGAAGCCTCATGTGCTTGACACACCAACGTCTCCTTCAATTTGTTTGGTAAATGACCTAAAAAGGTGTCGCATGACGACAAAAGTACAAACGCTGTTTGTAGTGCAATATCTAATTGCTTTATATTGAACTCGGGCATTACAGGATCGTTGTCTGCTACAATGGTACGGATGCTCTTGTCTGCGTCAAGGACAGTGGTGAAAGACATGGATCTTGTTTTAACAGAAGATTTTTGCCTATAGCTCAGCAAGTCGTCCGAGCTACGCTGTGTCGTTTTTCGTGACGTACTGAGCAGTTCAGACGTCGACCGCCGTTTGAGCATTTGCTGTGAGCTGGCCGATGTCTCAGACTGTTTGCTCACATAGCGTTTTAAAACATCCATGGACAAGTGAGCAATAGTAAATAAGAGTGAGGAAAGTTAAGGAGAAAGCAACAAACGAGTAATTAATAACTTTTGGGTGTCTTTGGCTAATTATAGCGCTGTGCTTTGGCTTTTTTTACCAGTCTTGTCCTTTGTTGACAGTCTGATGCGCAGTGTGTGTCAGTGTTATGGCAGTAGCCATTTCTATTTTTGGTAGTAGCGCAGAACCCCTTTTCAGCCTCTCAAGGTCATTGTGCTATTGATAAAGAGTCTCGAGCGACGCCAATCAGACCCATCCATCAGGGCAAAAAGGCGTACAATTGTTGCATATCTCTCATCTTTTACATCTTACAACGTATGATATTCTCCATTTTCATTCTTTTTGCTTTTTAAAGACAATCAAACTTTAGTTGATTTATTAAACAAGATAAATGCTTGTTTGGTGGATCACTTATATAACAGAATTTTTGATTTTGGAAAATATGTGCAATAAAAAGCCACTCTACTTCAGTGACAGACTAAATTTGAAAAAGATATTATTTACATGAGGTTGGAGTCACCGCCCTGCTTCAATTGCTCTCCCTCGGCGACCTTGGAAGGATCGTTCTGGAGCTTGCCAGCCATCTTCTTCATGGTACCCTTGATCTTGTCACCGGTAGAGGGATTTCCGTATTGATCCAAGTTCTGACCACCAATGTTCTGTTGGTTGTCTCCAAAGCTTTGGTTGTTGTCAGAGGCGTTCAAGGGGTCGTTTGAAGATTGGATATTGCCTTGAGTGTTGGAGTCGCCCCAGCTGTTATCTTGGGTTTGGGTGGTGTCTTGTCCAGCAGCGGTGGTGTTCAATCCTCCTTGAGACATGGGATCAGTAGCAGAAGATTGAGTCATGCCAGGGTCTTGGGAGCTGATGGGATAATCACCAGAGGTGGTTTGGGTTTGGCTGGTGTCCATACCACCCATGCCTCCGGAAGAGTATGCGTTTCCAGCATCAGAGATGCCTCCTTGTTGTTGATCGAAACCAGAGTTCATACCGCCAACGTTCTGTTGTTGGTCAAAACCAGTGCTTTGTTGACCGCTAAGGCCAGTGCTTTGTTGCTGATCAAAGCCAGTGTTCTGTTGTTGGTCAAAACCAGTGTTTTGCTGTTGATCAAAGCCAGTGTTTTGCTGTTGGTCAAAGCCAGTGTTTTGAGTGTTAGTGTTGGAGTTGAATTGGTCAGTGTTCATTGTGGAGTGGTTGTTTGATATGTAAAGTACCGAATAAAGACCTTTCAAAGCAGTGGTTTATATAGTTTTGTCACGCTTGACCATGGTGCGTCATATTGACGAGCATTGTCATAGCAGTCAGATTTTGGTTGACAAGCGGAGTTTGTTTCTCCGCTTAACTTGACTATTGAGGCAGGACAGCTGCCGTCATGCAATGGCCAAACACCGCTTCACCATTTTCTGGAAGCTTTCAGAAAGTAGATTAGGTGATGTAAGTTACAACTGGTGCCTGCTGTCTACATGCATGCTGTTTACAAAATAGATGCTAACAAAAACGCCCATCGACTCGTGGGAAAGCCGGTTTCTAACGGCAGGTTTCTTGCATTAATCAAGCATGTCATTCGCATAACCTCATTCTGGATGATCATTGGACTAATGGGACGATCACCGATTGACACCATAACAACAGCCAAACGTATCATATCTTTTACTGAGAGTGGCGTGAGTTTCGTAGTATTGGTCATATCATCGGTCAACTTGGTTGAGGTTCAGCTCCCATCAAGCTGATGGGTTTCGTCGCGCCCAAATCACGTAGGCCAAGACCAAAAAGCCCATAAAAAACAATGACATGTCTCAGTCAATATTGCCTCAGATAAGATTATCTAATGCAAAGCGTGCATTGTTAAATCATTTAATTTTTACTGGCTTCGACGTGCAAGTTCTTGGCCGATCTAACGCTGGATGATCCAGCATTTCCATTTGCTATCTATAACAAGCTAATACAAACATTGTAGATGCCATGCACCAGAATTTTTTTTTCTTTTTTGCTTATAACTGAAAAGAAGCTCATAACTTGGAACTTGTTATTGAAGCTTGGGGACAAGCTGATGGGAGGTAAAAATGGGACGTGAAATTGGAGTTTGATTTGAAAAATGTGCGTCTATGACCTATGTGGGATGACGACGGTACCAACTTGTTGCTCAGACACCCTATTTTTTGTTTGAAAGACCGTACGCGTACGTAACCTGAGTGGACTGCTTGTCCGATATGCCTCGCTTTTTAGCCTCCTCCAGAATGGCTTCGCTGGCAGTGGCACCGATACGAGTGACGCCAAGGGAACGCACGGTCAAAACTTCGTCCAGAGTGCGTACTCCACCTGATGCTTTGATTTGTACATTACCCGAGACATTATCACGCATCACCTCAAGGTGTTCAATGGTTGCGCCAACATAGTTGTACATGCCATTAGGCTGTTTGACCATACCATATCCCGTTGACGTCTTGACAAACCCCACTCCGATTTCGGAGCAGATCTCGCATAGTCGCTTGATGTGATGTACTTGAAGAAAGTCGGTCTCAAATATGACTTTCAATATCGCGTTCCCGCTGACACTAGCATGGTTGACGGCATCGATTTCTGATCTGACATAATCCCAATCACCACCGAGTACCTTGCCAACATTGACCACCATATCAATCTCTTCCGCGCCATCCTTCACAGCCTCTTGTGTCTCATACACCTTGACACCCGTCGTACTGTTGCCGTGAGGGAAGCCTATAACAGCGCACACCATGACTTCTGAATCTTGCAACAGCTCTCGAGCAGCTTTCGTGGCATACGGCTTGACACACACCGTAGCGAGATTCAGCTTCTTGGCCAGTGCACACCCTTCCTCCAAGTCGGAGTCTGTCATGGTAGGGTGCAGCAACGAATGGTCGATCATCTTGGCGATGTCGGTCAAAGAAACAGAGATGGTTGACATGGTTTTGGGATTGGTTGCATGGCCAAATGTCAGTGGTTCTGTTCACCTTTTAAGCCTTTTTATCACGGGGACCACCGCGCATTAAGTTTCGCGGATCTCCCCGTCGGAGTTTCGGCCACGTATTTCATTTTGAAACTGCCTGGAAATAAAAGAAAGGGCAAATGGTCAGGAACCTTTATCACCGCCATCCAACATACAAGTTTATACCACAAGATGGCTGTTGAACTTGTCTGCAGTGACGTAGATGGAACTATTGTGGCAAGCGAGTATCCCGTGACCATCGTATCTGAAAGAACCATTAAGGCTGTTCAAGCCATCCAAGCTCGCGGCCTGAAATTTGTCTTGGTGTCTGGCCGGCCTTTGCGCACCATGATCCCTGCAGCCGACGCACTATCACTCCAAGGTGTCATGATTTGTCTTAACGGTGCTCTGGTCTACGACTATAAGAACAAGGTTCCTCTTTTGTCTATCTCTATCGAGCGAGCCGCCGCATGCCAACTGGTCCAGCAAGCCCAAAGCATCTTTGGAGACAAAATTGCCTTTGCAGTGGAGTCGGGCTCTAACTTTATGTGTGATGAAAAATATTATAGCGTGCGCAAGGATTATATCAACCATGCATATATGCTCTACGACAATCCTATGAAGATGATGGACGAAGCGCCTACCATTGAAAAAATCATTGTCCTCCACGAGGAGCTTCTCTCAGCCGATCTGTATCCAATCTTGTTGGAACACTTTACTGATGATAAGTGGCAGAAGAAAATCCATATGGCTCACGGGCACCATCGCTTTATTGACATTGCCGCCGCTGGTGTCAGCAAAGGCGTTGCAATGAAGAACTTGTGCTCTGAGCTGAATATCCCCTTGGAGAACGTTGTAGCATTTGGAGATATGTTGAACGATACTGAAATGCTACGCTTCGCAGGAAGAGGTATAGCTGTGGCCAACGCTCACCCCTTATTGATCAAGATAGCAGACGAGACCACCGACTCTTGTCAAGACGATGGAGTAGCTGTAGTTTTAGAAAAGCTAGTCGGCCCTGCCCAGGCATAGATGCACGACATAGATGCACGGCATACATCCAAAATATAGATGGATTAAGGCAATTCCGAACTAGGCAGTTATACGCCAGCAAAACAATACATCAATAATAAATGCATGTATATCTTCACTTGATAATATTGCTGTGTCAATTGTCATGCAGTTATAGCCATACTACCGTGATTACCATCGGATAACCCTGCTGTCGACATTTCCCTACTTGTGATCTGATTTTGGTCTAATATGCACAACCGCCCATTGTATTGCAAAATGATTTGTGTAAATTTGTGACATCTTTAAATTATACTACAATGTTTACTAATATGCAAAAAACGGGACAGACAATTCAATAGCGCTTAGATGGCGCCGGGGGAACCGTAGTGGATGGTCTTGCCGGCAAGGGATGCGGACGATAATCTTTGCTAGAGTGGTCGTTTCGACTATGTCTATCTCCATCTCTATCGCGATCTCTGCCTCGATCGCGGTCTCTGTCATCCCGTCGGTCATACTTGTCGTGATGGTGGCGGTCTCTGTACCTGTCGTTGTCATTCTTGCGGACAGCTTGGTTGGATCCGTATCCATGTCTACCAGCATAGTTGGACGATGGCAAAGCTTGATGTGGTGGGGCGCCAATAGGCGCATCACGTACGGGTTTATGAGGACCATTGCCATTATGATGGTCTTGCTTTTGCTTACGTCTATCATACTCGTGCGACGCCTCGTATTTCGGCAAACTTTTTGAAAAGACCAGAGTTAGTATATGGAGTTCTACTTCTTCAGCAAAACTGCAAAGCAACTATCACGACAACATACTCTGATGGGTCGGCTGGCAGTGGCGCAGTCCAAAAATAATCATGATCAAGAGCTGCATCAGCCGTCAGTCTCTTGTTTTTATCCAGTACCAGCAATTGGTCCAACAAGCTACAAGCCTGTGGTCCATATGCAGAAAACTCATCCTTGACGCGGCGTTGGTATGGGCCAAACGTTACGGTATTTGCCTGCGGCAAATTTTCCCAGTCTGGCATCGTCTCCGATGTGGGCGATCCACATAAGCGAAAGATCTTTTGCAATTGGTCGAGATCCGTTGATCCTTGCAATATTGGCCGTGATTTGAGCATTTCGCCAAACACGCAACCCACACCCCACATGTCAATTGCAGTTGTATATCTTCGTTCACCTAAAAACAATTCTGGTGGCCGATACCATCTTGTAACAACACAGTTTGTGTACTCCTTTCCCTCTTCTTCCAGGCCCCTCGCCAAACCAAAATCTGCGATTTGCAATATGCCCTCATTATTAATCAAGAGATTAGCCGCTTTCATATCACGATGTAATATCTTGTTCTATCCACAGTTTAAAAAGTTGGAAAGTATTAGCGTACAAGTCGTTGGCACATCTTAGACACCAGACTCCTTACATGATGAAGATATGAGGTGCCTTCCAGTAACTGCTTCATGTAGGTTTTGATCTGAGGCACAGAAAGCTTTACAGATGGGTTTTCCAGAAGACCAGCAAGATCGTGGTCCATATATGGAAACACCATGTAAATACTAGTACGTTCCTTTCTACTTCGATTGCCTTTGAATATGCGAATAGTTCAGACATGAGAATCAGAGCGCTGAGGTGTGCATTAATGGGTTTTACCTTTCTGGACAGCGATGTCCGACAAAGGAACAATGTTTTTATGATGAAGCTCCTTGAGAATCTTTATCTCCCGAATGGCTGTTATTGGAACGCCATCCTTTTCATTGTGCATCAAAATCCTTTTCAGAGCAACCAGTTCTCCAGTAGCTTTTCGACGTGCCTTGTGTACTTCGCTGAAAATGGAACGTTAGAATCGAGGCGAGGGAAACACCTAGTTTTTAAACCGGTGGAAAGAATGCCTACCCAAATGTGCCTTCTCCCAACTTGTCGTCCAGCTCGTAGTCTGAGATTTTGGAGCAGCCGACGTACTTTTTGCTTTCTCTCGGTGATCGACGGTGCTGGGGGGTGTATTGTGGTGAAGCGGACGTAATGGATGCCGGAGATGCATTACTGTAGTACGGAGGAGGCGACGTTTGTGCCGGTGAATGAGTAGCATTCAGAGCTCGCTTCTGTGAGCTAGACTGAAAATCATCAGTAGCTGATCTCTTCATGTTGAAGCAAAGAGCAGGCGGCAACTCTCACGATTTGGAAAAAAACTGCCCAAGGTGGCCTGTTGAAATATCCGTTATCGCGCTTGAGCGGTCACGTGTACTGTGTCAAAGGCTCTTTTCCACGACCATACACTGCTCGCTGACATTTTGACCCTGTCAAAATGGACGCTTCAAAGCCAGGAAACCGAAATCTTTTCTATGAGCAACTGAACTGTGTTCCAGAAAGCAATGTTGGTATACCTTCTGCTTATGCAAATGCTAAGTACTAGTGCTGATTCTGGGATTTGTAGTTGGATCAAATACGAGCTGAGTATAGAAAACTGGTGCTGCGTTTTCATCCCGACAAAGCCGCAACTGGAAGCGAAGGCAAGTACAAAACCATGCCAGTAAGGTTTGTGGCGATACCTATATCCTAATAGTCATTCGGTATGTAGATATCCCGGTGTTTGATCAAATACAAAAGGCCTATGAAATCCTGAGCGACTCAAGCAAACGAGCTATATATGATCGTTGGCGAACAAGTACGTTGCAAATACCATTCGACGTATTTCAGGGACTTGGCTCGCATGCACAGGTAAGCACAGATGATCAAATTTGGCGCTTATACACCTGGCATTATCATTAATCAAGCTTTGGTTTAGACGTTACACTGGCAGAGCCTTCCATCTCAACAAACTATCACAATCAATTCGGAAGGCAATTCAGAAAATATCCCACACGATGCCCAAGTAAATCAATCAATACCACTCGCAGACGGCCGAACCGTACAAATTGGCTCAGCCTGGAAGAAAAACAACTCGGATGAGCTATATAGCCAGTTTCGAAATTATGACATCTGAGTATATTTTGTATAATAATTAAATGCTTTACTCTTCTTCGTCATCCTCTTCTTCATTGTCTGTTACTTCTTGTCCTAATTCCTTGAGTCTGTCTCTGTACTTCTGGATATCCAAATCTTGTTCTCCTATAAATAAGACATGTTAGATTAGAGTTTGTCGAAAGAGTGGCCATGCGGTTGAATGAACTTTACCCATGCATACGAGAAGATCTTCTTGCTCTTTTTCTAATGTGGCAAACCGCGCTTGTTCCCTCAGATATTTATCCTCCACTTCCTTCTTCTCGTCCTCAGCCGCCTGTTTTTCCGACATCTACGGGCCCCGTACAAGTCAGCAAAGATGAGTGACTGCTGGCTTGATATCCTTCATACTTCAACTTACCAGCTGCTGCACTTGGTTTTGCAGATTAGCAATCTGTGACTTGAGATCTTTCAACTCGGTATCTTGTTTACTGATGATTTCTTTATAAGATTGTATTTCGTTGCTGGATGCAACATGATTGTTGTCTGATTCTATGGATTGACATTAGTTGACTGGTATTCGCTTTATAAATTGGTGTATGTGTCGCAACTCACTAAAGTTTTTGGGTTTTGCTGTCTTGGGATCACGCGTTATGGCTCTTTGAATGGAATCTGAAGCCACAACATGGTTACTTTACATTTTTTGTAGGATGTATGCATGACCCGCTAGTCCACTCACCATAAGACTCCTTAAACAGCTCGACAAAATGGTAATCCAGCACCAGCATTGGCAAACTTCCGTTCAGATTGAAAGCTTCATCTTCCTCAGTAGAGATGTACAGTATTTTCGATACATTGATGTATGCGGATGAGTCGCGCAGCCGTGACAAGCGATTTTTGAACTGATCTGCTCCAACACGATTGAGAAGAATATCCCTCAAAGTCTCTCTGCTTAATTCTGACTCCTCATCATCGTTGTACTCGAAAGCTATACCCAGTAGAAAAGCCGCCAATCCTTGGACCACTGGATCCACATTTGTTTTTTGCATTTCTTCTATGAGCTATAAAAGTGTTGGTCATTTGAAACACAGTGGATATGATCATTTTTTTGTTCCTCTCTACTTACAAATTGCACATGGATACTCTCTGACAAAAACTGCTTGACAGATGATGGGCTTTCGAACAGCCAAACACACAACAGGCACAGGTATCCAAATGGTGCGCGGGAGTGAGCAGATGGCTCTCGGGATGATGACATTAGCGCAGCCATTATTTGATGAAGTAGAGGCACAGGTTCTTCACCCTCGGATTCCTCTCCAAAAGTGACTTTGGCAGCAAGCTCTTTGGCTTTGTCGTTGCCATTGATGATATGCGACATTATCACGCAGGCAAACCATACGGCATAGGGCTCTTTCTCTGCAGCTGCGCCGGTTTCGAGAGTGTCAAGTATGAGTGATCCTGCCGAGTGAGGTTTATCTGTAATCATGGCTTAGTAAACCAACACCAGTCATCTATTGTACAATTTTGCTGGAAAATTACCTGTATATTGGGAGTTCACGTTGTCTTCAGGCACCTTGTGTAACGTGCCAGCCAACACCAGTTGAGTGTCAGGATTATCATCGATACAACAAGTTGCGGCATAAGCAGCAGCCGCTCGACTAGACAAAGCGTAGCCATTTTGGGTATCATTGGCCACAGCTATGGATATTAATGCTACTAAAGCAGGTCGAGGAGCATTGGGTGGGGCCGAGCCGTTTTCATTCGATGCAAAGTTGGGCTGGTTGGCGACAATAGTTTTTATGAACGCAGTTTGATTAGCCTCGTTAGCGCACACTAGATAGGCAATGGCATACAACGCCTCGGTGCGGACACGAGCAGGAGCATTTGAGCAAAGTGCGAGCTGAACCACAGGTAATAAAATTCCGCTTTGTGTCATGACTTTCTGGTTGATGGCTGTGTTGATGCCCGCTGGTTCAGTGAGAATATGTATCAATTGAAGCACTAATATTGTATTGGCTACTTTTTGCGGTGGCCAATCTTCAAACGAATAAGGGACGTGCTCGGCATTGCTATCTCCAACATATCCCAACAGCCCAGGGATCTGCTGAATACAACTCGTCTCTCTGAAATAGTTCTATAACCCAGACAAGCGGTCGGGTCAGCAAATCATATTCCGCACCATACCATCAAAGCTCTCTAATTTCAAACATATCATACCTGATTGGACACATTGTACCGCAACAGGTTATGTGTCAGTGAAAGACTGTCTTGGACAATAATACCTCCAGAGATGCCTTCCTCCTCTTCAATGATGGCCAGCAGCCTTTCGAAAGTGTTACCAAACGCCACGATCTTTTGAATGTCAGCGTTGGTCTCCGTAAGAGAGATCAAAAGCAAAAGTCCCTCTGAATGGTGCAAGCGTTAATTCCTGCTTTGAAAAGCAAAGCAAATATAACACCATCCTACCATTCCGAATTATCTCGCGCTTATCGTCCAATAGCTCAATAAGGCGCGTTATACCAATTGGGCTGGTCAAGATGCACTCCTGGATGCGATCGCTTCGGTTGTACAACAAAGTGACCAGCAACTTTACAGTGTTGAAACGAACATAGAAATCGAATTCCTCTAGTATATCCAACAGTACCGTTACATTCTTGGCATCCTGTTCGTTGGGAGATGAGATATTGGCATACTGATTTTCGGGATTACTGGCTTTAAACCAATTTGCATTAAGTGCATTTGACTTACTTTGATAAATTGATCTGTAAAGTTTAGAGCATAACTTGATTTCTACAACCATTGTAATCAGATGTTTGTGTACCGTCCTAATGTATTCTTTCTACTGTCGTTCTTACCTTCTCAGATTGCGTGCAAAGTATAGTAATAGTTTCCAACACAGCTTTGGTGGTATCCGTGTCCTTGTAATCCTCATGTAGGACTTTGATGAGACCGGGTAGGCCCTTTTCTCCAACTTTCTGTTGTTATCGCAAGATATGTTTAGTCATTATAAGAACGATGGTCGAGCTGGAGGAAACCATTGCTGCATCTACCTCTGTCCAGTCCCGCGCTAATCCCTTGAGACTAAGAACGCCAGCTCGGCGATCCTCTAACAGAGTAGCATGCTGAACGCAATCTGCCAATTTTTCAATGGTCTCATCAGCAGATTGAGGCTGGCCTTTGTCTGAGAGAAAGGCATTGTAGCCTCTAGTGAAAAAGTCCATGTTACGTGTCAACGGGCGGGAAACTCTGCTGGCACGGTCGAGTACGACACAAAAACGTATATCCGCTTAACACGCCGCCCATTGCCCACACGTGATCTAACGCAGGTACAATATACATAATTTTATTTTGTGTAGGTAGTTATTGATTATTCAGTGCATATAGATTACAGAGGATACAGTGTTGAAAGGGCAGGGTAGGGTGGGTAGGGTGGGTAGGGCATGCATTTGTATTGTATGTATCTAAGAGGAAGACCACCATTTTCGTCCGAGATCCATGACCCGGTTAATGATTTCTGTTGCTTGGCTACTGGGCTCTTCCTCTGTTTCGGACCATCCTTCTTCGCCATAGTTTGGAGTATCATCGTCATTGATTGTGCTGCCTAAGAGACCGTTGTAATCCTGCAGTTGAGAATAGCGAGCCCGCGCTCGATCATTGGGCAAGTATTCTCCATCACTTGAATTATCAAAAAAAATCACTCCAGTCAGTCAAATGTGTCACACTTTTGCATAACTTTTTGCACTGGCTACTTACGATTCGGCTTCGGGGCGTTTCGCTAATGCAGCAGCAGCACTTGAAGCAGTCGGTGCGTTTTGTTGGTCAGAACCGACGTCTTTTTGATTTATTTGCTCAGAGTTGGAGTTGGTTGTCATATTACGCTTAATATAAGATAATTTGTCAGTGAGATCTACTAGTTTGGTAGTGAATAATTGTTGAGCAGCTTCAATAGCTGCTTCTGCAGAGTTGATTGGTTGCTCTTGCTCCTCTGAATAAGCGTGGGAGGCTGATTGCACGTCTTGATTGCTTTCATCATAATACTGTGGCTGAGATATCTATGTACCATAACAAGTCGAGTTTAGCATAAATTTGCCGAGAGTAACTTACTAGCTTTTGGAGTAAAGCCTACTTTTACATCAGTTTGATTCTTACCAATACATCACCCAGTAACTGAGCATCTTCTATATTTTCTTCGGGGTATATTTCATAAAATTGCGAGCGGGAATGTGCCTGATTTCTTCTTTTTGACCTACGACTACTAGGTCGTTTACTTCGTCGTCCTCGAGAGGACGACGAACTCTGATCAGTATCAGTAGTAGTATTACTTATTATTGACTCTAGACCGGTTACATAGCCTTCGTCAGTTTGTCGTTGCCTTCTCTTTTTTTTCCGCGTAACAGGCTGATGGTTATAATGTTGTGGAATGGTGTCATCCGGAGGCAACTGTATGGGTTGACCTTGGGTTGCCGGAAAACAGGCGCATAGTTGTCCCGGCGATGGGAAGTAATTTCTCCACGTCAATTCAAAAGCGCCGTCGTCCATGTAAGCAAGAATGAAGAAGAAAGTCTTTCCCCAGTTGAGTCGGAAAAACTGGTCAAAGAAATGCTCCAAAATTGGCATCATCACATGTAATTGAGCCATCGTGTTGAGTACACTTGATCTTAATAATGCAAATATGCCTCGTTTACCATTGCCTTAAATTATCTCGAGCACGATAAACCCTATGCAAGTCATGGCTTACACTACTTGCTGAAATAGCCATATCATTTGGGTTGTGATTTGTTTAGCCATGTTTATCGAGAACCATTCGATAATTCTTTCACACATTACATGAAGATAATAAATTGCAACATAGGAACGGTTGATTTATTGTTTGGTAAAATTGCCTTCAGCATAATTTGCAGTACTTAAATTCAGAAAGTTTGTGGCTGCCAAATATTGGCAATCTTTCTAATTGAAAGTTGTACCGCAAACGCTTACAGGTGGACAAGTATCGACAGTAGCGATTGCAGCGCAAGTAAAGCCTTTTCCTATCAAAGTGGTTCTTCCAGTGGCTAGGCTGGCATCTGAGTTACAGATGTGCAAGTGAGAATCAGTAGATGGTGCGATAACTTGATTTTGAGTGAAAGGACAGGTAGCAGCCAATGGAGTGTTGGTATCTGCAGCAGTACATGTTGTAGCAGAAGTCTTAACGCAAGTCACTGCTTTGGTGGTACTGACGAGCGTGATGGCACAGTCAGCATAAACCATAGAGGCGCATGCAAGGGAAAGCAAAACAGTGAGAGTTGACTTGAACATTATTCTTGAGGAACTTTGATTACATGTTTGTAGTTTTCTTCACTTTCAGCTTTTATACTAATATTGCAGCTTCAATTTAGTCACCCTGTTATTTTCCTTATACGAGATACCTCCTGCCAGGGATTAACTCTATTCACCCGTTGTACCAATGAGTTTATGGATCATTTGTGATTTTAAAGTGGCCAATACGTTTACTAATGTCTTTATAGAACTGAGGAATGAGTAAAAATTTTATTTTTAATATGGATAGCTGTTCTTTCCTTTAGGTTTTGGTTTAAATTTCATTATTGCTAAGAAGTTTTTTTATTAATATTTGATCTTGTGATAAATAAATTTTCCAAGATATCTGTTCGGTCTGACTTGCCTACACCCTCCATCACTTAATGCGTAAACTTTCGTGATTTCCTCGGTGGCTTTGCCTCGGACATCATCTCTCTGCTGTATAACAAAATAATCAAGTCGTTGCCGGCTTTTCTTGCAAATTGTGTTTGTACATCTAATAGGCTACCAGAGTAGAGAATCTATTTAAACCCTCTTACATGCCTGAATCACATAGCTTCCATATACTTTTCGGCTAATGGCAATTTATTTTACTTCCTAAGACTTCTACTTACTCAAATATAACTATATCACTTAATAGCATTATTCACAAAGTATCGAACTTTCATTTGATGATTTAGAAACACACAGTGCGTCTTTTCCTCATACTATCCACTGTAGGCATTGGAGCATATAACTTTAAAAACAAATTGCCAGATATCCAAAGATTACTCCTTTTGGCCAAGGGTTCGCCATAGCATAGGCAATGGTCATACCTTGAAGCATTGCTTTTAACCTTTTTCTTGGCTAATTAGCAGCTGGAAACAGCTTTGATGCGTGACATAGTGTTGCGTTTAGGAAACCCTTCACTCTCGTGTAATACATGAAAATGTTAAGCTGTCATGCAATGGCAGTATCTTTGTGTTAGAAAAATCTCGTTGATTTTTGCGCGATTGCTTAGCAGACACACATATGGCAATATAGAGTGGATTGTGGATCTCCTGTGATAAATGAAAATGTTAAGATGCCATGCAAAGGCAAAACATCACGGTATCGCCAATGATGCTGGAGTCGTGTGATTTCCTTACTTCTCTCGATAATGCACCATTGCTAGTGGCTGTCAAGTTCAACATATGATATAGATAAGGAAGCTAGACACTAGGCTTAGAAAAGTCATAAACCCCTTTTTGATGATCGTGTCGTACATGTACTCATCTGCTAACTCTAAGTTGTGTTATCATGCATATATCCGACTTAGCGAATATTGATCTGTCAGCCATTTTCAAAAGGGAAATAGAGTTAAATAGGACAGTTTTTTGGCTAGATTCTGCGTTGTATATTGAGAATTAAGGAGTCTAATTCAGGCTTTTTTAACCCTTGAAATTATCATTACTTGACATGATGGCGCCTGGATCTAGTGCAGATAGTACTCCTGCAGCAACCCAGACAGCATCGGGGCTCATTGCTGAATTTGGGTCCCGCCACAGGATTCATGTATTTTTACTGACAGTCAGGGATATTATTATAAACAAAAATTGATCGTCATCGAAAATTCTGTGCTGATTGGTAATGTAAAAACATAAAACTCTGAAGCTTCTACAGCTGAGAAGAACCACACGAAAGGAGAATTATCAGAAAAAACCTGTGTTTTAGCAATCAGTCTAAGTATTGCATATTGTTCTCATCGATAAGGAAAGCGTTATAATCAAAACAAGCATGTAGTATGAAGACCAAGCCGTGCTAGCAGCGCGACAATTTACAATCTATAAAAGAAAGAACGCATTATTGAATTTTTGTAAATGGTGAACACAGAAATGAAAAGCTAATAAATCTAGGAGAGCTAAACTGATTAATGAAGGCAGGTTAAATACACCAAAATCTGACAGAAACTATCACTGTGGGAGACAAATTGGATTAATAAACTCAGAAAAGGGAAGGAAAGTCTTGCTTATAGTCAAGCAGCATTCTGATATACACTAAAATAGAGAAATGAAATAAAAATTAGCTTGGGAGAATAAATCGACTGTAGCATATTGAACAAATAATATGACAGTAGTACCTGTGATCCAGAAAGACTAGTTGACAACAAATGTGTCTCTGCAGTGTCCCAACGTACCAAAGCCTTCTCTCAACCTGTTTCTCGCTAGCTTTTATGAATATTATGGAGCAGTAATAGTTCCAAACCAAGAGATGGTTACTATTAATTGATATGATATTGGTATATTAGATTTATAACCTCTTTTCTAGCACCTTCAGTATTATAACATCAATGCATCTTGCAAGAGTGTTCCAGCACTTTCTGGGTATTTTGTTTGTGTTTCTATCACTGCTTCAGGAATTCTTCGAAAGTTCTGTCCATTACTGGACAATGAAGAATGCTTTAAAAGTATATATAGCGTTGTAATGGCTGATTGATCAAAGCAATCATGAATATAACAACTTCATTATCCAAAAACTCAGAAAGTGGAGAGATGGCCGAGTTGGTCTAAGGCGTCAGGTTAAGGCCCTGATCTCTTCGGAGGCGTGGGTTCGAATCCCACTCTCTTCACATTTTTATTGGTCGAATATTATATCTCCGACTTATCTGGGAATCTGATTGGGGCATATAACAGCTTGTGATTTGTGTAGCTTTTTATTCTTTAGACTTATCATGTTCACATCTAGTTCAAGTATGCAAAGCTTCAACTAATATTTATTCTTTTAAACCTCATTAAAGCAAATATAGATGAGAATTGTTCAAAAAAAACTTAGCGAAACGCTACCTTGTTTCCTTTGCGAACAAAAGTAATAGCCCAATCTTCTTTGAGCGGAGTTACAACTTGTCCAATCACAAAGTTTTGCAAAGTAGCGTAGCGCCTCTGCCAAAGGCACTTTACATCTTGCTATATCACTAATTAACAGTTAGATTGCGATCGATCAATGCACGTCTCAGCTAAATTAAAGAAACCGAAATAGTCACAGGGTCTCGGTCAGTTGAAACGTGTACAAAGATGTTGGCTCTGGTTGCCACATGTCTAGTTGAATGATATAATTATAAAAATATCCAACACCAACACCAACACTCAGCCAATGTGCGCCGATAATATGACACAAAATAATGTCAAAACCTGCATTCCAATTATTAAAATCGCCTCATTGTAGCATGTGGGCGGCATTAGTTTTACATGTCAGTCCTACAAAATTGTTCGAATGAAAGTTTCAAGATGATATGCTAGATGAATTATATTTTTTTGCAATAAAAGAAAACACAAATAAAATTATGCGAAAGAAAGAATGGATATGTATGTACAGTATGCTTATAATTGAAGGATTTTGTCCAGTTTTGATGTTCTTGTAACATGATTTTGCTTGACTAATAGCGTGTAGGAATTCTAGATGGCTTAGGTATTTCGAAGGTTGGTCTCACGGTTTCAAAAGGAACACGATTTGACTGGATTTCCAGTTCTGCCAGGCCTGGATCGATTCTATTCCTTCTAGTAATTGGGCCTTGAGAGTTGGATTCTTTCATTAGGCGCCGTACAAAGGTAACGGTGATCAATATATGGATGGTCAAATCCGATTTGACCAGCATTAGACTGTATTTCGGTGGTAACATGCTGAACGCCAATAAAAGCATAAATGTGACCTGAGAAATACCAGCCAGAACAGCACTTGCGCCCGACGAGATTAGAACTGTTCTGAAGAAAGATTCTTTTCGATGCTGGTTTGCCTTCATCAACGAGTATGAGAATATTGTCGTCAGTACAATTGCGGGTAGTATAATTGACCCATACCAACCTGCCATCACTTGTGATGATAGCAGCGGCGAACATGCATCATTCATTAATGCTGTGCTTTCGGTAGTAATGGTGATAACAAGCCCAATAGAGATTTGAGCGGTAATCATGACAATTGAGAATATCCAGAAGAGCAGTCGGACCGTAGACGACACCATGGGTATTACAGCATTGGCTCGGAATACCATGATAAAGGTGGTGCTAATTAAAGACGCTTCATAGAAACTACCCCCTATGCGGAACCACCAACAAAACCCTGATGGGAATATTGTAAAGAACAATGTTAAGCCACAATTGATAGTTCCA
Source organism: Umbelopsis isabellina (assembly GCA_016758905.1). Lineage (NCBI taxonomy): Eukaryota > Fungi > Mucoromycota > Umbelopsidomycetes > Umbelopsidales > Umbelopsidaceae > Umbelopsis > Umbelopsis isabellina. The sequence continues at coordinate 485,677 of JAEPQZ010000018.1, forward strand.
CAAACACAGCATATGAAGCAAAGTATTTGCAATCGTGCTTGACGATCCATCAGAAATCCAATAGCCTCGAAAGTACACTTGATGGCAATAGCAAAGCATGCAGACGTCACCGTAATATAAACATTAAGATATTGAACATCTGTCAAGGGCATTGATTGTATAAACGATATAAAATATTGAACAATGAAAAAAAACTGGGCAAAATTTTCTGTGTCAGGGTCCTTAAATGCATTGAAATTAGAGACAGTGGGTAATATGGTCTCAGGTATGTCTAAGCTTAAAAGACACAGTATAGCTTAGAGCTGCATGGAACGACGCCCTCAAGCAGACTCAGACTTAATCGTCACCTAATACATAAATATGTAGTGGTTTTTTATTTGGTTGCTCCATCAACACAAGGTGCATGAGACTAAGCCAAGATTGTAATTTTGCAGATATGCATAGCAAAGGTTTACAAATAGAAAAATAAGCGGCAGCTATGCGATGACGTTCTCGCCATTCTATCTCTATATAATCAAAAGAAGTGCATATCAAAGTCTTATTAGCAATGGTACTGGCCACTAGTCAATCGATTACAGCAGTGCAAGTGAAATGGGTTCAAGCTGAAACAGATAATATTCAACTATATTCTGAAGCCACAGGAAACACCGATGGGCCCGCTATCGTCTTCGTTCATGGGTTTGCACAAGCTGGTATCGCTTTTGACTCTCAGTTTTATGATCAAGATTTGAGCAAAAGGTTCCGTTTGATTCGCTATGATATGCGCGGTCATGGTTGGTCATCGGCGCCTGACGATATCAATGCCTACAAGTCAGGTACAAAGTTGGGTCAAGATCTTAAATCTGTCATTGATGCTTGGGCGGTCAGAGATGTTACCCTTGTAGGCTGGTCTTATGGTGGCATTGTGATTAGTGAATATGTGCGGATTGCTGGCGACAACAATGTTGCCAACATGATTTATGTGGATGCATCTACTTCCATTGGAATTCAGGGACCAACTATGCTGAATCCTAGATACATCGCCATCTTGCCTACGTTTGTCTCCAATGACTACACGACAAGGATGCTTGGGTTTAAAAAGTTTACAGAAATGGTAACGAAGCAGCCATTATCGCAGGATAATTACATGAAGGCTTTAGGATGGATGTTGGCAACCAAGCCGGTATGTTCAGAGGGTATGCACCAGCGAGTATCTGATAATGATCAAGTGCTATCGAGGTTGTCCAAGCCCACTTTGGTTGTTCAGGGTGATAGTGACCGTATTCAACTTTCCATTGGTTCTGAAGTCACACAGAAACTCATTCCTAACAGCAAATTGGTTGTTATGAAGGATGCTGGCCACGCGTGCTTCATGGACCAGCCAAAAACGTTCAATAATTTAATTGCTCAATTCATTGGGCGGCAATCTACAGAGTTGAAGGCGATATCGGCAAAATATAACCCTGCACTACTGGTCGCAGACAGTTGCAAATGACCATCTTAGGAATCTTTTTTTAAAGTCTGCTTATGAAAGATTGATACTAAGTTTCAGTGATCAATTTAACCTGTAAAGTGATTCAGGACAAAACTGTATATTGAGTCTCATAGCTAGACATTGCTCATATTTGTACACATCTTCCTAATTAACAGATCCGGTATTATGATCTCATAAAAATACACTATTTCGAATACTGCATGCTATTATATGCTTGACTACTTTCCATAGCATTTCTCTATAGAGCCAGCATCATTTCCCCTGTGGAGTGGATGATTACCAGTCGGATGAAATTCAGCATTTTCAAATAAACGTATAACTTACCACCAATTGGGCATTTTTACCTGCTTTCCCGCCGAGAAAAATATAAAGATTGACTGGATGTAACGGCTTTTAGTCTGACTGTTGCAGCACACAGCTGGAAGCAAAATAATCTTACCAGCACTGCCAGATTGAATCCGGTATCTAGAGCGCTACCAACTAGATAGTTGTATTTCCTCCATATCTCGTGTCGGTATCGGAAAAGATAGAACTGACAAAAGAAGCCTCCAATAATGGAAGAAAGGGGTCCAGTACTCAGATTTCCGAACCAATTAGACATTCCTCCAAAGAAAATGGTCGCATTCCACAACTCAAACTTTGCACGTGGAAACGCTCGATGGAGTGCGTACATGATAACTGGAACAATAGCTCCAACTAAAAATCCGTACAGCAGAGGTGTATAAGTCGAGTCTGCAAACAGAATTTTTGGCCCAATCAATCCGTACTGTGTACTAGATGTCTATCGTCATAATCAAAGTATTTAGTGTTATAGTGAATCAGTACCTTTTACTATGCTTTCATTTTCTATGTTTACTTACATAGTAAGATTTGGCTTGTTGACCGCTGTATTGGCCATTAGGGTCTGTCATTGTTCCATCAAGGTATGGTCTCTTTGTTGCAACGACCTAATATTGCTAAAAGTGTCAATACATGCTATATGTTGTATGCTATACGCATGTCGTAAGTGTCGATCTATATTTACCCATCGAATGACTGCGTAGTTGACAGGTGATCCAAGGAAAGTTCCAAACACTTGCGAGAAGAACACCAACTGAACAGTGCAATATTTTAGTAGTCGTTCCGCAAAAAAAATGAGCTGTCTGTCCATTTTATAGCTTACTCTGGGCGGAATCATCATATAGTGTCCCAGTTTCATGTCCAGCAAAATGGATTGAGCCCGATACCATGTCTCCGCAGCAAGGCAGCGGTAGAACAACGAGACAGTTGGATGCAAGCCGGGGGCCATGTAGCCAAACAGAAGCTCGTTAAACACTCCCACCTGAACTTGATAATTTGAAACGGCAAAGATATACCCCATTGGTACGACAGATATGGCGCCAAATAGGACTGCTATGATAAACGTCCAAATAGGAACGCCAAAACCTCCTTCAATGATGGTGACCAGCACAGTGACAAATGACAGAACAAACAAGATCGCCCACCACAGGAAAGGAACCTCTGGATACTTTGACATAATTTGGCTTAACCTGTCATTACGAGAAGCTCTTGAATCGCGCTTCAAAAGCAATTTGAACGTGGCAACGAGCTTTGGGCCGGCAAACAGAACAATATAAACAAAGACGCTGATATACGAGGTATATGAAGCAAATATAGTAAGCATATAATATGGCGATATGCGGACCGGTCCTTGGATTTCATATGCCGTTGCATTGAAAGTGTAACTTGGTATTGAGATAATGTTTGTAACATTATAAGGCTTTCCATCTAGCGTCCAAAGAGCCTGAGAAAAGATTGGAATGATATCTGCGTTCCAAAGACCTATACATCATATTGGTCAGTATCGGATTTGAATACGATTCACTGACAACCTGAGTTTTACCCTTGAAATGAATGATAGGTACAATGATCCACATGGTGACTACAAAGCTCGTGAAGTATACAACCTGAGTCCACCACGGCATCAAATAGACGGATCCTGTAGAGTTACTCAAGTTTGCCCAATCCAAGCTAAAATTCAAGAAACCCATTCCACCTAGTCCCGAGCCAACAAACTAATCACCCCCAAGTACATGTTAATAACAAGTTTTGCCATGTAACGGGCAAAGTCGATGGTGTAACATTACCTTTGCCGTAGCATTGTGTGGCGCAAACCTGAATGATCATAATCCCTTATGAATACTTTGATGTCATAGCCACATAGCTCTATGTTATACTTACCAGCAAATGACCGCAAGAGAACTGAGCAGAGGGAATACGAACTCGGGCAAAAACTCCCAAAGGTAAATGGAAACAGCTACGATGGCGAAAATCTTGAGCTGCCATGAAGCTGCTGACTTATCAAAAGTGTCCTTTCTCAACGTTCTGAACAATTGGGTTTGCATCAATGCTTGCGGAAAAATGAACTCTGGCTCGTAAATGAGGAAGTTCCGAGCAATGCAGGCAAAGGAATAAGATAAGGTAATAGCGGAGATCATGAAGAATATTGCTGCTGCTGGATTATATACTCGGTCGAAGAAGATATCTACAAAGGATAATAGCGGTTATTTACATACAGCATCGTCGGTCCAAACTGTGACATCTCTGTTTACCTGCTGTTGCAATAGCGATTTCACCTATATCAAATGAATTAGCACGCATATTTGACATCCGATGAGATATACTCACGCTTACCCAAATTATTCTGGCTTCCCGAAGCCACACTAAGTATTGCACATAGGATATTAGTCATAAGTCACAAAAAGTCATTGTATTTCGGCGGGAGTCATTACCATAGTGTGATAAGAACGTGCTCCTTGAGAGAAAATGGACCTGGATTCTATTTTAGGTTTGGTTTGTGCCTGATAAGCTCTCTGACTATAAGTGGCAAATAACAGACTGCGAACTCACCAAGCTAAAGCTAAACTTCCCAAATCCAATTCTCCATGAAGGCAAGATTTTGGCCATCCAGTGACCAAGCCAGTGAGTAGCAACTTGTACGAAAAGAATGCTGAAAGGAGCAGAAGTAGTACGAAACCATGAAAGCTGCGTAACAAAAGCTCCCAAGACCGAAAAGATGACGGACAAAGTAAAAAACCTATATTCATAGAGCAAGGTATTAGTCAATGTTCTATGCTGGTACATGAAATGTTGTGCTGTTACCTGAAGGTAATATTTACATCCTCCGGGTTGTCTTCGAGTGAGACAATTTCTCTCACAACCACTGGGAGACCATCCTCTTCAGCCACTTGCTCGATTTTCTCTTCGTCGTCACCAGAGTCTAAACTAGGAGTTGTGGAAGGATTCTTCTTTTCCGAAACATATTCGCTCTTTTTTGGGACATCCTCTGTGCTGGTGGATTCATCAGTGCTTCGGAGCTTAGTTTCGTCCAAAGAAAGCTCTGATGAAGCTCTGTTCGCCATGATAAGAATACGAAAAGAAGGATGGATCCGCAGCTAGCTTGAGTTTATGAGTTTGTTTTATTTGTATTGATAACAACAAAGTAGGGTCTGTATCTAACTCTCTTTCAACATTTGCATGCAGATTGCATCATATTCTTAAAAAGCACAATTCATGGTTGGTTTTCTCAACTTGTAAACCACCACTACTGTTTACCGAGAATCAGCCGAGACAAATCAGAATTATGATGGACTACAGCTTGTATAGATTCTTCCTTTGCAGCCAACAAATTGCGTTGATAAGGTGGCCATTGGGTATCTATCTGGACACGTGCCATTCTGGCAAGACATTGCGTGCTGGCTTTACAATCCTACTGGCCAGGGCCTTTAGCCAAGCTTGAACCGGATAGCAACAAGTTTTATGTCTGTTTTTAAAACTATGGGACGTACTACTTACAAGAATCAGTAAGAGTGATAGAGTTTTCCCATCACCTATCTCCACGATGTCTGACGCCAAAATCACCAAGTGGGCGATAGCTTCTGTTCCCAGGTATATGGCGTCCCGCCCAACGATAGGAATCTGCCTTAAAAGGAGAAAAAATAAGGTGCCTTGTGCTACGGAAGAAGTAGTGTAACAATAAACAGGGCTTGTTGTGATTTATAGCTCTGGTTAGTGCCAGGTTGGACCACAACAGCATTATTACTGTTTCAAGTCATTTACACCTTGTATGGTGGTATAGCAAAATTGGATCTTTAATCTTTATATACAGACAGTTTGCGGATTTTAACTGAGCATCTTAATGTAGCATTAATGTTGATCTCGCTTCAGAAACTAGACAGGGTAGTTGATTTGTGTTGATTTGATGAACGCATGCCAGAAGATCATATTCTGCGACCAGATCATAAATGTCCAACTGCAGGAATTACTCTTTTATTTTATTTTGTATATATTTGGTACATTTGTGGTTGCTTCAAAGTAAATTAAGGTAGGTGGCAGCGCGCTCAAGCACAAGAGGCTAATGCCGCAAATCCGCGTTCACATCGTAGCACAGCAGGATTGCCTCAAAATAAATTTACCTAAACATTGGGACGGGTTATGGGCTGAAAAATACGAACCACTAAGATTTCAGCACTTATAGTAAGTGGCTTCATCTTGATTTCATAGGGCCAGATGCATCATCATCGTGCAAATCTTTGTCACATTTCCCTTTTTGTCTCAATAAAACTATAAGTGAAAATTAATGTCGGAGGTATTTTGACAGCTGTTGTCTATCCCAGTGTGAACTATCAATGGGTAACACACAAACTTGGGTAGTACTGACGGATAAGCCTTAAACGATTACAGCGAAGTGTACAATTATCGTTCGATAATTGGATACACTAAGGTTGACCATTATTTTCTCTTCATCCCGAATATCTCGATGATGTGATACAAGACTAACCTCCGGTAAATCGGTTCAAGGTGGTCTGCAAACAATTTTGTCGCTACACAGAACTCTGTAACAGAAATCTGTTGGTAAGGTGACAATCTATTGCTATAATAAATAAGCGTCATTAGATGAAGACCGCGACCAATATAATTAAGATCATTAATATCTTGTTAGATCGCTTATTCATAGACAAGCAGATTGCTTCAGCTCTCAATGTAGTGAGAATTTTAGATGGTGAAAATTTTTTTAAACTTTGACCGTCTCACATTGGGCCCGCCATACCGGCCCCAAAAAAAAAAACCGAGTTAACCGAGTCTGTGATTAGCAGTTGATTTCTATTCTGAAACGCGCAGCTTCAAAGAGGCAGGCAATCTTGTTTGTGTTCAGGACAGGGGGATGGGGGCTCATCTACTATGACGTTTCCTCCTCAACTCCTTGCATCAATGTCTAAAGCGCAAAACATGGTCTCACGGACCTCTCGTAATATAACTCCTAGACTATACCCGATATCAACAAGTGTCAAATTTTGAAATTCAAACAAACAAAAGAAATCTAGTATATGCAGCTGTGCACTGGGGGGTGAGGTAGAGACAGGTCTGCAACGCGGTAAAGAACCGGGCCATAGAAGCAGTACGAAAAATTTAGATGGCGCCCAGGCAAAACTATAAACACAGAACATGCATCTGGTAAAGTATACGGGCGGTGAGTTAAGATAGGTTTGTATTACAGTTGGCAGAGATATAGATTGCAAATGACGATGTGTGTTTTAGGTAAGAACGATAAAAAATAGGGTACTATAGAGGTCGAGGAGTGATATCGAATTGGGGGTAAATATATGGTAAATCACTACAGTCCACGGAAAACTTCCTTGGCTTGTTCGTCTTCACTATGCTTTCTTCGTCTCTTCTTAGGAATTGGTCCAATGATAACTTGGGACATTTCATAAGAATGACCATCGTCGCTTTCGGGCATACGGATCATGCTGAACTGTGAATCATTTTTAGAATCCGGTTTACCGGATGGTGGGTATGGTATATATTCATCCGGATAGCTAGTGTCTGGATCATGCTTGGTTCGATTTTCACTAGCAGACATCCGATAGAACGGCGAAGTCGTGTCATCGACTGTCTTTGAACTGCGCAAGAATTTGGCTGTTATCCATCGGGCAAAGCGATGATCATTGGTATCAGACCGAGTGCCTTGCTCTCCGTATTTTTCAATCATATCTTCTTTGATGGTGTTTAGCGCATTGCCTAATGCAGGGTCAAGGCAAAAGGCTACAAAGTTCAATACACCTGGCAGATCGGTTGTGACAATGAGGTACCAGTCCAAAGGAACATTCTAAAATAGATATGAGAGTACAACAGGAATTAATGGAAACCGAAAAGGATCAATTTTTTTTTTTTCATGTTTGTAATTAAATTCAGGTGTCCCCGACTTACCAGATAATGTTGGAATTGCATAATGCATTCACTGATGTACCAGCCGGTTTGAGTGACGATAGGAATAAGAGCATAGAGACAAATGCGAAGTACCAGCTTGTTCATTGTTCTCTGTGTTCTGCGAGCGCGCTTTTGAGCTATGGTCAGTTCGCCTTTGCCGCCGCCCGAGCTTGATGTGTTTGCATTATTATAGCTTTTGATGGTTTGAGTATTTTTTTTCAGCTTGAAAACAACTGCTACTACCACAAAAAAGCAGTAGACAGTACCCAGTAGATTCCAACTCAAGAATGTCATCCATTCCCACAGAATAGTTCTTTTTGAAGAGTAGGCCACATACCAACAAACGCCGTAATTTGGATCCAATCCCAATCTGCCGGCAGCCTAATAGTAAGGCAATCAATAACGTGGTTTTTGCTTTTTTAGACATGTCACTATAATAATATCACTTACCCATGGTGGTACAGTTGTGGCAAGAGCCAACAGTACGGACACCAGGAAATAGGCCTTTTCAAGATGGGGATGCACTCGTTTTCCTTGTAAGAACAGCTGGGAATGAAAACCATGGTTAGACATCGGAGATTGAATGATACGCATGCAGATAGCAGGGAAGGTAGCACCAACTAGGGGGGGACGAACACAGCATGGCGGGGGAGAGCAAAGAGGACTTACCCATTGTAGATTGAAAGCTATGGCCACCGACAGAAATGTATACAGATTGGTCAAAAACAGAATCAACCAAGCGGTTGCTCCACACGCAGCTCCAGGAGTAGCTACAAAAGTAAATATAATATACGCTGCGGCTTTGATAGCGTCAACCGTGCTCACGGCGGCGGTCAGACGCAAGCTGACGCGATCAACCAAGCTTTTATCGTATAACCGAATCAAAGCTATGATCAAACATACTAGAACACCACCGGCAATACCAGCAGAGTTGATACATAGATTTACGATAGAGAATATACGATTTGCCTGAAAATAATGTTTGGCCGGTGGGTGAAACAGATTTAACCATCGTTATTTAAGATTTTGCATTTTATTTCCAAGGGTTTTTTTTTTCTCATCTTACCTCATCGCCTTCTAGCAATAAATTGTATCCAGGATCAAAATCCCAATCGCCTGGTGATAGATCTGGAGTAGGCGAATTTGGATACAGCGCAGTGACATTGACAGACGCCATTGTGTGTATATGATTTTATTAGTGAGAGAGGTCAAGAAAAAATGAAGAAAAGGGAATAAAAGGAGAGGAGATCGCTGGACTGCTCGACGGTTGAACAAGCTCAAGCTTTTATTAAAAAAAATTTGAAAATAATTATGCAGCTTGTGTGTTCAACGCGGGCAACGTGCCGATGTCCAATTCAATCGTCTACTCCCGAAATACAAATAGTGTATGTTCATCAACGCCTCTTTTTTTTTCCCTTTAGCTTTTCTTTCCTTACGGTCTCTCCTTAATTGAACTTTGTCGCTTCGACTGAAAAACGTTTGGTGATTACTATCGGTTCATCAACACCCCCTTTTCTGTTTCAAACATGCAAAGTCTCTGGCCAGCCTTCCTTTTGGCCCTGGTTTGCCTTATCACGCTAACCCATGCCGCTCATTCTGTCCACACCCCATTCCCTATGCCCACATGCCACGGGTTTAAATTGGAAGAGGCATCTGTAGATGCCATTCAAAAGCAAATGTCCAAGGGCAAGCTGACCAGTCGTCAGCTTGTCCAATGCTACTTGGATCGTATTAATTCCGTTAACCCGTACTTGCAGTAAGTATTTTACGTACCTGACATGGAAATTTTTTAATATCGCGATTTTGTCCATTTGCACAAAGTTCAAGCGCTAATCCGTTCATCGTACAGCGCCATCATCGAGACCAACCCCGACATTTACCTTATTGCTGACCAGCTCGACAAAGAACGTGCTCATGGAAAGGTAAGCTTTTTTCTCTAAATTAAAAATTTTGCTCGAACTATGTTAAATTCTCTAAAAAAAATATCGTTACTGAATTGTAAAAAAATCTCTCTCATTAATCAGGTCCGTGGTCCTCTTCATGGTATTCCCATTCTTGTCAAGGATAACATTGCTACTGATGATAGGATGAACACTACTGCTGGTTCTTATGGTAAATCGTTTTCCCTTTTGAGCGGGCATAACATAGTGAACCTTTTTTTTTTTCTCTTTTTACTACTCCCCCCCTCGTTCGACATTCCCATGCCGCTCTTTACTATATACTGACGCTCTACGTTGCTCTTTAGCTTTATTGGGCAATGTCGTTCCACGCGATGCCCATGTCATTGCTTTGTTGCGCAAGGCCGGTGCTATCATTCTAGGCAAGGGTAACATGTCCGAATGGGCTGATATCCGTGCCAATTCCTACTCTGAAGGATGGTCTGCTCGTGGTGGCCAGACTCGCAATTCCTACAATTTGACTCAAGATCCCGCTGGTTCGTCATCTGGTCCCGCTCACGCTGTCAGTGCCAATTTGGTCACCGTCGCTATTGGTACTGAGACAGATGGTAGTGTCATTGCCCCTGCTCAGCGTGCCGGTATTATTGGTATCAAGCCTACTGTAGGTCTAACGTCCCGAGATGGTGTTATTCCTGAGGCCCACTCACAAGACACTGTGGGTGCTTTTGGAAAGACCTTTATGGATGCTGCTTACGTCTTGACTGCCATGCATGGCATTGATCCTCGCGACAACGCCACCTATGCCCAGCAAGGTCATGCTTCTCCCGACTACACCAAGTTTGTGTCCAAGAAGAGCGCATTGAAGGGCGTTCGTATCGGTATCCCGTGGAAGCGAGTCTGGGAATCCTCCACCACCGTCAACCAGTATCCTCAGCTTTTCAGCGCCATTGCTGAGCTTCGCAAAGCCGGCGCCATTATCTTAAACAACACCGATCTGCCTGACATTGATCAGATTACCCCTAATCCACCTGGTACGTTTATCAGCCATCCTTAAGGAAAGAAAATTACGTTTGACCAATTGTAACTTATCCCACTATGGGGCATCTCTATATTTTTAGGCTGGAACTGGCAGTTCAAGAACGGACTTGGCCTCGACAATGAATCCGAGTTCACCGTTGTCTGCTATGAATTCAAGCAAAACCTTAACCAATATCTATCTGAACTTGTCTCTAGCCCCGTTCGCACCTTGGCTGATATCGTAAAGTATAACGATGACCATGCCAGTGTTGAAGAAAAGTACTTTGGCCAAGAAGTCCTCGTCCAGTGTAACGAGAGCCCCTACTCTGAGGAGACCTATCTGCAAGCCAAGGTAACAATAGCTATAGATAGCCTTCTCCTGATGCCTATTATTTATCTCATCTCACACATGCCCTATTAGGCTTATGTCGATAGAACCACTCGCGCTGGTGGCATTGATGCTGCTTTGAAGAAGTACAAAGTTCAGGCCCTGCTTGTGCCTTCTGACAACTTTAGCCCAAGCACTGAAATCCCTGCTATGGCTGGATACCCTATGGTCACCATTCCCGCTGGTATTGATGGCTGGGGTATGAAATTTTCAAACCTCGTCATGATAGAAAATTTTGGTTTTTTGTGACATCTCGTGCTAATATTCCATTTTGTTAGGTGTCGCCTTTGGCATTGGTCTTTGGGGTACCGCCTTCTCTGAGCCCACCCTCATCAAGCTTGGTTCCGCCATCGAAGATACTCTTCGTCGTAGACAAGTTCCAACTTTCTTGGACCACACTGCTACTAATATTCCCATCAACTCTGAGATCGGATCTTATTAGATAATTTAAAGCTTTAATTTATGATAGTCATAGGCACAGCTGCCTTGGTAGCTCCATTTTTGCCTAATACTTTCTATTTTAGTTGGATGTAATATCAACATGTATTTGCCTCAACTATATAATTTTTGTCTGTTGCCCCAAGTGGTCACTGGCGAACTGTTCGTCAAATTTGAGTTAACAAAGTTTGTAATGATTCTGATCGAGTCCTGAAGAAATCAGCATTACTGTAATGCTACTCAATTTGGGTCATCAACCCTGTGCAGACGTACCAACGCTCGGTCCTTTGTTTGAAATAGAGTTACATGAATGGTTCACTTTATTGAGGTATCAGTTTAATAATGGTTAGCACCCTTTATATAGCAGGGGCTATTGACCTCCAATACGGCAGCGCATTGGAGGTCATACCCTGTAACTCAAGTACATAATTCTATTAGCGATGGTAAAGTCGTGAATGTATGTTTATGAATATGAGCCGATGCAATATGGTTGCTTCGCGTTTGAATGTATTGATATTGGGGTTCCTCTAAGTCCTAGCCCATGTTGGTTAGTTAGCACTTGGTAAACACAGATACGCCGTTGGATACAGTACAGCTTTCGCAAGGGTAAGATTCGGTGCCTCCGCTAAAGTTTACAATTTTACATCGTCTGTCGCTGGCTGCAAGATCCATAATGCCTGCGAAGGATTGGCTAAGGCCCCTACATTCAGTGCTATCATGGTACATTGTAGCAGTGCAAGCCAGTGCTAGTTGTAGGCAACACGCCATCACTAAAGCACATAGAAGGGGACGCAAATAGAAACTCGCCATACGATCTCAATGCTATGGATGGCTCTGAAGCAATGGGTTCACGAGTTAGTTTGCATGATGGCAGCAGAAATCAACACAAGCAAATCCTACTGCTTTCATGTTCTCTACTTACATGGATCAAGGTGATGCGAACAGATGTGTTAGAAAGACAAGCAACCGCAGAATGTATTTCATAGGCTGTAGGCATACTCAAATTAATGTTGACGTTAACATTTCTCGTTCTTGCAAGCTCCTGAAATGAGGACATAGTTATTATTCTCATCAAGTAAACAATTTCCGTTCAAATCGCGATCAATCGCTATGTAATACAAGCTATTTGCTCGATACGCAGCACCCCACTGTTCAAAACATATAGTGATCTCAGAAGTCTGATAGATTCGGAAATTGGACATGAGCAGAAAGATCTGTTTACCGTGAATTTATATTTCTGTTATTATAATTTTTTTTTGTAAAGTTGCAGTATCAGGTCTGATCCGCTTTAGCTCATCCAACATTGGCAATATGAATATTATGAAGTGATCGCCTGCAAGTCCGCTGTACTATACTATACTATACTATACTATACTATACTATATTTTTTCATATAGTCATGGATACAGTTATCAGGGATAATCATTTACGATTGATAATGTTTCACCCGAGCTCAAAAGCATATTCAGGTTGAAGAAGCCATCATTGAAAAGAGATTTACCAATGAAAGGATGTGATTGGAGTGATTCATATTGAATCAAAGCAACTTTTAACGGGTGTACGTATAACCTGGGTGTGCGCTACTGTTGTGGTCGGAACTGACCGTCAATATGTTTTTCCGCTCCACTCAAACGCACTAAGCTGTCATGCTGAGTATGTGAGCAATATGTTATTAGCCAGATTGGAGCAATAAGCGAGCTCTATAAAAAACAAAACAGATCAGCATAGCATGGAACAAGGTTAATGCTGTGCATATGCTGCCTCACAAGTGTCTTTCTCCTGTAAACTAACGAGAAACTTTGCTGACTAGATGTCATGTGACTCATGTCGTCGATGATTGGCTGAACCGGGATCAACTAGATGCTTAAAAAGGGTTTCAAAACTGAACCAGTTTTACTCTCATTGTCAGTTCATTTTATATTTTTGTTAACTGAGTATGCCATCTTCAACTCAACCACGGACACTATATGATAAAGTCTGGGACGACCACTTGGTTGACCAGCAGGAGGATGGAACGTGTTTGATCTACATTGACCGACATTTGGTACACGAGGTGACAAGTCCTCAGGCATTCGAAGGTCTGCGCAATGCCAGCCGCAAAGTTCGTCGCCCCGACTGCACTTTAGCTACGGTTGATCACAATATCCCCACAACTCCCCGCAAGAATTTTAAGAACATCCACACTTTTATTGAGGAAGCTGACTCGCGTACTCAGTGCGAGACTTTGGAAGTCAACGTCAAAGACTTTGGTTTGACGTACTTTGGTATGGATGATGATCGTCAAGGCATCGTGCACGTCATTGGACCAGAGCAAGGATTCACTCTTCCTGGAACTACCTTGGTGTGTGGTGACTCTCACACGTCTACTCACGGAGCTTTTGGTGCTCTTGCTTTTGGTATCGGTACTTCTGAGGTCGAGCACGTTTTGGCTACCCAAACTCTTCTTCAAAAGAAATCAAAGAACATGCGTATCAGAGTGAATGGCCACCTTGGTGAAGGTATTACCAGTAAGGATGTTGTGTTGCATATTATTGGTGTCATTGGTACTGCTGGAGGAACCGGCTGTGTCATTGAATTCTGTGGCTCAGCTCTTGCTGAATTGTCCATGGAAGCAAGAATGTCAATGTGCAACATGTCTATTGAAGCTGGTGCTAGAGCTGGTATGATTGCTCCTGATGAAATCACTTTTGAATATCTCAAAAATCGCCCATTGAGTCCCAAGGGTCAAGAATTTGAGAAGGCTGTCGCTTATTGGAAGACTTTGCACTCCGATGCCGATGCAAAGTACGATCACGAAGTCGAAATTGATGCTGCTGATATCGCTCCCACCGTTACTTGGGGTACCAGTCCTCAAGACGTTGTTCAAATTACTGGAGTTGTTCCTGATCCTGCAGCTGCCCAAGATCCTTCTCGACGTGCTGCTATGCAAAGAGCCTTGGACTACATTGGTTTGGAACCCAACACAAAGATTGAAGATGTAAAGATTGATAAGGTGTTCATCGGAAGTTGCACCAACTCTCGTATTGAGGATCTTCGTAGCGCTGCTCAAGTGGCTAAGGGACGTCATGTTGCAGAAGGTGTTTATGCTATGGTCGTTCCCGGCTCTGGTTTGATCAAGAAGCAAGCTGAGAAGGAAGGTTTGGATAAGATTTTCATTGAGGCTGGTTTCGATTGGAGAGAAGCTGGTTGCTCCATGTGCCTTGGCATGAATCCCGATCAACTTCAGCCTAGGGAACGCTGCGCAAGTACCAGCAACCGTAACTTCGAGGGACGTCAAGGCGCATTAGGCAGAACACATTTAATGAGCCCTGCGATGGCTGCTGCTGCTGGTGTGACTGGTCATCTTATTGACGTTAGAAAGCTCATCCCATCTTTCTCATCATCAGCGCCTACCAAGACTACTCATCCTGAGATTGAAGATGAACATATTGCTCACAAACAGCAAGATCAACATGATGACGAACAAGCTGATATTGTCACCGATGCTCCAGCAGGTGATATCGTCCACCCTGCCGCTTCGGCCGGAAGTGTGCCCGCTGGCATGCCAAAGTTCACTACTCTCAAAGGCTACGCAGCGCCTTTGGATATTGCCAATGTTGATACCGACATGATCATCCCCAAACAATTCCTCAAGACCATCAAGCGTACTGGCTTGCGTGATGCTCTTTTCTTTGCACTCCGATTCGACCAGTCAACTGGTGCTGAGCTTCCAGATTTCATTCTTAACCAAGAACCTTATCGTCAAGCTCGCATTCTTGTCTGTACCGGTCCTAACTTTGGATGCGGTAGCTCTCGTGAACATGCTCCATGGGCTCTTAATGATTTTGGTATCAAATGTATTATTGCTACAAGCTATGCTGATATTTTCTTCAACAATTGCTTCAAGAACGGTATGCTTCCCATCGTCTTGGATCAAGCTAGCGTCGATGCAATCGCTGAAGATGGTCGAGCTGGCAAGGAGGTGGAAGTTGATTTGGTCAACCAAGTCGTTCGACGACCTGATGGAACTACCATCGCTTTCGATGTTGAGCCTTTCAGAAAGCATTGTTTGGTCAATGGTTTGGATGATATTGGTCTAACCATGCAAAAGAACGACAAGATCGAATCTTTCGAGGAGAAGCGAACTAGCTTGTGGCCATGGCTCAATGGCCAAGGCTATAAGGGAGGCGCCACTCGAGTTGTTCCTGTTGCTAGCGACAGCGCACCTAAAAAGAAGTTGGATTGGTAAACATACTGATTCTAGTTCTCGAGTGGTAAAATAGTACTGCAATGTTAGGAATCTTTTTATTTTTGGCAATTACAATATATATATATATATATATATATATATATATCTACACAACTTGTTATCTTGACGCTCCTTTAATTAGCTTTGAATCAGCTGCTTACTATGCTATGTTGCGGAAAGTCTGCCGATGATACATGGTTATTGAAGGGTTTGTAATGAAAGTTTATGATTCACAAAAAGTTAAAAATTACGACCACAATATATCCAAAATCGGTGTTAGGAGAGAATACATGAATACATATATCTACTTTAAGACATGATGGAAGTACTAGCTTTTTCTCGATCATCATTTTAAACATATGCTCTTGCTGCTATATAGTCGTTTCCTTCATGGCACATGGGTTACCACGACCCTTACTTATACCTGTAGTCGGGTAATGGAAGTCGGTAGTAACTCTTAAATGAAAATATCGTGTAAACAATTGCAGGATAATAATTTCTTGCTTTGAACATGTTGTGACGCAATTTGAAAGCTCCTGATCAACTCTTATTGAACAATGCCTCGGATGGCAGTGCAAGCGACAAACTGTCTGTTGTAGTTGAATAAAAAAGCATGATGGATAGGATAGTCATAACCCTCACCGTTCCAATATCGAAAAATCGGCGGATTTCTCCCGTCACCCCTGCCTCCTCTTAATCCCAAGAGCGAATATGTTTTATGTAAACGACGTGCCACATTTATAATGGGATGCCTGGAACAATGACTCGGCTACGTTACCAGCTTTTACTCAGCAAATCGTCCATATAATGAATTATAATACCAATTTGCATTGATTACTTAGTAGGATAGCGGACCTAAGATACAAAGAACCGTCATTTCATATGCAGTTTCCTTCAAGAACATCAAGGTGATCCTGCTAGTCATATATCCAAAATCGGTGTTGCTGCTTAGGACAAAGTTTGCTATTACGCATATTACCCAAACTCAGTAGGAGAGTATCATTGGCCCTGCAATGAGCATTGCAAAAAGGGGTGTCAATATAACTCAGGAGGGTTTGACAGGAACCCAGTGAATAGCAGGAGGCGACTATCTGGAGTGACTGCAAGGGAGCTTTATGTACAGGTGCTTTCAGAAACATCTGTACTTACTCCTTACTTGTGGAAGCCCGCCCATAGCATATGATTGGTAGCTATCTTAACGGATGTTGGTAATGATCTCCGCTATAGGACTGGTAATAAATTACTTCAACACACAATGGCCCCTGTTGTGTGAATTTGAGGCAAGGGGCCGGACAACGCCTGGAAATTATGAACTTCAAGTTGGAGGCAAATAGTAATTCAGTAGTTGCGCTGTCGGCTAAGGTACAGGGATATACTTAGACCCTCAATTCAAGATCTGAATGTACCGCAATATAAGTGATAGTTTCTAACACATCATAGGTCGGCTCAACCTCTAACCAAGCAGTTGCGCATTAAAATACTAGAGTCTTGATCCGTTTGGTTCGTAAAATATATATGCTTATCATCTAGAATAAGATTGGATTTATAACCGTGCAAGTTTCAAGATCTCAAGACCAAGACTAAGGCTATTAGCTAGATAGTTCAGTCAATATCATGTAAAGCCGGTAATTGGAGCATCAAGCTAACCATAATATCGTCAAATAGGTCGATTGCAGTGGTAGATAAATATGAAGGAGGATATGCAGGTCAAAGTGACTTTATTCCTCCTTGCCCTTGACATCCTTAAAAATCAATAAAGAGAAAAGATCTGCTTTTCCCTGATCTTATTAGTTGTATATAAATATCGTTGGGAACATTAATTTTGTGCAATAGATTAGAACTTCTATAATACAATGCAAAACAAGACACTTTTGGTTCTGTTCTCTGTTTTCCTGATCAGCTGCTTCGCGCTCACAGTATCCGCTTTCTCCTTCGGATCTTCAGATAAGAAGGACGTTGGAGCTCAAGAGATTGTGAAGCGTGGAGGAGGAGAAGATAAAGACGATGACGATCACAAGCATGGTCATGATGATGACGACCATGAAGATGACGGCCATGGCCATGGTGACGACGAATGTGATGATGCTATATCCAGAGCCTCTGCCTCATTCGCTGTTGGTGGCAAGACCTATAAAATTCCTTGCGGAACTGGAGCTGTCGATATCGAAGACATTTGCACTGAGGCTGTTCTTGGTGCGGGTGGTATTGGCTCTGGCGAAGCTGTCGTAGTATTTGGAACCGGAACTGGTGCTATCACCACTGCATACCCTTGCGGTAGCGGTTCCAGCAATGTTGATTTGGACGCTCTTTGTGCTGCTGGTGGTCCCAGTGGTGGAGCTGCTATCGTGACGTTTGGAACTGGAACTGGTGCAATTACCACCTCATTCCCTTGTGGTACCGGTGCCAACAACAATGCTGATTTGGGAGCCATCTGTCAACAACAAACCAACACTTTTACATTTGTCGCTGGAACTGCTACTAGCACCTTGACTGCCGCATGCGGTTCTCAAGGTCCTATCAACCTCAACAACTTCTGTGATCCTTACTGTGCTGGTCTCATCGGCGCCTCTGTTATCACACAAACCGTTACTGCTACTGCTGCATGTCCATCAATCGTAGCAGCCCCCACCGTAGGAGCTAACGTTGTTGTTACCGTTGGTACTGGAACTGCTGCCACAGTACAAACTGTTAGCTGCCCTACTAACGGCCCACAAGCCGTAACCATTGGAACAGGAACTGCTGCCAGTGTTACTACTGTGACCTGTTAATCACTGAGCCATCGATATAATACGATAACATGATAAAATAAATTTAAGGAACATACACTGCTTTCCCATATACATGTGAGTTTCAAACAAACTGTTGCGAAGTAGGTGAGCGAGTGGTAGCTATGAGTAGCGATATCACAATAATACCGAAGGATAAACGAAGAGGGAGTGAATTATATGAAAGGGCAGATAAAAAGCAAAATCGAAGTATTGTACAAGGGCAGATGAAAGAACAAAATATTAGTAGCGCGTAAGAAGGAAGTGTATAAGGTCTGGATCAAACATATAAACAAGGTATTAATCATAGAAAGAACAAAGAGGATTAATTATGTTCTTGAAAGGTGTGGGTAATCTGTTGATAGTGTTGCCAACTGGAGGTTGAAAATAGCTTGATGTTTATGATTCCAGCATACATAGAACGGCAAACGAACAAGTTCATTGTTGTGACAGTGCCACTACAAGCACAAAAGCATGAAATGATTATTCTGTAAATATCTATAAGAGCAGACGAGTAAATTTTATATATGAGTCATTAAATTACACGTATGTGGTTTGCTTTGGAACAGGTTCCAAAGCCAAGGTATTCGTGTGCAGAACTGGAAATTGAGAGAGCAGCTTCAGAGCGGAATTGTCTTCGCAGCAGTCGAAGATGCGGTAAGGGCCACGTTTGTCAAAATGCTGCAGGAGCAAGCTCTGAGTTGAAGACTGGCGCGTATTATGATTTAGGAGATGCATCTTGGCGCAGAACATTTGCCATTTCCGCTTGAAATGTCTGAATTATGGACGTTTGGAAGCGTAGAAATCTCAATTGCATGACTTTCAGCAACGATTCCACCCATTACTGAAGCTATGTTTGAACGACTTTTGAAGTGCGGCTTTACAGCTTTGCGAGCACGGACTACGCGATTAGGCAGGAAGAACGCAGCGGCTACGCTAGCGGAAACATGGAAAGTGCGGTGATTACAAGTATACAGCAGAATTTTGGGCAACAGCTCTGGTACTCTGAAAGAAGCGCGATGTATATGATACTGTTTACACACGAGCGAAACAAGTGAACTTGGCGATGCAATCTCTAGACATACAAGAATAGCAGTGCGGTGCTGCATGGAGATCTCGACGAAGACTCTAAGCAATATGGTTACGTAAGATGGAAGACGGGAGAAGCACCAGTCATATTTGCAACAAAGGCGTTTGCAGCGAGAACCGACCACTCATCAGTGCGTCCAGTACTTCATACTAGGATGGCATCTAGCTTGAGCAGCTATGTGCAAGAGAGCGCTTTATTGTCACGAGATGGAGCAGGAGGTTTATCTGTGATGGTGGCAAGCAAGCAAGTACAGCAAGGACACTGTGAAACTACCCGACACAGAGCCGATGGTGTGTCCGAATGTATTACGTGAGAGATCCGACCGATATATGTGATACAGATATTAATGGTGTGCATTGTAACGTCAGAAGTGGAAAAATGGCTTGAATGGGATGGCTGTCGAAGGCTGGGGCTTGGACTTGCAGTGGAGGGAACAGCGTTTTGATCGTATGGAAAGCGAGTCAGCAGGGCTGGGCGATGAAGAGAGGGAAAAGGGTATAGAGGAGCTGAAACAAGCTCTCAAACACTACCCCAACAACGCCCACCAGAACAATATGCAGCTGAAAACAGTAAGGTCAACCCGAATGAGTGTAATGAGTGGGAAAAGACTTGCAGGCAGCTGCAGAGCCAACAGTATTGACTCCAGTGTTAAGTCTGTCTTCAACATCTGCTTCCACAGTCGATTTTCGCACGGCTATTGTGCAAGGATAAACCAATACACTTAGTTACATTGGGAATGGATTCGGAATGCGCGCTTGGGTACCTTGGGCAACTTTGCGGAATCTGCAGGATATTCAGAGGGATGATGGAGGAGCATGATATACTATGGTGCCTGACGCTAGCTCGACGTTGTGTGCCTTGTATGAAGCCGGACCATTTAGTAACTTTATGCACAAAAAGTGATTTGAGCCTGCAATTTGGCACTGTTATGGGTGTCAGTTGCCAACAAAAATTGCAGATGACTTTTCCCACCTGCAAAGTAAAGATTATGGGTTTAAGTGCACAAATTCGAGAAACGAAACTTTAAGCACAATGATTGTATGACTTATTGGTCGCGAGTGGGACGTTGGGACTCTGGATAGCCATTGCTAGAGACGAGCAAGGCGTGAGCTATGAAAAAGCTTTAAAGTATTGATAGAAGGAAGCTTGGTTGTACCCAAATGTGTGCATTTATATCGTGCTAGCAGTAGAAAGTATGAATAAAAATCAAGTACTCTAAGGAATAAAGAAGAACAACAATGAATATAAATAAAGAAACCAGTTGAATAATATGTTGATCAGCATGTGTGAAGTGTGAATAAATATTGTCGTTGTTATAAATGAAACGTATTTACATGATGAGAGTTCATGTTGCATGTTGAATAAATCGATGTGAAATATTGTGATTTTAAAAAGTTGCAAAAAAATTGTTGTTGATGGCTTGAGTTCTTCAAATTGGGAAAAATTGATGCATGAAAGGTATAAAACTTGGAACAACAGCTATAATGATTATAATAGGTAAGGTAAGTAGAAAATAAATAGTCATCTGATCAACTAATACAAAACATGTATGACGGTAAATGACACATGAAGGTATGCGAAAAACCTGAGGAGTTGTTCGATGATAATATGAAAAAGTGATATATAATGATAGAGTCACATTTATAAATATATGTTCTCAAATTAGTCCTAAAATACCAGAACATTGTAAAATAGAATTTGCTTTAGTAAAAATTCGAATTACATGAAGTCGAATGAAACGCGATAAGTATAAAAGAAAAGAACGAATATATAAATGTAAAGTAACGTAAATGGGGAAAGAAAAACCATAAAATACAAAATCTTGGAATTTAGAACATGAAGTATAATAAACATAAGATATATAAAATAAAAGTTTAAGGTTTAAAATAGAATACATAGAGTTTAGGAAAAATAAATTAGGATTTTAGGAAAAAATAAGACTTCCGGTTATGATTTTAGAATTCAGAGATTACACCGGAGTGTCGAACATTTGGGATTTATAATTCAGGATATATGATACAGGATTTAAAATTCAGAATGCATGGCCTTAGGATACAAAGCATACAATTTAGAATGTAACATGGGGGATCTAGAGATGCAAGATATAGATGATATGATAAAAAATTCAGGAGAGAGAGAATAAGATTTAAAATATAGGATTTTAAAAGGGTAAGATATTAAGGAATAGAACGTAGGACTGAAGGTTTAGACTATAGGAGATGGGATTCAGGGATTAGAGTTAAGTTTAGGAGATAGGACTTAAGACATAAAGTGGAGGCTTAGAACTTACAAATTACGATATAGAGTAAAAATTTAGAATTTAGCCTTGAGACTATAGGGTGGAGGATTTAGGATATAAGGCTCTAGGACTAGGATATGAAACATACAATATAGAATTTAAGGTTAGGACGTAGAATTTAGGATTTAGGATATAGAATTTAAGATTTAGAATCTAGGAATACGGTTTAAGATTTAGGATTTAAGAATTGAGAAGATAAGATTCAGAATTTAAGAGTTAGAATATAGCGCACAGAGTTAGGGTTTAGGGTTCAGGATATAGGGTTTAGGGTTTAGGATTTAGGGTTGAGGGTTTTAGGGTTTAGGGTTTAGGGTTTAGGGTTTAGGGTTTAGGGTTTAGGGTTTAGGGTTTAGGGTTTAGGGTTTAGGGTTTAGGGTTTAGGGTTT